>CM076572.1:783813510-784085036 GCA_034641835.2 Pinus albicaulis
CATAGGTTCGGCACATGACTTCAAACTCAAACAGAAATGTTTCAGGATCCTCACTTCGCAATCCATAAAAGTTAGAGAGAACAGATGGTGAGATATTTTTCATCGTTGTATGAGTTTCCTCATCAACTATAGGGAATCCAAACAAGTTGTCTCCTTCCCTATTTCTTCCATTATTATCTTCACCATTGTTGTCTCCATTGTTTCCTCCTCCTCTACCTCTACCTCTACCTCCAAATCCATCTATTATTTCCTCTGCCATGATAGTTTCTTTAGAGTCCTTAAAGTCCTCTGGTTCTTCTATCAAGGGAGGATGAGAGAGAGTCTCTTCCTTTTCTAAATGAGATTTGGTAGGTGGTATAGGAGAATCCTCTAATTCAGCTGCTCCTTGAATTCCAAAAATCTTAAGGCTAGGGGTAGATGGTGGTGAATCTTATCTATGCCTTGAAGAAGATGGAGTTGTGAAAATCGAACTCTTGGCTTTAGCTATAAACCTTCCCCTAGAATCTCTTGCTCTATGCATGTCATTTTTATTTTTTTTTAAAGTTGGGCTAATAATTCTCTTTCTGATCTTCTAGGTCACACTAGGTGCAAGAAGAGAGCATACTTAAGAAATTACTAAACCAATAACTCTCTTTTCTAATCCTCCAGATCACACTAGGTGCAAGAGGAGAGCATACTTCAAGAAGTTATCAAGTTTTCCCTTCTTTTATTATTTTGTTTTTTTTTTAAGAAATTGGCTACCTAGTTACACTTCCCCGGCAACGGCGCCAAAATGTTTGGTCAATTTAGTGTGTCCTAAATTGCTACATTTAATTTTTCAATCCGGGATTCGTAAGCTGACGAAGTGTGGCACACTATATGTGCAAGATAACCTATCTCTTACTTTTTTGTCGTTTTTGGATTTTTGTGAAATTCTAAAAGACAAGGATGGAGACAAATATTCAAGACAACAATGTCTTTCTAATGATTTTCCAAACTTCAAAAGAATTTTAAAAACACACAATGAAAAAATTAATTCTTCAAAGAAAATGAAATTAAAGAAAATGAAATTGCATCACTACTCTAGTCAAACAAACACTGAACTACTGATCATGAAACTCATTATTCTTGCTGCTGTTCAAACATAAAAGAAACTATGCTGAAAGAAATCCAAAAGTTACAACAAAGTAAATCTAAATCAAATTACATCAACTTATGTTATGATCCCTCATCATTAGTCCAGCTATGATTTTCGGAGGTAACCATAAACAACTTGAGTAACCTGATATCTAATTTGTAGAAAGTAAACTAATATCAAACTACACATTCATAATTCAATCCCTCACCATCAGTCCAGTTGTGGCTTTCAGAGGTAACTGAAGATGTCATGAGCAATTTAATATATCTAACTTGCAGAAAGTAAACTAATATCAAACTACACATTCATAATTCAATCCCTCACCATCAGCCCAGCTGTGGCTTTCGGAGGTAACTGAAGATGTCATGAGAAATTTAATATATTTAACTTGCATAAAGTAAACTAATATCAAACTATACATTCATAATTCAATCCCTCACCATCAGTCCAGCTGTGGCTTTCGGAGGTAACTAAAAATGATATGAAAAATTTGATATATCTAAATCTAACTACTGAAACAAATGTGCAAGATTGAAATAAACAAAGCAGTACTGAAATTAAACAGAAACTAAGAAAAGTAAATTAGCAGCAGAACAATATTAATTCCATTTCATTAGTCAAAAAGTTATGCAAATGCCCGGGCTGCCTATTTATAACCTGAAACAAGAACACTGATCAGTTAACAATAACATAAAACATGAAAGATTATGGACAGAAGCAAGATGTAAAGCATGAAAGATTATAAACAGAAATGAAGCATATATACTATGAAAGATGCAATGTATAAACACATGAATGACTTATGGCACAATGAGCTTAAAGAAATAAAACAAGAACTATACAATAATGCACAAAACCTCAGTGTGTGCAGGGGCCCTCTGCACCAACCTCGGCAACAAACTTCAAGTACGAATTACGCTTGGAAACAGAGTCTTCTTATATATTAAAATGCAGTCATAATAGAAAGGTGATATTACGGCACAGTGGCAACGTAATTACATTACAGAGCTATCTGAAAGCTAATGGATACTAATAAAAACTAACTCTTATGCGTATGCAAACGCATTATTTATAACTGAAGGTGATATAACTAATTTCCTAAAGTTTATGCTGATACAAAACACGTAAACCATTACGTCCAAAGATCTAGGATCATGGCCGCGTTGAGGATTAAATTTATGACAAGTGGATGTTGGATTCGGCTTATGGAGCCGTGTACAAGTGTTGATGTGTCTCCCGTAAGTTGGAAACGGCCATATAAATCTCCACGTGACGAGAAACAAAGTCCTGTCACTGTGGGACTCTACGGTTGACTTCCACTTGGCCACTTTTGACTGTAGCCTCCTTAGGTGAATTTTCTCGAGCCAATAGGACACGATCCATGTCCACATCATTTCTGACTTGTCCATGTGGCTCGTTTTACCTGAAGACACCTGTAACATAGAGTTTCACAAAATGGCTGCGGAAAGTTGCAGCAGCTGCGGAAAGTGGCAAGATTCCGCAGCTAAATGAGCAAAATCTAAATCAAACAGCAGACACAAAAATATAGTTAAAAATCATTTTAGATGTTCTTTTGCAATTAATATACAATTATATTGACAAGTTGGGAGGTTCAGGTGAGTGAAAAAGGTCTAGGAAGATGTATAAGAACAATGCAGTTAGGACTTAATTTAACATCAAAGTGTCCTTCAACTCAATACCCTCAAGTATTGGGCTTTCGGGGGACTAACTCCTTCTCGTGATGAGTTTGAAAACAACCAAATCAGACCGAAATTATTTATTCACAAGCTAGATTACCATATTATGGGATGTCACAACCACAACCAGGTTATACCTATTCTCAACCGAATCCAAGCTATTCTAGTCTGGGTTATAATCTTGGTGGACAGACCCCTTGGCCGCCACAAGCGCAAATGCCACAACCTTCATTTCAACCAGTAACGTACCCAGGTTTTGGTCAACAAAATACTCAAGCGTTTGATTTTCAAAACAACCGCTATCTGGGTTACCAACAACAACTTCCTTATGCTGGTGCTCAAAGGCAGGTTTCCCAAGCAATTCCATCATACCCTGGCTATGCTCAACTAGACTTAAATCAACAGTTGCCCTTTGTTGCATCTTTAGAGTTACTGGATTTAAACCGGCTCACCAATGATCCAATGAACTATGCTCCATGGTGGCCAGTGATACCTCATAAATTACCCTCAGATATTCCTAACTTCAATGGAAACCTTGGGGAAGACCCTTCGACGCATGTTATGACTTATCATTTGCGGTGTTCATCTAACTCCCTAAATGATGACTCCACTTGACTACGTCTTTTCCAGCGTATGCTCACTGGTCCGACCACGAAATGGTACATTGAGTTACCAAGAGATTCTTTTGATAATTTCACTACCCTAGATACTGTCTTTTTTACCCACTTCCAGTTACCCATACAATATGAAACTGGAATAGAACTCTTGACCAAGTTAAAAAATACTAATGCTTCTCACATTTCTGATCATATTCATGAGTGGCATCGTCGTCATAGAATGGTTAAGACATTTGTTCCTGATCAGCTCCTTGCTGAGTGGTTCATTAAATCCCTGTTACCATCTATAACTGAGGATGTGGCTAAGGGTGGCATCATCACTGAAGAGCAAGTCATTTCTTGTGCCCAGTATTTAGACTATTTATACTCAATCTAGCACGCTCTACGAGAAAATTCCTAACGCGCTGCGATCTAATTTTACTATTCCTCCTCCATCTAAGGACTCTCACGCCGGAGACGGTATGATCGGTACTGCAAGCACACATCACTCTACTGCATCTGATCCTACTCCTTCTTCCGAAATTCATGCTGTGTCATCTGACAAGGGAAAAAGTGACAAGCAAATTGAAAGTAAGAGAAAGGGGAAATCAAAGAAAAATCAAACTTCTACCCCACAGGAACGATCATCTGATCAATCGAATGGAAGTCAGAAACCTCGTTTCCCTTGCATGATTTTTAATGAGGAACACTTTGTTATATATTTCCTCACCGCGTCGAAGTCTCAAAATTGGTTAAGACCTCGCATGCATCCGCTGTGTTGACAGATCCATTTCCAAATCCAGATACTAATTTCGTTGCTACGGATCCAGCTTCTAGTTCCCAAGTGCTTATGATGTCCATCACGAAGCCATTGACTGATGTTTTGGTGTCAACTAGTAATAAATATTATGGTATTCAGGTTACTGATCAACCTACTAGCTCAACCATGAATTCGTCTATGGAATCGATACCGCCAACTATTATTCCTGAATTGAAAATAAAGCCACCATAGGGAGTCGTTCATAAATCAACTTTTAATCCTTGAGCCCGAGCTGCTCAAAATTATTATATAGTTGAAGATTTGGCTCAATCCCCTTCAGCTATGTTGTCGATAATTGGTGGAATTGATCCAATAGATTCCAATCTTGTAGTCTTTAATTATACGAGCTATGTGCCACAATTACCAGCAAAATTGGCATTCTCCATACAACTAAATGTTCTCAATCACCTCGTTCATCGTACTATTATTGATGAGGGAGAATCTACATGCATTATATATCTAAATTGCTGGAATTCAATTGGCTTGCCACACCTATATCAATCGTCTACGACATTGAAAGCTTTCGACGGACGTACATATAAGACTTGCGGTATTATCAATAAACCTGCATGTTGAACTAGGGGGGAAAACAATAAATGTTGAAGTCGAGGTCGTTGACGGACCCCTTGATTACAACATTTTACTCGGAAGGCCATGGGTATATGCTATGACTCTGATCGTCTCTACATATTTTAGAATGATCGCCTTTCCACATAAAGGTGTCATCACAGTCATCAATCAACTATCCTTCTTTGCCTCCAGTTCCCAGGTAACCAAAAGCATTTCGTTAGTTCACGCACCCCAAATCTCATTTCAGAACATTAGTGTGGGACTCTTAAAGGATTCCACCCTCATGGGAATGTTTGCATTATCGCCGCCTGCGACGTCGACAAAAATTTCAAATATAGAGACCTTCTACATGATATCTTCCGCTCCATTTAGCTTAAGGAAGATTATGAGTGGTTTTGAAGTTGTTACATTGGATCAATTTTTGTCGCCTAGCCTAATTGAGCTAGCATAACGATCAATCTACATGGCTTGGGCGACGAATCTGAAATCATCGTTGCCGGTTGTTTGGGTTGATCGTTCATTAAATATTGGTACTCCATATGATCCTTTTTCCTCAACCTTCTTGATATATGAGAATATTGTGGAATCCATGATGCTAGAGGGAGAACCATGGGAATATCATCATCATTTCTCCCATCTTCAGGATTACGAAGAAGATAATCTTATTTAACTATATCACCCATTAATAAAAACATTCTTTTCAAATTCTTTTCCCATTAATGCAATTGAATCCGAGTGAAATTTATCAAATATTAAAGAAACCATCTCTATCGATATTTCGACCAAACCCGGCGTTGTAGAAAACATTCGTGTTGGCGTGTCTTGTTCTCCATCAGAACTCGAAACATATCGCTCTCTCTTTTGTGAATTTCATGATGTATTTTCTTGGTCTTATGAAGAAATGTCAAGCGTAGATACTAGTATCGTTGAACACACCATTAATATGTACCCTGATGTCAAAACGGTACGTCAACGCCTTCGTCCTGTTCATCCGAAGAAGGTCACTGCCGTTAAAGCAGAAGTTGAAAAAATTTTGTGCGTTGGTTTCATTTAACTTGTTCTGCTAACTGAGCGGTTTTCCAAAGTTGTTCCTGATATGAAAAAACAAGGGACAATCATAGTGTGTGTCGATTATCGAGATGTCAAAATTTCTTGTCCAAAAGACAACTATCCTACTCCCTTTATCGACCAAATTATTGACGATTGTGTTGGATGTGAACTCTTTTCCTTCATGGATGAATTTTATGGCTACAATCAAATCAATATCCACCCATAGGACCAATATAAGACAACATTCCTCTGTCCCTGGGGCACATTCTCTTATCGAAAACTCCCGTTTGGTTTAAAGAGCGCTGGGGAAACTTTTCAGAGAGCAATGGATTATGCTTTCAATGACATCAAGCACATTCACGAAACCAGACTGATCACCTGATGCATTTGAGAGCTATATTTTTATGCCGCCGACATTACAAAACACACCTCAATCCACATAAATGTGTGTTTTGTGTTGGTTCTGGTCATTTGCTAAGATTCGTCGTCTCAAAAGATGGGAATTCGAATCGACCCGCTGAAGGTCGATGCCATTCTTTATTTTCCTGCACCATCAAATTTTCTTCAGTTACAGAAACTTCAGGGAAAGGATAACTTCCTAAGGAGGTTCATACCCAACTATGCCGAAATGGCTAAAGGATTTACTTGTCTCTTGAAAAAGGGGATTCTATTCCATTGGGATAAGGTTGTGCAAGCTTATTTTGATGTTGTCAAGGATACATTTGTCTGAGCGTCATTAATGTATCCCCCCAATTATTAGAGTGATTATTTATTATATATCGTAGCAAATGATATGACCATTGCTATGGTATTGGTCCAAGTAGAAAATGGGATAGAACGTTCGATATTTTATTTGATTCATAATCTCAATGATACTGAAGTAAAGTATTCATACGTAGAAAAGCTTACCTTGGCGGTTGTTTAAGCTGTCCAAAGATTTTGCCACTATATCCTGTTCCAGAAGACCATTGTCATTTCGGATTTCAACCCCAAGACTTACATCTTATCACGTCAATTTCTGGGGGGAAAGTATTCAAAATGGATTGTCATTTTGTAGGAGTTTTATTTGGAATTCATCAAATCCAAGTCAAAGAAGTCTTTAGTTTTGGCTAAGCTTCTTTGTGACCTTCCCTCTCATAGTACTGCTACTAAATCATAACCATCTATTCCTGATGAGTCTCTCTTTCTGATCATATTATCTAATCCTTGGTATGGGGATTTTATCATTTGTCTCTAGACCGAGAGTTTTAGCTTGATACCTCTCGCTCTGACCAACGACGTATTCGATACCAATCCAAATATTATATGATCGTTGGTGATACACTTTATCATCGTGGTGTCGATACAATTTTAAGAAGGTGCCTCACTCATTAGGAGGCCAAAAAGGTTTTAAATGATTGTCATGTTGGGGCTTGTGGTGGACACTTGTCTGGATATGCTACCACGCAGAAGATACTTTGCGCTGGTTACTTCTGGCCTACCATATTTCATGACTAGATCCTCGCGGTCAGAAGTTGTCATGCGTGTCAGATATTTGATCGTAAATTCCGCAAATCGCCAATGGAAATGCATCCTGTTATCTCTGTGGGACCATTTGAAAAATGGGGCATTGAATTCATGACCTATAACCCTCATTTTTCATGGGGGGGGGGAGATATTATTATCGCAGTAGACTACTTGTGGGCTGAAGTGATGCCTACATTTAATAACACAGGACAAACAACTGCATTGTTTTTCTTTAATCATGTCATTTCACAGTTTTTTGTTACATAGGCTATAGTCACATATCATGGTTCACATTTTCGCAATCATATGATGAATGAGTTGACTGCCAAATTAGGGCTGTCCCATGATAGTTCTACTCCTTAGTATCCATAATCAAATGGACAAGTTGAGGCTATTAACAAGATTCTTAAACAAATGCTTCAATGAATGATAGGAATTAATAAACGAAATTAGCATTTAATCATGTACTCAGCTTTGTGGGCGTATTGAACCTCGGTGAGAAACACAACCGGATTTACCCCCTTTTAATTTGTATATGGTTTGGAAGCTATCTTGCCAATCCAATGTGAAATAACGTCATTAAAACTCATAATCGACTTGTTACCTGACACCTCTGCTGAAGAAGCGCGTCTTTTTAACCTCATCCATCTTGATGAAACGCGTTGTGAAGCCGCATTGGCCAATGAAGCGAATGAGACGTATAAAGGTGAAGTACAACAAGCATGTCCAACCTCGTATCTTCTTAGAGGGTGACCTGGTCCTTATTTATGATCAGGAAGCTAATGTAATAGGTACAGGGAAATTTGAGTCGTTATGACATGGCCCCTATATTTTCAAAGAGTTCTTGCTAAGGGTTCCTATGAGTTGGTAGATTATGATGGAATTCCGTTGGCGCAGCCCCGAAATGGGTTGTATCTGAAACGTTACTATGCTTAAACATGAGCGTAGTAAATTTTGTATTATATTATATATATGCTGTTGATTTTCATTTATTGTCCTAGTTTGTTTTTCTAGATTTTTCTTGAAGTTAGTAATCCACTTTAAATTTCATCGCAGATGTCTGAATCTTTGGAACTATTCGTTGGGTATGCTAATGGTGCTAGTCATAGTATGTAGAATCTATCCTCTGCAGCGTGGGACATTTTCACTCCGAACGATGAGTTAGTGAGTTTTCAAGGGGTTTGTATTGGTCGATCTACAAATAATATCACTGATTATAGCGCTTTGATCGAACTTCTCTCTGATGCCATTTCATTTAGTATTAAACACATCATCATTAGGTTAGACTCACAACTTGTGGTACTGCAACTTACTCGTGTTTATACTGTCAGAAATCCAACACTGCATCGCATGTTCCTAAGAGTTCTACTTTTGGAAAGACATTTTTTATTTCATTCAATATCAACACATTTCTAGAAACTTTAACACATTAACTGATTCTTTAGCGAATTATGTTATAAATAGACATTTGAAACACTTGTAAGGATACATTCACATAATTGAATAGGACTACGAAATAAACATAAGAAAACACTTAAAACAAATACATATATAGTTATAGGCTTTTACAAAATTTGTGCCCAAGACACATTTCTCATCTGACCTCAAAATATATGAAACATGTCAAAAGTAAACTAGTGGTGCTCATGATAACATGCTACTCATCTAACTATCCTACGCAGTAACCACATCCAACAGTTAGGAACGCCAATAATATGGAGTTGCAGTCGCATGGGTAACTCTTCGATCTAGCAATCCAGAATCCCAAAGGTCAACCCCTGTATGTGTTGCTGAAGCTCAATAAGAATCTCAGCCATATCCAAATCCTGAAGGACTACTCTCCCGACAACCCTCTTTGTTGGCTCATCCGCTCCTTGCTCTGGATATCCCACTGGTCGAACTCGACCTACATCTGCATACATAAAAAATTTAGTTTAGTCTTGGGAAAACATAAAAATACAAAAGCATGTATAAACCTTAGAAAAATCAAAAAACATGGTCAAAACATTCTTACCAATTGCACCCCATTGAGTGCCTTCTGGTAAATCTATATATGCATATCCTCAGAAGTCGACGCCTGCATATGCATAATCATCGATGGTGATCATCTGTCACCTGAATCAGGTGAAGAATGCAGTCGAGAACATGATGGTCGATTGACCAGCATGTATAGCCATCATTTCTACCCATCTCTGCATCCTTGGATCTCTAGGGTTAGATATACCCAACCTCACATGTTGAGGCTGCATCAGTGGAATCCTCTCTAAGGCAAAAGAAATGAGGATCGAACCATAGTTGAAATTTTTCTTCCTTCTTCACTTTTCCTTTCTCAACTTTTCTTTCATTTGAGAGAGTACAACTTAAGCCCAGTTGAAAACTATCGGTTCCAAGAACTCTAGTACATACTACATGTAAGATTTGTTTGCTACGTGTAGTGTAGCAGTACCATCAAGCTTTGCGATCATGAATAAGATGGTTCTCAATGGAAAATCATGAACATCATGGATGTTTATTTTCCCATCCTTGCTACGTTCTGCCCTTGGATTGCAATACTGCAATATATAATCCCTCACCGTCTCTCCTCCGAGAGAAGACCCTGAAACATAAATTGGTAGGCCTCTCCTCAATAATCCTGTGAGAAAATAGATATTCTCCACTAAAATTGGGACCACTTTTTCCCCAATATGAAATTCCTCAATCTTTGGATTCCATGAACAAACAAGGAACTCCAATAGTTCCATCTATTGCCTCATACCCGATAGTCTGAAGTACTTCAGTAACCCACAGTCTCTAAAGGCTCTTACAGTACCCAGATCATTTAGGGAAATCATGTTTTGTTCCTCATGTTCTCTTTCCCTCCATGTAATCATCATTTTGGTCCGTTGAATCCCGAAAACATAACCATAAGACTCATAAGGACCCATTTCATGCAAAAAACCAAGAAAAAATTGGGTATATTGCAAAGAATAAAAATGTAAATTTCACCCAACGCATCCTTGGTCAAGGAACAATGTGTTGCAAGTGCACTTGGACTTCAATTCCAGTGCACTGAAACACACCTTTCAACATTCAAGGGTGCGTTTCCCTATGTGCAAAATAAATTTACCCTAAGGGGCCTAAATCCCTAAAAACTTGCAATGAAATTAAACATAAAGACTATGGAAGGAAAGAGGAAGTTTATAGCTCCAACCTGGATTGAGCAGCGAGGAAAACCGTCCACATAATTGATCGCAATCAACAACTGAAGTTCGGGAGCAAAAACATGTTCAAAGCTCCAAAATCCAAATGGTAACTTTCAAATGGTAAAAATGAATGGTAAAATTCTTTTAATTAGTCATCTGATTATTTGAAAATCATATTTATTGCTGTGACTATGGTTTTTATTCATTTTTATATCATGAAACATGTATTTTTAATTCATTTGATGTTTTTCTGAACAATTTTACAGCTGACATAACATATTAGTCATGCACACTTATTTCAAGAATGATTTGACCACAAAGCATACTTTTATCCTTATTTTTCGAGCTTTGATAAAAACAATAAAGGACTTGAAGAACACTTTTATCTCTTTTACGAGCTTCGATAACAGCGAAAAATGAACCCTTGGAGTCTTCTTTTAGCTCTTTTCAGACTCCGATAATGTGAAAATATTGTCGAGCATTTGTCTTTTCGAGCTCGTAAAAGTAAATGAAACGACATCTACTCAGTATAAGTTTAACCCTTTTCCTGACTGAGATAGATTATTTATGAAAAAAGAAAACCTTAGTCGAACATGGCTAGGAGGTTCTCTCAGATACTATTTTACACTTTTTCGGATCTGAGTGACGCTCCAACGCTTGAGATTCTTCAGTAGTCAACTGAACAAATGCCCCAACACCCAATGAGCTACAACTCACCCTAGCACCACCCTACCACGCTGAAGTTTTCACAGGCTTGAACTTGTTGGTGAATTCATGCACCAGCCTAGCACCACCCTACCACCCTATAGAAGAATAAAATAAGAATGGACTCTTATACCAGGGAAAATGGTCCACTTTACAATGATATAGAATGATGTAGAAGAAGAAGACACACTAGACCATAACCCCAACTATGACACAAATACCTAATGATGAACCTAGACCACCCGACATTGCCTCTTCAATTCTTGGCAGATAGACACTTGTAAAAATTTTACAATGACGCTTTTACAATGACTCAGTACAATGATACCTTTACAATGACTGTATGCAGTGCTGCCCACGTGAAGACTTCATGTGGTGAACTTCTTACTGTTGTTCTGCACCTTGATTGAGGCTCTTGTCATGCTACCCTTTCTCACTCTTCAGAACATTAGATCATGCATTGAGTCTTATCTTGATGAATATATAATACCTGCAAAAATTCTTCAAGTAAATACCCATGAAATGATAATAACAAAACTTACCTCATCCTGCAGAGCATATGTTAGTGCTAAAAAATAAATAAAAAAAATTAGAATACAAAGAACCTAATGCAAGTAAGACATGAACATGCATATACAAAACATACTTACCCAAAGCTTACCTCTGTTGCTCCTTGATTTGCTTTTTTTCCCTAGAAATTCTGGTCCTATGCAGCCCTTGACAACACATGATCTAGCTTTTTCTTGCCTTCTAGGAGCTCGATATTGAATATGGTGTATCTCTGTTATTTAAGATCCCCAATATGTGATTTTCGGTCCTGTAGTAGTCCTTTGAGTCTTCTTTCCAATGGCACAGGTCTGACCCAATTTGGATTCTTCAAGACAAATTTATGCCCAATCTCTCATAATGCCATATTTATGGACTAGTTCAGTAGAGCGAACTTGTACAGTGTGCCGCGTGTCACTGCTTCTTCATTCGGCTCTAAAATTGATACAGAAAAAACTACAGTTTGTGCACTATCTGCCACTTTTTATAGAATTTCAATCTGATACTTAGAGAGAGAGTTATGACGATTTTCCAAAGGTAAACTTTTTGAGATGAAGTTTAGAAGCCTGCAAAAACCCTAACTTCCACAAATCATATCTTCGAAAATATTTCACACCATGATCTAAAATTTTTAAAGGACCTTCCTCAGGATTTCAGCTTCACCTCATAAAATTTTTAGCTTCTGAACCTTCGTATAAAAACATTTATAGTGAAAATTCCACGATGACATGTTTCAAGTAGCGAAATCCCTACATGAGGAGGATATGAGGATCACAATTTATATAAATGCTTAGGTTGAGAGGGAATTAAAAAAGTGAACGTGGGAGAGATTTTAGGAGCTTACAAATTATTAATTATGGATTTTTCAATGATCACAACCAATTATTAGTGTCATGCCACAACCCCATGGGGTTTTAGCCCACTAACTGGGGTTACTAACTTCAAACATGAATATCTTTCAAGCCGTGAAGAATTACGTGGCATGACATATATCAAGGGAAACATATCGACAAGTATAAATCATCAAAAATATCCTTGACACATAATATAGTAATTTGGTAGGTCAAAATTCCCATGCAAGATCGGGGTAGCCTCGGTGCTGCTTGGGTTGACATCAATATCCCCCTTTCGCATTTATGGCAACACAAGTACTCCCCCTGCAATCATGACACCTCTTCCTACATTATTATCTCCCCCTTTGACATCAAAGGCAAAGGGTAACTCCCCCTAACACACAACCATCCTACGGACCTATACACACTTCCACTCCCCCTTTATATTTTGAATAAGGAAAATCTAATGAAAACTTGAGAGAATCCCAAGCTTCTGGAGAAAATATTCAAATGCTTCACGAGGTAAAGGTTTAGTGAATATATCAACAATTTGTTCTTTTGTACCAACATTTTCAAGTTTGATATTCAAAATATTTTTCAAACTAGTTCATCAAATAAAAATTAAGCTTCACATTTTACATAAGGAAAATTTTAAATATATATCAATAGATCATAATATTTACATTTACATACCTGCTTCAATTTCTGCTTGAAGTTGATTTTCCTCTTCAATATTTGAGAGGGCTTCTAAATTTCTTTTGCGATATTGTCTCGTCTCTTCTCTACGTGCCTCAGGGTCTCTTTTTCGATCATATTTTCTCGCACAAGTTCTTCAATTTCCCATGATAATAGGGTATGAAGTTCAAAAAATTTCCTTCAAAAAATTAGACAATAACTCAATTACAAAAAATATCACAAAAGATTTAATTTAAAAAAATTCAGTGTAATTTTTTTGCAAAAAATACATACTCCAATCCAAAACACTTTAAAAAATTCGAGAGAAAAATGTCTTATAAAAATGAAACGAAGCTCAAAAGATTTACTTCAACTCAAAACACGTACATACCTCCAAGAAATGTCTTTTGAATGTACATCCAAGAATTTTTTTTAAGTTCTTTTCAATGACTTGTTCTCTAGCAAAATGATATTTGATCAGAATGTGTTTTGTTTTTGAATGCATGACAGGATTCTTGGAGATGCTAATGGGACTGGTTTTATCACAGAAGATGGGAATAGAATCATTAAATTGTACTTGCAGATCTTTCAAAGTTTGTTTCATCCAAAGGACTTGAGTACAACAAGCTGTCGCTGCAATGTATTCTACTTCCGCTATAGATAATGAGATTGAGGTTTGCTTTTTGCTCAACCATGATACAAGACAACCACCTAGATATAATTCTGCTCCACTAGTACTCTTGCGATCATCAACGCTTCCTGCCCAATCTACATTTGTAAAGGCTTGAATAATGAGATTGTTACCCTTGGGATACCACAAGCCATATTTTCTTGTGCCCTTTAGATATTGAATAATTCTTTTGATGACAATAATATGTGATTCTTTTGGTGCTGCTTGGAATCTTGCTACTTGTCTAACTGCTTGCATAACATCTGGTTGGGAGGCTGTTACATATAGAACACTACCAATCATAGATTTGTACAACCTCTGATCCACATCCTTAGATGAGTCGTCTATGCTTTGATGTACTTGACTTGACATATAAATATTCCTTTATCTTGTTGAGATATTTGAAGCCCTAAGAAGTATGTCAGCTCACCAAGTTAAGACATCTCGAACTCACTTTGCATCTTTGTAACACAGTTCTTACTTAGTCGATCATCATTGCTACCAAATATTATATCATCCACATATACCTCAATGATTGTTAAATTATATTTATCTATTTGTACATAAAGGTTGCTATCAACAGTACCTTTCTTGAACCCTTGTTGACATAGATATCCATCAAGACGAGCATACCATGTTTTGGGAGCCTGCTTGAGGCCATATAGAGCCTTCTTTAACCTGCAAACATAGTCTTATTTTTCTGATAGTGGAAAACCTTTAAGTTTTTGGATGTAAACTTCTTCATCTAATTCGCCATTCAGAAATGCCGACTTAACATCCATTTGATAGACTTTGATTTTTATTGAACATGCATAGGCGAGAAACATTCAGATGGCTTCCATTCTGGCAACTGGTGCAAATGTTTTGTCGAATTCAATTCCTTCCACTTGTGCATAGCCTTTGCAAACCAGTCTTCCTTTGTTTCTGGTAACCTGTCCATCTTCATTCGATTTTTTCTTGAACACCCATTTAGTTCCAATGACATTTTTATCTTTTGGTCATGGAACTAATTCCCAGGTGTTATTCTTCTCGATTTGATCCAAATATTCATTCATAGCTGCTACCCAATGCTCATTCTGGTTGGCTTCCTCGAAACTGCTAGGCTCAAAGGTTGCCTGAAAAGCAATGTGAGCTTGTTGTGATGAACGAAGATTTCGACCTTCATTTGTGTCACCAATGATTTGATTTGATGGATGGTTCTTTTGAATCCATTCTTTTGTTCTCTTTGGAGGAGCTTCTTGTTGTTGTTGCGGTATATATTGATGATCATTATTTACTTCTTCATGGTTGATAATTGCTTCTTCTTCTATAATTTTCTCTGTGTCTTTTTCAACCTCTGTCTCAAGTTTCAAAGATTCTAGATCCTCATCATTATTCGTTAGAACACCATCTTCGTCAAATGTAACATTTATGCTCTCCACTATCTTTTTTCGTCTTAAATTATAGCATTTATAGGCCTTTCTTTTGCACGAGTAACAAACAAATATACCTTCGTCAACACGTGATTCAAACTTACCCAACTTTTGATCTTCTCTTTTGATATAACATTTGCTTCTGAAGATTCTGAAATATTTTACATTAGCCGGTTTTCCTTTCCATAATTCATATGGGGGCTTGTTGCAATTATTTATGAGAATACTTCGGTTGATAATGAAGACTGTCATATCAATTGCTTGAACCCAGAATTTTTCATCCAATTTTGATTCTTTCAACTTTGTTCTACCCATTTCTTGTATGGTTCTGTTCTTTCTTTCAGCAACTCAATTTTGTTGAGGTGTCCGTGTTGTTGAAAATTGTCTTTTTATTCCATTGTCGTCACAATATTGCTGAAATAATTTGGAAGTGAATTCTTTGTCATTATATGATCTTAGACACTTTATTTTCAAATCAGTTTCATTTTCGACCAACTCCTTGTAGATCTTAAAGCACTCAAATGTTTTAGATTTTTTCTTTAAGAAACTGACGACTATCATCCTGGTATAGTCATCTATCATTAACATGAAATATAATTCTCCATCTAAGCCTTTTGTTCTCACAGGACCACATAGATCAGTATGTATCAATTCCAATGGATGTGATGCAAAGTGTTCTTTTGTTTTAAATTCAACTTTTGTTTGCTTGCCGTGCCAACAGGCCTCACATAGTGTGTTGAAAGGTTTTGAGATTTTCGGCATTTCTCGTACTGCTTCCTTTTTTCTTATCCTGACAAGATTGTCAAAGTTTATGTGACCCATTCGTTTGTGCCATAACCAACTTTCATCTTCTTTAGTTAGTAGACATACTTTAGTTGCTTCATCCAGAACATATATGTTGTTTGGAGCTCAACTTGCTATAGCCACACTTTTACCATACCTGCCTTTCTTGATTTCACATTTTGTGGAGTTGAATAGCATTGTGTGTCCTTGATCACACATTTGTCCAACACTAAGCATATTGTGATTCATGTTTTCAACCAATAGAATATTCTTGGCTAGAACATCTTTGCTTCCGAGAGTGACGGTACCTGATCCTATAACATTTGAAGATCCATAATTTCCAAAGGATACGGTTCCATCCTTGTTCTCTTTCAAAGATACAAATTTCTTTCTATCTCCAGTCATATGTGTTGAGAAAACACTATCAACATACCACACATATTTGTTGTTTTGACCCTTGAGAGTGAGAGCACAATTATCAGTCTTCTTCTTCTTCCATGTTCGTTCATTCTGTGGCTTCAAAGATTCTTCTGGAGGATTTTCAAGTCTGCAGTCTCTGGCTATGTGTCCAAAGTTTTGACATTTTTAACATTCCATATTATTTCTTAATTGTTCAAATCTATTGATGTTTAGTTGAGCCATGGGAGGTTCAAATTTGACAGATCTCCTAGAATTATATTGGTTCCTAGGGTACGTGCGACATTCTACAGCTTTATGACCAAATTTTCCACATGAATAGCAATAGCCATGAAAAATATGTTGGTACCTGGATGGAAATCTTCGTCAAATAATTGTCTTCCAAGGTTGTTCTTGCGAATCTTGTCCAATGAAGTCTACATGTATGTTAGATCTCATAGGTTCATTGTATTTTGTTGTAGAAGGTCCTGCTTCTTCTTCTTTGTAACCGAGGCCAGTTCTATCGTTGTAAGATCGTTGATTATTGATGAGTTTTTCCAATGCCCTTGAGATGTTGGCATAGTTTTGGACAGTTTTTACCTTCTTCACTTCCTTACAAAACGAGACTACTTCAGCTTCCAATGCTTCCTTTCTTGGTTTCTTTCTTCCAACTTCTTTTGAAGTGACTCTTCAATAAATTTGTATTCTTCAACTTCAATTTTGAGACCTTGAACTTGTTCTTCAAGAGTATTGGAACGGATATTCTCAGCCTTGAGCTCTTTTATAAGCTTGATTGCCTCCTTAAAAAATTATTCTATGGTCAACCCTTCTTCTTCGTTGTTTGATACCTCTTGTTTATTGTGCTTGGCCATAAACAATACTCTCTCATTGGCTTCTTCTTCGCCGTCACTGTCTTCATCGGATGATGAGCTATCTTATTTAGAGAGAAAGTTCCTTTTGAATCCTTCCTTTTTGCCTTGCTTGTTGAATTTCTTAAAGCCTTTATTTCCTTTTGAGTTTCCATCGCTTCTGTTTGGGCATTTTGATACGAAATGCCCAACCTCACTAGAGCTGAAACATATCAATGGAATTTTACCTTACCAATTTTTAGTTTTCTCGTAAAGTAAGAATATTCTCCATCTGAAAGACCTTACTCACCATCTTCCTTTTCTTCACACTTGCAGGTGCAGGTCTGTTCCTTTGAAGGTTGTTTGTCCTTATTGGTTTTCTTATATGAAACGAACGTAGTTTCTAGATGCGAAGTACCCTCTTCTTCATCAAGTCTCATTTCACATGCTATAATAACTCCGTGTAATTCCTCTTTGCCGAGTTTGTCCAGATTTTCAGTGTATTCTAGGATCGATACCTTTGGGTTGAATCTCCCTGGTAACGTTCTAAGAATCTTTCGTATAATAGTCTTCTCGTCAACATGCTCTCCCAATCCTTCCAGAGTGTTGGTTATTTCATCAACATGTTGGAAGTATGCAACAATGTTGCCATTTTCTTTCATTCCGAGTTGCTCAAATTTTTCTCTGTAGATTTGAAGCTTTGCTTCTTGGACTTTTGAGTCACCTGCATATATATTATCAAACTTGTCCCATATATTTTTGGCAGTTTTACAACCCAACAACCTGTGATAAGCATATTTAATAATTCCACTGATAATAATATTCTTTGCTTTTGCATTATTTACCAAATTCTTCTTACCGTGTTCATCCGTGGTTGGTGTAAAGCCATTTTGAACAGTGTCCCATACTTCATAACCTTGTGCCAAGAGATAGACCTCCATTCTTCCTTTCCAGAGTGCATAATTATTTTCATTGAACAGAGGTACACCATCCTTGATATGCTCCATGACCTCCTTCCACCTGTTAAACTGCTATTGAAGGAACCAAGCTCTGATACCAATTGTTGGAAATACTGAGAGGGGGGGTGAATCAATATTCCTTTCAATTAGTATTATTATTAATCTTTCAAAGCATTATTTAATCTTCAATTATTATTAGTGTTTTTAGAATGATAGCATTAAACAAAAGGAACAAAAATGCACACAATTTCTAAGGTGGAAACCCTCTCTGGGATAAAAACCACCTGAATGATTTTCTAATAATTCTTTAATACTCAACTCCAATTGAAAATAAAGCTTCAAATTCCTAGAATATAGAAAAGCATTCTACTCCATCTCCCATTGGATGGACGCTCCAACGCCTGAGATTCTTCAATAGTAAACTGAACGGATGCCGCAACGCCCAATGAGCTACAACTCACCCTAGCACCATCCTACCACCGTGAAGTTTTCACAGGATTGAACCTGTTGGTGAATGCATGCACCAGCTTAGCCCCACCCTACCACCCTATAGAAGAATTAAATAATAATGGAATCTTGTACCAGGGAAAATGGTCCACTTTACAATGATATAGAATGATGTAGAAGAAGAAGACACACTAGACCATAACCCCAACTATGACACAAATACCTAATGATGAACCTAGACCTCCCGACATTGCCTCTTCAATTCTTGGTAGATAGACACTTGTACAAATTTTACAATGATGCTTTTACAATGACTCAGTTTAATGATACCTTTATAATGATTGTATGTAGTGCTGCCCACATGAAGACTTCATGTGGTGAACTTCTTGCTGTTGTTCTGCTCCTTGATTGCTGCTCTTGTCATGCTACCCATTCTCACTCTTCAGAACATTAGATCATGCATTGAGTCTTATCTTGATGAATATATAATACCTGCAAAAAGTCTTCAAGGAAATACCCATGACATGATAATAGCAAAACTTACCTCAGCCTGCAGAGCATATGTCAGTTCTAAATAAAAAATAAAAATAGAATACAAAGAACCTAATGAAATTAAGAGATGAACATACATATACAAAATATACTTACCTCGAGCTTACCTCTGCTACACCTTTCTTTTCTTTTCCGCCCTATAAATTCTGGTCCTTTGCAGCCCTTGTCAACACATGATCTAGCTTTTTCTTGCCTTCTAGGAGCTCAATATTCAATATGGTTTATCTCGGTTATTTCACATCCCCAATATGTTATTTTCGGTCATGTAGTAGTCCTCTAAGTCTTCTTTCCAATTCCACAGTTCTGACCCAATTTAGATTCTTCAAGGCAAAGTCATGCCCAATCTCTCACAATGCCCTAATTATGGACTAGTTCAGTAGAGCGAACTTGTACAACATGCCACATGTCACTGTTTCTTCATTTGGCTCTAAAATTGACACAAAGAAAACTATAGTCCATGCAGTATCTGCCACCTTTTACAGAATTCCAATCCGATACTTAGAGAGAGAGTTACGGCGATTTTCCCAAGGTCACCTCTTTGAGATGAAGTTTTGGAGCTTGCAAAAACCCTAACTTCCACAAATCATATCTCCGAAAATATTGCGTACCATGATCTGAAATTTTTACAGGAGCTTCCTCAGGATTTCTTCTTTGCATCATAAAAATTTCAACTTCTAAACCTTCGTATAAAAATAGTTATAGTGAAAATTCCACGATGACCTGTTTCAAGTAGCGAAATCCCTACATGAGGAGGATATGAGGATCACAATTTATGTAAATGCTTAGGTTGAGAGGGAATTAAACAAGTGAATGTGGGAGGGATTTTAGGAGCTTAAAAATTATTAATTATTGACTGTTTAATGACCCCAACCAATTATTAGTGTCCTTCCAAAACCCCATGGGGTTTGAGCCCACTAACTAGGGTTACTAACTTCAAACATGAATATCTCTCAAACCGTGAAGAATTAGATGGCATGAAATATATCAAGGGAAACATCTCGACAAGTAGAAACCATAAAAAATATCCGTGACACAGAATATAGTAATTTGGTAGGTCAAAATTCCCATGCAAGATCGGGGTAGCCCCTGGTGCTGCTTGGGTTGACATCAATGACAACGACTAAACAAAAATCTACCCCTTTGGCATTGATGGAAACACAAGTAATCCCACTACGATCATGACACCTCTTCCTACATTATTATATCCCCCTTTGAAATCAATGGAAAAGGGTAACTCCCCCTGACACACAACCATCATGCAGACGTATACACACTTCCACTCCCTCTTTATATTTTGAATAAGGAAAATATAATGAGAACTTGGGAGAATCCAAAGCTTTTGGCAAAGATATTCAAATGCTTCACAAGGTAAAGGTTTAGTGAAGATATCAACGCTTTGTTCTTTTGTACCAACATATTCAAGTTTGATATTCTTTTCAGCGACTTGTTCTCAAATAAAATGATATTTGATTGGAATGTGTTTTGTTTTTTAATGCATGACAAGATTCTTGGAGATGCTGATGACATTGGTGTCATCACGGAATATGGGAATAGGCTCACTAAATTGTACTTGAAGATCTTGCAAAGTTTGTTTCATCCAAAGGACATGAGCACAACAAAATGTTGCTGCGATGCATTCTACTTCCACTATAGATAACGAGATTGAGGTTTGCTTTTTTCTCAACCATGATACAAGAAAACCACCTAGATAGAATTTTGCTCCACTAGTACTCTTACGGTCATCAACGCTTCCTACCCAATCTGCATCTGTAAAGGCTTGAATAATGAGATTGTTACCCTTGGGATACCACAAGCCATATTCTGCAATGCCCTTTAGATATCGAAGAATTCTTTTGACGTCAATGATACGTGATTATTTTGGTGCTGCTTGGAATCTTGCTACTTTTCCAAATGATTGCATAACATATGGCCATGAGGCTGTTACATATAGAAAACTACCAATCATAGATATGTACAACCTCTGTTCCACATCCTTAGATGAGTCGTCTATGCTCAATTTGCAACCTGTTACCATCGGAGTAAGGACGGGTTTGCAATCTTCCATTTTGAATTTCTTGAGCATTTCCTTGATGTACTTGGCTTGACATATATACTTTCCTTTCTCTTGCTGAGATATTTGAAGCCCTAAGAAATATTTCAGCTCACAAAGAAAAGACATCTCGAACTCACTTTCCATCTTTGTAGCAAAGTTCTTACCTAGTCGATCATCATTACTACCAAATATTATATAATCCACATATAACTCAACGATTGCTAAATTATCTTTATCTATTTGTACATAAAGATTTCTATCAGTGATACCTTTCTTGAACCCTTGTTGACGTAGATATCCATCAAGACGAGCATACCATGTTTTGGGAGCCTGCTTGGGACCATATAGAGCCTTCTTTAACCTGCAAAAATAGCCTTTAGGTTGTTTGATGTAAACTTCTTCTTCTGATTCACCATTCAGAAATGCTGACGTAACATCCATTTAGTAGAATTTGATTTTTCTTGAACATGCATAGGCGAGAAACATTCAGATGGCTTCCATTCTGGCAACTGGTGCAAATGTTTCATCGAAATCAATTCCTTCCACTTGTGCATAGCCTTTGCAAACCAATCTTGCTTTCTTTCTGGTAACCTGTCCATCTTCATTTAATTTTTTCCTGAATACCCATTTAGTCCGAATGACATTTTTATCTTTTGGTCACAGAACTAATTCCCACGTGTTATTCTTCTCGATTTGATCCAAATCTTCATTCGTAGCTGCTACCCAATGTTCATTCTGGCTAGCTTCCAAAAAACTACTAGGCTCAAAGGTTGCTAGAAAAGCAATGTGAGCTTGTTTTGTTGAACGAAGTTGTCGACCTTCATTTATGTCACTAATGATTTGATTTGATGGATGGTTCTTTTGAATCCATTCTTTTGTTCTCTTTGGAGGAGCTTCTTGTTGTTGTTCTGGTATATCTTGATGATCATTATTTACTTCTTCATGGTTGATAGTTGCTTCTTGTTCTAGAATTTTCTCAGTGTCTTTTTCAGCCTCTGTCTCAAGTTTCAAAGGTTCTAGATCCTCATCATTATTCGTTAGAACACCATCTTCGTCAAATGTAACATTTATGCTCTCCACTATATGTTTTTGTCTTAGATTATAGAATTTATAGGCATTTATTTTGCGTGAGTAACCAACAAAGATACCTTCGTCAACACGTGATTCAAACTTACCCAAATTTTGATCTTCTCTTTTGATATAACATTTGCTTTTGAAGATTTTGAAATATTTTACATTAGCCGATTTTCCTTTCCATAATTCATATGGGGTCATGTTGCAATTATTTCTGAGAATACTTCTGTTGATAATGAATACTGCCGTATCAATTGCTTGAACCCATAATTTTTCATCCAATTTTGAGTCCTTCAACATTGTTCTACGCATTTCCTGTACGATTCTGTTCTTTCTTTCAGCAACTCCATTTTGCTGAGGTGTTAGTGCTGTTGAAAATTCTCTTTTTATTCCATTTTCGTCACAGTATTGTTGAAATAATTTGGAAGTGAATTCTCCGCCATTATCTGATCTTAGACACTTTATTTTAAAATCAATTTCATTTTCGACCAACTCCTTGTAGATCTTAAAGCACTCAAATGCTTCAGATTGTTCTTTAGGAAACTGACGACTATCATCCTGGTATAGTCATTTATCATTAACATGAAATATAATTCTCCATATAAGCCTTTTGTTCTCATAGGACCACATACATCAGTATGTATCAATTCCAATGGATGTGATGCAAAGCGTTCTTTTGTTTTAAATTCGACTTTTGTCTACTTGCCGTGCCGACATGCCTCACATAGTGTGTTGGAAGGTTTTGAGATTTCCAGCATCTCTTGTACTACTTCCTTTTTGCTTATCCTGAAAAGATTGTCAAAGTTTATGTGACCCATTCATTTGTGCCATAACCAGGTTTCATCTTCTTTAGCTAGTAGACATGCTTTAGTTGCTTCATCCATAACATATATGTCTTTTGGAGCTCGACTTGTTGTAGCCACAATTTTACCATACTTGCCTTTCCTGATTTCACATTTTGTGGAGTTGAATAGGATTGTGTGTCCTTGATCACACATTTATCCAACACTAAGCATATTATGATTCATTTTTTCAACCAATAGAACATTCTTGGCTGGAACATGTTTGCTTCTGAGAGTGACAGTACCTAATCCTATAACATTTGAAGATCCATAATTTCCAAAGGATACGGTTCCATCCTTCTTCTCTTTCAAAGATACAAATTTCTTTCTATCTCTAGTCATATGTGTTAAGCAACCGCTATCAACATATCACACATATTTGTTATTTTGAGCCTTGAGAGGGAGAGCACAATTATCAGTCTTCTTCTTCTTCCATGTTCGTTCGTTCTATGGCTTCGAATATTCTTCTGGAGGATTTTCAAGTTTGCAGTCTCTGGCTATGTGTCCAAAGTTTCGACATTTGTAACATTCCATATTATTTCTTAAATGCTCAAATATATTTATGTTTTGTTGATACCTGGGAGGTTCATATTTGATAGATATCCTGGATTTGTATTGGTTCCTAGGGTACGTGCGACATTCTATAGCTTTATGACCAAATTTTCCACATGAACAACAATAGCCATGAAAAATATGTTGGTACCTGGATGGAAATCTTCGTCAAGGAATTGTCTTCCAAGGATGTTCTTGCGAATCTTGTCCAATGAATTTTACATGCATGTCAGATCTCACAGGTTCATTGTATATTGTTGTAGAAGGTCATGCTTCTTCTTCTTTGTAACCGAGGCCAATTCTGTCATTGTAAGATCGTTTATTGTTGATGAGTTCTTCGAATGCCCTTGAGCTGTTGGCATAGTTTTGGACAATTTTTCCCTTCTTCACTTCCTTACACAACAAGACTACTTTGGCTTCTAATGCTTCCCTTTCTTGGTTGATTTCTTCCAACTTATTTTGAAGTGACTCTTCAATACATTTGTGTTCTTAAACTTCAATTTTGAGACCTTGAACTTGTCCTTCAAGAGTATTAGAACAGATCTTCTCAGCCTTGAGCTCTTTTATAAGCCTGGTTTCTTCCTTAGAAAATTCTTCTATGTGCAACCCTTCTTCTTCGTTGTTTGATACCTCTTGTTTATTGTGCTTGGCCATAAAATATACTCTCTCATTGGCTTCTTCTTCGCTGTCACTGTCTTCATCGGATGATGAGCTATCTTCTTTAGAGAGAAAGTTCCTTTTTAATCCTTCCTTTTTGCCTTGCTTGTTGAATTTCTTAAAGCCTTTCTTTCCTTTTGAGTTGCCATCACTTCTGTTCAGACATTTTGATATGAAATACCCAACCTCACCACAGCCGAAACATATCAATGGAATTTTATCTTTGAATTTTCCCTTACCAATTTTTAGTTTTCTCGTAAAGCCAACATATTCTCCATCTGAAAGACCTTCTTCACCATCTTCCTTTTCTTCACACTTGCAGGTGCAGGTCTTTTCCTTTGAATGTTGTTCGTCCTTATTGGTTTTGTTAGATGCAACGAACATAGTTTCTAGATGCGAAGTACCCTTTTCTTAATAGGGTATCATTTCATATGCTATGAGAACTCCATGTAATTCCTATTTGTTGAGTTTGTCCAGATTTGCACTGTATTCTAAGACCGATACCTTTGGGTTGAATCTCCCTGGTAACGTTCTAAGAATATTTCGTATAATAGTCTTCTCGTCAACAGGCTCTCCCAATCCTTCCAAAGTGTTGGTTATTTCATCAACGTGTTGGAAGTATGCAACAATGTTGCCATCTTCTTTCATTCTGAGTCGCTCAAATTTTGCTCTGTAGATTTGAAGCTTTGCTTCTTTGACATTTGGGTCACTTGCATATATATTCTCAAGATTGTCCCATACACTTTTGGAAGTTTTACAACCCACCACCTTATGATAAGCATATTTAATAAGTCCATTGATAATAATATTATTTGCTTTTGCATTATTTACCAAATTCTTCTTACCGTGTTCATCCGCGGTTGGTGTAAAGCCATTTTGAACAGTGTCCCATACTTCATAACTTTACACCAAGAGATAGACATTCATTCTTCCTTTCCAGAGTGCATAATTATTTTCATTGAACAGAGGTACACCATTCTTGGTATGCTGCATGACCTCCTTCCACCTGTTAAACTGCTATTGATGGAACCAAGCTCTGATACCAATTGTTGGAAATACTGAGAGGGGGGTTGAATCAATATTCCTTTCAATTAGTATTATTATTAATCTTTCAGAGAATTATTTAATCTTCAATTATTATCAATGTTTGTAAAATGATAACAGTAAACAAAAAACAAAAATGCACACAGTTTTTAAGGTGGAAACCCTCTTTGGGACAAAAACCACCCAAATGATTTTCTAATATTTCTTTAATATTCAACTCCAATTGAAAATAAAGCTCCAACTTCCTGGAATCTAGAAGAGAATTCTACTCCATCTCCCACTGGATGAACGCTCCAACGCCCGAGAATCTTTAGTAGTCAACTGAACGGAGGCTGCAACACCCAATCAGCTACAACTCAACCTAGCACCACCCTACAACTCTGAAGTTTTCACAGGCTTGAACCTGTTGGTGTATTCATGCACCAGCCTAGCACCACCCTAACACCCTATAGAAGAATAAAAGAATAATGGACTCTTGTACCAGGGAAAATGGTCCATTTTTCAATGATATAGAATGATGTAGAAGAAGAAGACACACTAGACCATAACCCAAACTATGACACAAATACCTAACGATGAACCTAGACCTCCCGACACTGCCTCTTCAATTCTTGGCAGATAGATGCTTGTACAAATTTTATAATGATGCTTTTACAATGACTCAGTACAATGATACCTTTACAATGACTGTATGCAGTGCTGCCCACGTGAAGACTTCATGTGGTGAACTTCTTGTTGTTGTTCATCACCTTGATTGTTGCTCTTGTCATGCTACCCTTTCTCACTCTTTAGAAAATTAGATCATGCATTGAGTCTTATCTTGATGAATAGATAATAACTGCAAAAAGTCTTCAAGGGAATACCCATGACATGATAATAGCAAAACTTACCTCATCTTGTAGAGCATATGTCAGTGCTAAACCAAAAAAAATAAATTAGAATACAAAGAACCTAATGCAATTAAGATATGAACATGCATATAAAAAATATAATTACCTAGAGCTTACCTATTCTTCAACTTTATTTGCTTTGCTGCCTTAGAAATTCTGGTCCTTTGCAACCCTTGATAACACACGATCTATCTTTTTCTTGCCTTCTAGGAGCTCGATATTGAATTTGGTGTATCTCTATTATTTCAGATCCCCAATATGTGATTTTTAGTCCTATAGTATTCCTCTGAGTCTTATTTCAAATGCCAAAGGTCTGACCCAATTTGGATTCTTCAAGGCAAAGTTATGCCCAGTCTCTCACAATGCCCTAATTATGTACTAGTTCATTAGAGTGAACTTGTACGGCGTGGCACGTGTCACTTTTTCTTCATTCAGCTCTAAAATTGATACAGAGAAAACTACAGTCCGTTGAATATCCACTACTTTTTACAGAATTCCAATCCAATATTCAGAGAGAGAGTTATGACGATTTTCCCAAGGTCACCTCTTTGAGGTGAAGTTCAGGAGCCTGCAAAAAACCTAACTTCCACATATCATATATTTAAAAATGTTGTGCACCATGATGTGAAATTTTCACAGGAGATTCCTTAGGATTTCGACTTTGCGTCATGAAAATTTTGACTTCTGAAATTTCATATAAAAATAGTTATAGCGAAAATTCTACGATGAACTGTTTCAGGTAGCGAAATCCCTACATGAGGAGGATATAAGGATCACAATTTATATAAATGCTTAGGTTGAGAGGGAATTAAACAAGTTAATGTGGGAGGGATTTTAGGAGCTTAAAATTTATTAATTAATCTACTGTTCAATGACCACAACCAATTATTAGTGTCATGGCACAACCCCATGGGGTTTTAGCCCACTAACTGGGGTTACTAACTTCAAACATGAATATATCTCAAACCGTGAAGAATTACATGGCGTGCAATATATCAAGGGAAACAACTCAACAAGTAGAAACCATCAAAAATATCCTTGACACAAAATATAGTAATTTGGTAGGTCAAAATTCCCATGCAAGATCGGGGTAGCCCCTGGTGCTGCTTGGGTTGACATCAATCACAACCACTGATCAACATCAACATCAAATAATCATCTAGGAAGTTTACTTATAAACATAATCTTCTAGTACCATGAGGCTTGTTACATCATTGACAAGATCCTCGCTTTCGGACCTTTTACCAAAATATTTTGTTTGGCGTTCGACGTCAAATCATCTATTCACGCTTGACAAATTGTACTGCAGTACCTTGAGAGCCATTAAAATCAATGGTGTTTCTCTCGCATTTGTTAACATCTCACATCATTGGCTGGTAATCAAACGATGTATTACCATGTTCGACTACAAATCATATATTCGCATGGCTAGACTTGTACCCGAATGATCGAGTGAATGAGATAAGAAGACCCCGAATCTAGTTTCAGCCATTCGAGCCACGATTTCAGGATTGTTGTAAAAATCATCTGTACGATGACTTTACATACAGATCATCATATGAAAATGGGCCTATATCTGTAGGTATGTCATTATTGGGCAACATTCTAATGTAGTTGACTTTCTAAAATATGTACATGTTAGTATAGTGTCTTCCGGATCCATCGCATCAATTTATTCGTTTTTACCGACGTTTCGAACCTGCTACTGAGGTTCATTATCAAGGTAAAAATGTGAGGAAAAGAGATCTCAAGAAATGGAATGAGAAATAAGTAGGGCTAGGTGAGGAAAAAAAGAACCGACATGTTTCAAAATTATTGAGTTATTTACTTTTAATAAATTCTGATATATTTGAATTTTAAATAAGATTAGGTATTAATTTTATAAATTAAATTAGTTAAATTTTATATTATGTATTGAATTTCAAAAATTCTAATGTATTTTAGTTTAAAAAGATATGTACATGTTATTAGATAGTTTATGTGCTGAGCATGGGAATGCCTCCCTCAGCAATTCATGATCAAGATGAAAATATCATGATGTAATGTATTGTAATCGTAAAGCATCTCATTCAAATTTATTATTATTATTTTGAATTCATGCTTTAGGGGGTAGTTTTTATAGGTCAATTTGGGCATCATCCCCCATGACCTGGTAAAACTGGACATCATCCCCAGGACCAATGAAATAGGGTCTATCATCCCCTTACATTTCAGTTGGTATATTCCCTAAGAGAAGAAAAATTCATTCATGGATTCTATTGTGAGATTTCCAAGGTTTGAAGTATATGTTATATCACTTATGAACTCACCAACGCTGCCTCTAAATGGACTAACTGCATTGCATATGCAGCATTTTCCATTCAAGGTTGCACCGCAATGCACTTCCCGACATTAAAGAGTGCGTTGGTCACCTGGGAGTGGAATTCTCATTGTTTCGAGAATCTCCACATGGCTAGTGCCTTCTAGAAGAGTCTATATGTGTCAAAATTCGAATCTAAGTGTCCATATAACACCTCTGAACTTGGGAACATGTCTTTCCTATTATTAGAAAGTCATTCATTGAGAAACTACCATCAGTTTCCCTATAAATTGAGCACAAATCCTAGTGCTAGGGAAGGAATAATTTTTGTAAAGAAATGATGTTGGATTCTCATTTGAGATAGTGAAAGTACTAATATGCTGCTGGTGTGATGTTGGATGTGATGAGGCTAGGATGAAGCTGGAGCTGGTCTCATCAAATCAATCATTGGTTGTAACCTCCCCCTTCTACTCTTTAATAAAGATTGTTGTTCATTTTCCCATATATGTATCTCTTTATGTTTCTATTTCTCATGCAATGGATACTTGAATGATTTATATGTTTCACATCTAATTTATTTGAGTGATTAAGATAAGTATATATATGTATATTGCAATCTATTTGCTGTTCTCTGTTTATGTTTGCAGGAATCAATCTAGCGATCTGAGTTGGATTGAAGGCGACATCAGAAGCAACAGAAGGATAAGGATAAGCTCTTGGATTAAAAGTAGGTTCTTCTATCGTTTTGTATATCTGCTTATTTTGGAGAAAGTGATAGCAAAGTCTTTCATCTGTTGTTCTAAGTGCCTAGCACCAAACTTAGGGAATTTGATTTATCCATAGATCACAATTTTGCATAACAATAATCAAAAGGAGGAGCTCTAAAAGAATATGAAGGTACCATTATATCCACCAAAGAGAAGAAAGCTTCTGGAAACAAGTCCCTAGTTAAGAGGGAGCTTGGAAAAGTCCCTCGATAAAAAGGGAGTTTGGGTACATTCCTTTTATAGGAATGGGTATATCTTCCATAGTTGAGAGGGAGAGACACATAATTCTTTTCTTCATATTATGAAGAAATAATTGAGGATTAGGTAAAGCATCTAGCATCTGATACTCTTTGTGGATGAGGTAAGGAATCCAAGATAAGAGTAGTTGAAGAGGAAATTCCTTGAGCATATGTTATTCAAATATAGGAATTTTCCTAGAAGGAAATACCCTGTGAATACCCAGGTGGGGTATGTGCTTTCAAAGACAATGATGATGGTGTCTACTAGTTATTGTTCTCGCCAACATTGTGCTGCTATAATCTTGTGGAGAGATAGAGCTGTTAGTCAAGGCCTTGATATGTGACAATGTTGGTTGATATGATGCAAAGAGATGGCTTACCGATCCAACTCTTGTTATGATAATTCTTTAGATTGAGAATGTACAAGTACCTCATATTGATTATGAATACCTCCCTAGTTAAGAGGGAGTGTTGAAATATGTAACTAGGTTCGATCTTCATAATGACATATTTAATCGTGTTGTTATGTATTTGATGTAAATAGAAAAATAAATTTATATTTTTATTCTTGAGGCACGGGTTTCATGCTCAAGGGAAATTTATTTTTAGGTCAAGCACCCATTAAGTGCTTCTAGGGCTTGTCATTGAGTCTAAAAGTCATATGAGTCATTTTCATGTATTAAAGACCCATTTTGGCATATTACATATTGTAAAGAAAATTTATTTGAGTCAAAATAAATTCATAAGACCCTCCAAGACCTCGTCATGATGCAAAGATCAAGTGAGCCTTCTCAAGTGGACAGGTCGACCTAAAAGGAAAAATTCGATCTAGTGAGAGACCTATATGTAAGGGAGAATTCAACCTCACTTAGGACACTCACTCACTTCTCACAAGTTTGATCGAGAAAGAAAGAGGAGTGTGAATAAAGGAAGGACGAAGAGAAGGAAAGGAGAGCGATATTTCTGGATTTGTTTTGGGATATTACTCTCCACACATGTGAAGGAATTAGGGAACCTATTGAAGGAGAAAATGCTGAGTTGCAGAAGTCAAGTTAGGACATCAAGAAGGACACTTTTCAAGCTGAGATCTCTAGGAGAGAGAATCAACTCAAGCGAAGAGGAAAGGAGGAAGAATATACCATAATTTTTCACATGTGTAAAGGCTAGGTTTTAAGTAGAGGAATATATTGGGAGGTCAAAATGATAGAAGAATATGCTAGGAGGATGAAGTTGCAGAAGAATATGTTGGGGGGTCGAGGTTCCAGAATAATTTGCTGGAGGTCGAAATTGTAGAAGTTTGCTGAGGAATTGCTGTAAGGAAAATCTGTTCAATAAGGAAATATTTGTCTTGGTCTTGGAGGTTCTTGGTCAAGAGTCATAGGTCTTGTAATTCGTTAATTTAATTTCTATAAGAAGAGAAGAATTCTGGTGGGTTTTCCTCTTAAGTGGAGAGTTTTTGGCCCTGGCCGATCACCTATATCTTGTGTCTGCTTGTCTCATTGTTCTTTATGGTTTGGTAGTTGTTTGATGATAAGAACACAATAATAATAAAGTTTAAGAAGAATCTAATAAATATAAGTAAAAATACAACACAATAAGTTATCAAAGTAAGAGAAATCACCTAATCTAGCTGCCCTATAATTTCTCAACAATGCAAACCCATTAGCCAAGGAGAATTGGGTTTTCATTTCCTTGTCAATATGTCGATCTCAAAATGTGGTTGTGGATTCTCAAGGATGCTCCATCTCGTCAACGAAATGTGAAAATGGTTATGGATACATTGATGAAAATGCTCCAAAGAATGAAAGAAATTCTCATTTATCTAGGAAACCATTTCCACTCTATTAATGGAACAAGGTCGTGTGCGAAGGTTGTTTTTAGGGCTTCTCAAATTACTGTGCCAAAGGAATAATTGTAAGGGAATAATTAATAACCATATAAAGGACCAAGGAAATATGATCCACGTATTTTTAACACCAACATCTGACGACTATGAACTCTTGCTCATTCAATTTTTATTTGTTATAATTTGCTTTTATTTTCTTAAGGTGCGTTAATATTGGTTCCTAATTAATGGTTGTGTGTATATTCAGGATTGGAATGTCGAAGTAGTGTTGGTCATTTATATATAGACACCTCGTGAAGGCATGATCCAAGTCAACAACAACTATCCAATCATCCAGCCAACACCAAGGAAACCTTACAATGTTACGAGGATATCAACAAAGTTTTGAAGATCGAAGTCTTACCTACATGAAACTATGTCAAAGTTTATTGCACCTTATTTCATTGCCTTGTAAATATAATAATGTTTCATTATTGACAAATATTGAAATTATGGAAAATACCCAAAGAGAATTCCAAAGGTCCTATGGAAGCTAAAAGGCCATGAGGTAGTTTGAGGGTCATAGGAGAAGGTGAACTGATCACCCTCCTCATTTCTATAAATGTAACCGCATGCCTAAAAAAAAAAGACTTTTAATACTTAATCTAGGCTAGTCATAGGCTTGAGATATTGTTATTGAGGAGCTGAAAGCCTTCACTCTTGGTAGCCTATAGGTGGAGGGATTATGAGGTTAGTACTATGTTAGGATGATATGAACTACTCTCATCCAACTACTAGGATTTGAGGATCTTGTGTACATTTATTTGGATGAATGACAATATTAATCAGAAGCTGTTTTGTTCTTACATTGATTCCTATGCACTCCTCTATTTTTATATTGGATATCCGGTATTTCTATTATGTATGCATGTGGTTTACATGTCGATTACATGTTTATGGTCTAATTAATTTTCATGGAGCTTGTGTGTTGACTTTTAATCTTTGACTTTAATTCAATTTTAATGTTAGCGGTTGATTGTGAACTAATTCGTTGTTTATTGCTAACACTTTCCCTTTGCATATGTCTTAGTTATTTTCAACTACCTGATGCTTCCTTAAGTCATGTCGTTGATCATAATGTTATTTTTATGTTATTATATCATGTTCTGCAAGCCATATAATGGAATTTGGGCCGATATCCATATGGGGCTCCTATCCCGAACAATATGAGGTCTAATTAGGACTTCATACCAGGAAGAGCCCCTTAGTGTTGAGAAATTTTCCAGCTCCGTCAACACATTTAGCACTTGAAGGAGGGCCAAATGACAAACTGAGCCTGTGGAGCCTGGTTTGAATATTTTATCTTGAAATGGGTCCTCCCCAAATCTTATTCCCAAGATATTTTTCCAAAATACTTAATCTTATGATCCCCATGGAAATACTCCGTAACTTGTCACAATTTAAGTTTCATGGAGAGGGTTAATCAACTGTATTAGAACAGATGTTTCATTTTGTTCAATTTTTTCATTATAATGGGATACATTGCAAAGATGTCATTGGGAGGATGTTCACCCTCACACTTGAAGGTCTTGTCAAGCAATGGTGTCAAATGTTACTGGCCGATTCTATCCATTCGTTCAAGCAGTTGATCAAGGGGATTTGTGAAACTTTTGACAAGTACAATTATCAAGATGTGTATAAAAGGATCAATCAACTTAGAATGAAACTTGATGAATCATTAAAGGTTTTTTCTGATAGGTTTCTTCATCTCTATTATGAGTTTCAAAGAAGATGTGGATTGGGATTTCATGGAATATGAAATTTTTTAGCGTTTGGTTTGAATATCTTTGAAACAATTTGAATCTCAATCCCATGTTGATAAGGAGCCATATTATAATGGTGGTGATATTCAAATAAAAAATCAAACAAGTCTTATCCTAAATGCTGTCTTTCTAGCCTTTCTCAGTCACGAGGAACCTCAAATTCTAGAGGAGGAAAATGCTACCCCTTTTGTCTATTTTCCTCCTCCATTCTCATTTCCCAAAAAAGTGGTCTCTTGTACTGATGTTGACATTGGAAAACTTGAAAACCAAATTGTTGATTCGCTTTTTCCACCTTTATCTACTTTCCATGATCAAGATATTATCGAAAAAAATATTGAAAGTCCTAATAATTTCATTGAGCCTAATGGGAAGGTCGACCCCTTAATTCCTCGAGATGACATTAATGTACACAATCCAAATATTTAATCTGGTTTGATTGAAATTATTGCTTATTTAAGGGATACCATTTATCCTTTATCATTTACACCTCATGAACATGTACCTTGATTCACTCAATCAAACCACTCCACGAGTAATTTCTTTAGATACTATTGATTCTCAATTTTCTAGTTCAAATGGTGATTAGGTAAAGGTGGTTACATGACATAGGAAGAGTAGAAAAAAGATGGAAACTCATTCCATATTTCTTCCCTCTTTCAATTTCCTCTATGTTAAGAATTCCTACACTCTTGGTTGATCAAGGATCTTTTGATCATGGAAATCAGTTAAATGAATCTAATTTCTTAATCAAAATGAAGCCTTGGGAAGCCATCACCTTGAAAATCATGTATCCATTACTATATATGGTGATGAATTCCCAGTCACATCGATTAGTTTCTTGATTTTTTTAGGAGAATTTGATTTGCGTGGCTTAGATCTAGTTTGATCATATCATAGAATAGTTTCTCATTGATATTTCTTCCTCAGCTCATTACTCCGTGTCATGTGCGTGTCATGAATCAACTGATGATGAAAGTATAATATCCTCTTCAAATTCACAATATAATTTTAAGTTGACACAAGGTAGTAAGGTCATACATGGTGAAGAAGAAAATAATGTAAACATTGAAATTCCTTCTTATAGTTTGCAATCTCCAACTACGAATGGAATTAATCCTTTAATTTAGGTTGATTATGGAATATTTTCGATCTATACGTCCTTATATACCAAACTAGAAGAAACTTGCAACTTGAGATATCTATTTTTTTTATGTTGAAATGACCGATCAAACTAATGATGTTGATGACTGCTATCTGATTAACAATTATCTTGCTGAAATGACTAATAATAGTTGTCCATATACAATTTCTTATCTTATGAAGTTCTAAAACTTTAAACATCCAAAATTTTAAAGTTAAAGTAATTTTAGAGAGTCTAGCACTTCATCTCTCACTGATGGTTATTTCAAGTTCTCATGATCCTAATGAAATCCCCGAACTAGGTCAGATATAGATTTTCTCATATAATTGTTTTCTCAACATTTTCTCACTAGATGTAAGATCACCCTTGAAATATTTTCAATATTTTCAAGTTAGTTTTCTAAATTCTCAAGATTGGGTTTATGATCGGATAAAAGAGACCTTTGAATGGTTTCAAATGCAATCTTGTAGGAATACATGACATCTTGTACCCGTCCTATAACACTTCATTGATTGATTAGAACTTGAACATAATTTCTCCTTAAGCCTATTTTTTGCTTATTACCCTTCCACAACATCTTCTAGGCCTTTGAAACAATTTTGAGGAAGATCATAGACCTCTTAGAAATATTCTTTTCATCACTTTGGTTTTATTTATGCAATTAGGGTTAGTTGTTTTGATCATGAATTTAATAACATAAAAGTAGTTTCCATTTATATTTCTTGAATCATTTGTTTGATTATGTAATTAAAATAGGATTTACTTTAAATGCAATAGTTTATGTTTTATGTCATGGTATTTTCTTCATGTAGCTAGACTAGGTTTAATTTCCTGTCATTTATTTTTTTGCAGCAAATTAGGGTTTCTATTCCAAGTATTTATCTCCTTGCAAGTAGATCCTAGTTTTCTCTTATGTAGCAATACAAGAATTTTTTCCAATTATTCCCTTCCTTGCAAAGTTAGATTCAATATATTACCTCCTCTGAGCTTATATAATTGTCTCTGCACATCTCGGTTTGATTCAGTGCCTTAGAGAAACTTAGGTAGGATCATGTTCACTGTGCATACAGCACCATCATCTCTTAAGTTTGTATAAACTTCTGATTGATAAAATTAAAGCTGGTAGCACTGGGAGTTGCAACATTATTGTTGTAATACCAGGGCTCATATATTTTTGGCACCGTTGCTGGGGTGGTGTCAAAGTAGGTGTTGTTTATGCTTTGAGTTGCTTTCTATTTTTATTTCCTGAAAAACAACAATTTTTTCTTTTGCATCAATCTTATCTCTATAAAAATATCTTAAAAAAAACATTTATTTCATGCCTTGTAGGGTTAGAAACAACTTCAAAAAATTTCTACCCAAAATCCACACTCCTATAAGCAGTCAACCATCACTATTTTTTGGTGACTGTGGACCTCTTACTCTAACCACAAAGGATTTGGAGAACCCTTTGGGTGAGCAACCTGAGATTTTTGAGGAGCCTATAGGGGAGGAAGAACTTACATCACCTACCCAAGAGATGGCTGGAAACATGTGGCTTGAACTCTTTCCTATTAGTAACACCAATGCGGAGGCTAGAATGAATACATCATCCCCACTGCTCTCCCACATTTTCCTGGCCTACCTTCCAAGGACCCTAATACATTTATGTTTGATTTTTATGTGGTATGAAAAAATAATGATTACAATTTTTATGAGTAGAAACCATATTTGTTTCCTTCCACCCTCAATGATGCAACCCTGCACTAGTTTATGAGTTTGTAAGGGGGGAGTATCACCACTTGGGCTCAAATCAACAAGCCTTCAACCAAATATACAAACAATATTGTAGGTCAAGGGACACCAAATAATAAATATTCAGGTTGACTCAGGGACTAGATGAGTCCCTAGAGGACTATGAAGAAAACTTCCAACTAAACTATAGAAGAGGTAACTACACCCTTGACCTAGATTCAAACTTTAGTAAATATTTTATTACTTCGAGGGGTCAGAGATGAGTTGATGGAAACCCTTAACATGTTGTCTACTGGAGACATTTACCATCTATATTATGATTACATTAATACAGTATACAAGAACCACTCTAGGGATATACAGAAAATAGGTAGATATAGTCAAGGTCTAGTAGAATTTTCACCCTCTACCTCAGCTATCAAGCATGAAATAGAAAACATGTTAGAGGATTTTAAGAGCGAAATGTTACACATTTTTTCCTTGCAGATGGACACAATGTAGATCAATAAAAATAGGGGGATTAAAAAAGGGAACTAGCTATATTTTTCTCTAGAAGCACCAAGAGGTACCTTAGAAATGAATGGCCATTAAATGTAATAGAAATCTTCTCTGTTTGTGAAGAAAATCACACAACTAAAAAATTTCCATCTCTTCCAGGTCTGAAGGCAGTGTATCAAAGAGAAGAAGGAGGCATATAATAGCTTTGATTTGTCAACCAAAGGAGGCCACAAGGCCCTCGACCATATTAACAAGGAATGCAAGGTATACACTATTCACCTCCTATCAATTCAAGTCATAATACACCTTTTCAATCTTGGTATCCTCCAGCCAACTCACCTTGGTCCATGCCTTTCCCTCCTCCTTAGTATCCTCCTCAACCTGTCAATCAACCTTTCTAACCATACCAACCCCAACCTTCTCAATGGGGAAATCCCTCACATGAGTGGAGGCCTGAGGAATTCCAAACACCTACTTTAATGTCTCCTCCTCCTCAACCACAAATACCTCACAATAATCCACCCAAGCAAGCCCAAATTTGTGCTTAACCCAATCCAAACCCAAAAAAAAAGCATGCCCGACAAGTCTATAGTGGGGAAACTTCTTATCCTACCTATGCTGTGAAAATATAATAAATCAACCTTAGGTCCGGGAAGGTACTCCCTAATTCCCACCCTCCTTATCCAACGGAAGAACCTGAAGAAGAGAAGGAAGAAGTTACTCCTCAAGAAAATATACCTCCTTAGGGCCTCAAAGGTTGGTCCAACCTAAGCAACACATGCTAGAAGAGGCTAAAATTCTAAAAGAACTGAAGAACCTGTGTGTTAAAATACCCCTCCTCTAGGCCATCAATGATTTTCTCATCTATAAAAAATTCATTAGGAAGAATTTTTCAAGAGGTCAGGAAGGAAGAAGATAGATGCCCCCACTATAAATGTTATTGGGAAATTAGCTGATCTAATGCTTGGGAAGATTATCTCCCCAAAGTACTTGGATCCTGGTAGCTTGGTAGTGGATGTACATATTAATAATATTTTAGTCCCCAACACACTGATTGATCTTGGGGCTGCAATCAATGTCATAACTAGGGAAACAATGCTTAAGCTCAACCTCTATGGGGCCCTGAGGAAGACCACCAATGTGTTGCAACTTGCATACAAATCGATAATATCCCCTAAGGGTGTTATTGAGGATGTGATGGTTTCCATCGAGTCCTGGGAGTACCCCACTAATTTCCTTGTACTCCAACCTAACACAATTTCAATGGGTACTCTCTCATTCTAGGGAAACCTTGGTTAGCTATTTTTTATGCTTATATTAGTTGTAGAGTTGGAAACATGACAATCAAGAATGGGAAACTCACAAAAAAACTTGTATTATACCCCCCTTCTCAACCCCTTGTTGAGCATGATTTGCCTATGTGGGTAGAGAAGGAAGAAGAGGAATAATTATATCAATCATCCCCCTACCCAATATGTACATTAGAAGCCACTATTGGAAGCGGGAAGCTAGATGAGGATGATTTTATTAACAATTTTCTGCAAAATAAACATCCCACTACTATGCAAATTGATGAACTAGAAGAGGACCCTTTAGGGAAGCTTGAAAAAAATCCACGAGAAGAATTACTCACTATTGTTTCTAATCAAGATCATGTCAAAATTATCGAAATAAACCCGTCTAGAACCTTGAAAACTAGTCCTTCCCTTTTAATAGATCAAGAAGAACAAATTCTTTTTGTCTCAAGGCAACACCTTGATGTCTTTGCTTGGGATTATAAATACATGACATGGGTGCATACTTTGGTTTGTACATTTCACATATACATCAAAGCGGGCCATAAACCTATGTGCCACTTGCAAAGAAGAATGGACCCTTCCCTTAAAGACATAGTAAAAGAAGAATTGCAGAAATTGTTAGATGCATGATTCATTTACCCTATTTCAGACAATGAGTGGGTATCACCTCTTTGAATTATGCCCAAAAAGAATGGAAATACCGTTTTACCTTACCTTTTATTGATCAAGTTTTGGATGGTCTTGTAGAGACAAAGTTCTTTGCATTCTTGGATGGTTTCAGCGGGTACAATCCTATTCAAATCAGTCATGAGGAGTAGGATAAGACCACCATCACATGTCCATGGGGAACATTTGCTTATAGGGTGCTTCCTTTTGGCTTGTATAATGCCGCTGCTAGTTTCCAAATGGAAATTTTGAGTATTTTTGTTGATCTTGTCCATGATGTAGTTGAAATTTATATGGATGAATTCACTCCTTATGGATATGCATTTCAGGAATCCCTCTCCAACCAATGTAAAGTTTTGAAAATATGCATTGAAATTAATCTCTCTCCAAGTCTAGAAAAATGTGAATTTTTGATAAATGCAGGGATTGTCCTAGGTCACTTCCACTTTAAGGAGGGGATCCAAGTTGACCCTAACAAGATTACCATTATCAAAAAGGTCCCTATCCCTCAGAAACAAAGGGATGTTAGGAGTTTCCCAGGTCTAGATGGATATCATAGGAGATTTATTAAGGATTTTAGTAAAAATGGCTTAACCTTTGTTTGGCTTGTTAACAAAAGATTCAAATTTTTGTTGGAAAAACAAATTTCAAGAATTATTTTAAGAACTCAAGGAGAAGTTGACCACTGTGCCAGTTCTCAGGGGCCCAAATCAGGCCTTGCATTTTGACCTTCACACAAATGTATATGACAAAGATGTAGGGGAAACCTTGTGACAAGTGGAAGGTAAATTTTCTTATGCCATCTATTTTATGAGTAATATTTTTCCAAGTATTAACTCAAATATACAGTCACTGAAAAATAGCTCTTGTCTGTTGTACACTCTTTGAAAAAGTTTAGACATTACATTACAGGGTATCAAGTTTTTTTGCACACTGATCATGTAACCATTAAGTATTTAATGAACAAACCTAATGTCAATTCTAAGAGAATTACATGGTTATTTTTGTTACAACATTTTCATCTAACCATTATTGACAAGATAGGAAAAGATAATGTGGTTGCAGATTTCTTGTCTAGACTAACATTTCCTGCAAACAATGAAGATATGATAGATGATCAACTCCCAGAGGAGCACCTATTTTCCATTTCATTAATGTCACCTTAGTTTGATGACATAACAAACCTCTTGGTTGCTGGACAATTTCCTCCCAATCTATCCTCCAAGGAAAAGAGCATAATTGTTAGAAAAAGTGCCCCTAACACTTGGATTTGTGGTAACCTTTTCAGATTGGGACCCAATCAGATTTTGAGGAGGCGTGTTAGGGAAGATGAGGTCTTTGGTATCCTCCCAACGTGTCATAATGGACCCTGTGGGGCCCATTTTATTGCAAATAGGACAACCTTCAAAATCCTCCAAGTAGGATACTATTTGAATACTCTACATCAAGATGCCAGGAGGTACACTGCTCATTATAATGAATGTCAAAGGATGGGAACGCCCACATAGAAGGATGGAATTCCACTAAACCTCAAGTGACTCTTGAGCCATTTGAGCAACAGGGCATGAATTTCATCAGGCTTATTGAACCCCCATCTCGATAAAAGAGGTACATCATTGTATGCACTGATTATTTGACAAAGTGGGCTGAAGTGAAGGCAGTCAAAGAAACCACAAAGAAAAAGGTGGCAGATTTATTGAGGGATAAAATATATAAGTTTGGTTTCACAAGGGAGTTGGTCACTTACCAAGGGGCTCAATTCACTTATAATTTGATTGAGAGGATTATGGATCAAGATCATATAAAGCATAGAAAGTCCACCCCCTATCATCCCCAAGTGAATGGAAAAGTGGAGCAGACAAAAATAGCTTTGGAAAGAATCTTAACCAAGTTTTTCAACAACAACAAAAAGGATTGGGCATCCAGGCTTGTGGGGGCCACCTAGGCCTACAATACCACATAGAAGATCACCACTGGGTTCGCTCCCTTTGATTTGGTTTATGGAAAAAAATCACTGTTGTCCATTAAATTTGAGTACAACACCTTGAGAATGGAAACAAAATTGGACCTAGACATCACCAAATCTCAACAAGAGAGGATGAAACAACTAAATTCCCTTGATGAATTTAGGTTGTAGGCTCTCATGCATATTGAGGTGGTCCAATTGCAAAGAAATATTTGAGATTAAAAACAGATCAAGGAAAGGAAATTCTATGTGTGCACTCCATTGAATTTTCCCCAAGCGTTCCCCATCATCAGATGGTCTTCCTCACCTGATTTTGTCACAATCCTGTATTTCTACAAGATTATCCCAGAACTACTACAAGATATTGATCGATATAAAAAGAAGAAGCAGTTTGAATGTTTTTCACTTAAGAACAGGGAAGGGGGACAACAACAACCTTAGCATCCATCCATCTCCTTATTTGACACTTTTACCACCTTTATTCCCATATCTTTCCATAAAAATCATTGTCCTTCATCCCTTTATCCACCTCCCCCATCACAACAAAGCTCTTAGACCACCATCAACACCTTCCTTATGAATTATTAATATTTTTCTGAAGTAGCACTTTGAGGAAATGGTGATCCTAGCAAGGTATGTGTGACTGCTATAGGAAGACACACAATCTTATATCAACACACACTTATCCTATAAGACCACATTCAAGGAACCAAATTAAGAAATCTAATCACCATGAAGCATTGGAAAACTACAACACTGGTCTTAAGTAGCTACCAGATCCCCCGCAAACTCCTACAAGATCTCTATTAAAAAAAAAGCAACAATATTTAATCCAATACGACACTTATGTCTTGAAGGATCTGTGCCATAAAACTTCAATCAATAAAGGATACTCAAATCTAGTGCATGGAGAAATGAAGACAAAAAAATTACACCTAAGAAGGAATTGAAGCAATCTCATCCATGATTACCAACCTCATGCAAGCATTACATGATCCAGATAATTAGTCAAAACATTAGCACGAGCATCACCACGTAGGCATAGGTACACAAATTCATAAACTTTCCTCTTGAGCACATGTTGGCTTAAAAAAAATGTTTTCAATGCATGAGAGATGAGGTTTTATAAGCTAGGGATGGGTTAGTGCCCTCGGCCACCTTCGGTAGTTAAATGTAGTCATCTCCTTTTCCTATCACACCTGTGGAGGAAAAGGAAAAAAAAGGTGGATGATGACTTTGAGGGTGGGACTACGTGCCTATTCCTCATCTGGGTTGGTATGTGAAGGTGGTAGGTGGGGGATAACTCATGAAACACACTTAGCCCAATCACTTTACCACCAATGATTTAAAATGGCCCCAACCCTCATTTGACACATAAAAAAAGGTATTTTAGGCTAAGGAGGCCCGCCACCACTATTGAGAGGACAAGCTAACCTAGCTATTACTTTCATAGACTGTTATAGAGGAGCTACAAGACTTGTATATAACTACTACATGATTGAGATAATATGCTACAAGATTGAAACAACATGCTACAAGATTGTTCTCAGGTGCTATAGGAAATTCCAAAGGGTGGAAAAAGAGCTTGATTTTGAGAAATTTTGTCCAGAAAACCCTAGATTCGAAAAGGAACATCTAGAGTAAGGGTAAGAACCTATTTTTCCTCCCCACCTATAGATAATAAGCCTGTAAAAATTTTCAACCTTTTCTAAGTACATCATGTAGCAAATTTTTGATAAAAGTTTGGAAATGAAAATAAATGAAGTTTGGATAATTATTTTGAATTGTGCATGATAAAAAGGTAAACATAATTTTTTTTGGATTGGGCATGAATTTTTCCTTCCCCTAACCAGCTTGAATAAATTGCTCCTTTTACCCCTTTTTTGAAAAATATAATTGTAGATAAAATATTTAAAACTTGTAGCAGATAAGGAGAATTGCCTTGCCAACCTTCGAACGTTACAATGAAAATCGTGGGGAGTGGTTTCAATCATATAGATCCCATAGTCTCATGAAGGATTCACCAACACCCTATTGTTATTAATTTTTCATATGTATATATTATTGTTTGCTTTGATAATTGCATTTTTTCATTAACAAATTAAGTTCATCCCATAACATCATAACATTATTCATATTTACATCATTATTCTTCAGCATATTAAACTGTGTTTAAAGAAAAATATCATCATCATAAATGTAGTGGAACATAAAGGAACAATAGAAGAAAATCATGCACACATAGAGACACCAGGATTGGTCAGAGACCAGGGCAAAACCAACTATGGGGAAAACCATTGCAAATTCTTCTTCTTATATTTTCATCAAATGATTAAAAAAAGGGGAGTACAATGATCCATATCTTCATTTATGAAAATAACCAAAAAATCAACTACAACATCCATGAAATGAACCCAACAATGTATACACTCGAAAATATGATTTTGAAGCCTATACTAAATGTCACTATATGAAGTCAACTGTCGAACCTTGCAGTTATTGAGCAGAATCTTCAGAATACTACAATTTCATCATTTAGTCCCAAGTTGTATGGATGAGTCATCTGTGCGAATGTAGCTTCCCAGTCGCTCCCTTAAGCATGACAAGCGTGTGATTGGGGTTGAAACTGGACTACAAAAACCCTAATCTCCCAGTCGCATGCACAAAGTGTTATCTGTGCGACTGAAAGGCTCAAGTCACACTCATGAGCACATGTGGGAGTGAATAAGGCTGAAATGTTCCTGTTTTGTGCTTGTGTCTGGGGCCCAAAACCCTAAATCAGACATGCGAGCTTCGAACCTGCAATTTCACCTCAGAGCAAACTTGAACCTTTGTAGACGATCCTAATACCTGTGTGATCCAAAAACAATATAGAAGTTTGTTTCATCATTGTGTCTAAATGAGGTAGAGGTAACTTGTATTTATAGCCTTCCAATGGGTCCAATTTTCTTTAGGGTCGACTTGATCCAATATGCATATGTGTAGAGGGACGACCTAATCCAATGTACATGAGAGGGTTCATAAATTCAAAAGTGAACACTCTTGTCCAAATGCAGTTATCTTAGGTCGATTTTGTTCCTCTAGAAAAGAGGAATTCAATGAAACCATTATATCCTTCATGTGAGCTTTCCAAAATGTAATTTGGCCGCAATTTCATATGTTAACACTCCCTCTCAACTAGGGAGAATTCCACCTGAGCCATATATATTGTCATCAAATCATATCCAATCACAAGAATATCATCATCTAGTATCATCGTTGATCTCCTCAATTCATCTCTTGCTCATTCCTTCTTATTTCTTGATTCTCCCTGCTCATATGTTAAACATTCACAAATCTAGAAGAAGGATTTGTCATCAGAGGGGATCTTGAGCTACCACCCTTTATTCATTGGGCTACTACCCAAAATATCTGTCAGCAAGCTACTACTCGGAATATTAGTTAGCGGGCTACTACCCAAAATCTCTGTCAGTGAGCTACTACTCGGAATATCAGTTAGCGGGCTACTACCCATAATATCAATGAGGAGTGAGATATATGACCAACATCATCATCGAAGATCATATCATTAGGGAGCATATCTCAACCTAAAACCACATTATGGAGCTACTACTCAAACTAGAGTATCATGGGGGAACTACTACTGCAATCCCATATTGAGCAATAGGTGATATAGGGGAGCTACTATTCAACCCGTCCTATTGCCTACTGATCTACCCAAAAATGACACCTAATATTCATATGGTATAACACCGACATCGTATTCCATATTAGATGAGATACCTGACTTACTAATAGGTAAGGATCACACACCTCCAAGCCTCCCCAACTCGTTGGCCAGACGGGGAGGGACAATACCAACAAGCCCTTCTTGTGGTTATGATGCCAACTGGGGTATACTATGCAAAGGCTAAGATAGGGTGAGATACTAATCCAATCCTATGGGTAACATATAGGGGTAATACCCTATTATCTAGAGTTCCCTCATCCCCAGGAGCCCTCTATCTCAATTCCACACCCTGGGAGCTCAAACAAGGGAGGAAGAGTTAGCTCAGTGTTCTCGATCAAACCAGCTCCATGTAGAGCATAAACATATCATCATGCTCATATCTGGTAATCATCATGACTCAATATATGTCTTCTATTTATATAGGACATCAAATCAAATATAATATTGGAACATAACAATCATATATATATATATATATATATATATAGAGAGAGAGAACAAAAGGATACCATATTCTTCCTCCCTCTCAAGGAGGTGCTAATCACAAGCCTGAGCTTATCTTGTATAGCAATATTGTCTGAATATATGAAGGTATATCATTCCCACCTATATGCGGGATTCTCTACCAAATAGATCCCACTCTTTGACATCAAAATGCATCCATTTCATATCCAAGAATTCTTCAAACATCTCTTCAAAAGCTTCTTCATCCTGCCTCATAGCTAGCCATGCTAGAAAAATAATTCTCAACCTTGGTCGTGTGTAAAGATATAGACCTCTCATCCAAACAAATCATTTAAAATAGCATACTAAGGCAACACTCATGTGTTCTTATCTCATCAATAAATATCACAATCATCATCAATACATCCAAGTAATCATATATCGCAGGAGGATTGTCAAAGATATATTATCCCATGCAAATATCTCGAAGGGTGCTTAGTGGAAAATCAAAGTGGAAGAAGCGACTCAATCAAGAATATACTCAATATATATATACAGATGGATGCTAAAAAAAAAACATCAATACTTCAATCAACTGTTGGTTTCCAAGTCAAGTTCAACAATATCTCTTCACGACATCTTGAATTCAATCGAAGTGTCCAAGGATTTGCATTTCCACTTTCCAACAAATATTCAATAGATACACAATATAGATTTTCTTTTCCTAGATTCATCATGCCATGATTCATTATTTCGAGCTTCATAAGCCATCTCCTTCTTACTTAGATCATTAGAGGCTCATTACCTTTCAAAAGTAGACCATAAGAATATAAATCCAAAACCAAAATCAAAGTCATACCTTGGATCACTTCTTAAGTAGAGGTTTGGATCAACACATCATCTTGGCTTCATGAGATACTTGTCAATGCATACATATCTAGATCGAGAAGCTTGATTCATGCAATGCTCACTACAACCATAACACTTTACCAAACCAACATGCCCAACATTTCATAAATCAATATTTTGCAATCAAATCAACTAAATCAGCTCATCAAAGTTTAGAAGCCAGATCAATACTAATATCAAAGTCATCAATATCTTAGTGTCAATTCTTTAGACTAGGTGGCAGGTAGACCTCTCATCAAGTCATGAATTCATCTATTATCATGCCAATGGGCTATCATCAACCATGCAATATCAATCCAAAAATTCATCAAGTCATGCTAATGTATACATCTAGGATAAGTCATGCAGGTTCCATATTCATATTGAATCACAATTGTCAATACTTCAACCATTGTGCTAGGAACAAGGAGGCCAATACAAAATCATTTTTCTAAATACCCATATAAGTCATTGGAAGTCACTATGCTCATATATCATTATCATCAGTCATAAAATCAAATCATCAGGCATCATGTCAAATCCAAATTTGCTATCTAGTCAAAGTTCTAAGTCATTATCAGGCATCATACAACTGATATATATCAATCAACCAAATCATGTCAAAATATTGTAGCAAAAACTTCAAACATAATGACATATCAATATGTATGTATCGGTCACCTGCAAACACAAGTTCAATCTTTGTGTTCATATTATAGCAAACATTTAAACTTTCTTGCTCAAATATCTTTCTGTTATCTACACCACATATGTAGAACTGACATCCTTCAGGTGAAATCTAATATCATGCACAAAACTTCATTTTTGTGTCCAACAGGCATAGTCGCACGCATATGCCTTCTTTGCGAGTGGTGGGAGACTCTAGTCACTCCCTTGGCCTCACTTCAATGTGGTTTAGAGGCTACAGTCGCACCTGTGAGCCTACTTCTGTGCGACTAAGGTTTAGAGCAAGGGAAAATCTCTCTCCTTAGATCATAACTTTGTTGCAGATCAACAATGTCAGATGTTTGTCTTATTCATGCCCATAAATCATACTTCAGTAAATATTATATAATGATAATAGGAGAATGGATATTATGGAGAGGTTCTCCCTCTTAATGGGGATCCACTTCGGTCATCTCTATTCACGCCATCAACCTATTTATAATGCTATCATGAATCAACAAATTAGTTAGATCATAAATTCAACCTATATCCACATACTCATCATGGTCATATATGTTAGCATCAGCTACACCATGATATCATGGCATCAATATTCCTTCAAGGGTTTGAGTCAAATAGCTATTAGGAGCATACTTCAAGAAAAATGATCACAACATTACTTCTTTTTAACTCAATCCATCAAGTAAGGGCACTCAATTTTACCATATGCCATAATTACTAATCACATAAAAACATAACCACAGTTAGTGAAGGATCAAGAATGTCAATCTCATATGTTATACTTCTATCATCATGGTTACCATGTTTATCATGATCAATAGGATCAAGTCAGGTCATTCAATAAAACTTTACCAAAACAACAAAAGTGTCAACCATTTTTCCATACATTCATCATGCTCATCACAAGAATTATCAATACCATTATATATATAAATCAATGAGGTGACCTTTTATATGAGATCCATCATGTCTTATGTGTGTTGAGTGTCAAGAGTATCATTTACTAGAGTTAAGGTTCTAACCTTCTTCACAGGATCAGGATATTAAAAAAAAATATGTTAGCCAAACATCAAGTTATACCACTATATCAAAGATCAACATTAAGTAGCCTCATATAATTTAAGAAGTTCATAATGATCAAAATGTTCAATACCAGGTGCACCATTTCATCATAAGAATCCAAACCACTTTCATATGCATGCATGAGCCATTTTATAAGGAGACATTCTCATCATACCTTAGGGATTACCTTGCCATAACATTGAAATACTATACCAAGCATGCCTAGTAGTATTCAAATACCTGTACATCCTTTTATTTGACACAGGAAAATTGTAGCACTTAGTCATATTTTCATCAGGCGCCTCTTCACCTTTTCTAGCTATATATTTTCTTTCTTGCATCTCAAATGATCCTCAAGAAGGATCCACTTATAATATATCATAAAGAGGTTAGAAATATCCATATACTCAAATATACATGCAAGAAGTATAAGTAATGATAAAAATAATAATTAGATCTATAAGTCCAAACAAAAGTAAATACATAAAGGAGCATAATAAGTAAAGAGATACTTATTTTCAATGAGAGGTGATACTCTTCCTCCTGAACCAGCCTTGAAGAGCACCATCACTATCCATAGTCCACTTGATTCCCTCACTATTTCAATCAACAACCAGACCTATTAGAAACTATCCCATCTAGGGCTTCATCAAATTTGTCACAAGTGCTTGAGTATCTTCACATTGATCATTCTAGGGTTTCTATATTTCATATCAAAAATATTTTCCATAAACAAGGGTTTGTCTCAAACCCTAACTTCATAATATCCATCAAACCCTAATACACAAATTTCCTAAGGTTTTCTTCAAACCCTATAATTATTTTAGGTCTCCTCCATCTTATCTTACTTCCACTAAAGGTGTCTCCATGGGGGTGATCTCATTGACTTTTCTTCAGCCCACCTCTGATACCATGTTACTTTTTCATAGGGATATATTGTTCTTTGCTTTGATAATTACATTTCTTCATTAGCACATTAAGTTCACCCCATAACATCATAACAATATTCAAATTTACATTATTATTCATAAGCATATGAAACTATGTAGAAATAACAATATCATCATCATCAATGCAGCGGGACATAAATGAACAATAGAAGAAAAGCATGCACACATAAAGACACTGGGATTGGTGAGACTAGGGAAAAACCCACTATGGGTAAAAACCTTGCAAATTATTCTTCTTAGATTTTCATCAAATCATTTAACAAAAGATATTACAATGATCCATATCTTCATCTATGCAACTAACCAACAAAATAGCTAAAACATCCATGAAATGAACCCAACAATGTATATACTCAGAAATATGATTTTGAAGCCTATATTGAACCATCACTGCCTGAAGTCAACTGTTGAACCCTGAGGTCACTAAGAAAAATATTCAGAATACTGAAATTTCTTCTTTTAGTCCCTAGTCGCATGGAGGAGTCATTCGTGCGACTATAGCTTCCCATTCACTCCATTAAGTCTGGAAAGTGTGCAACTAGGGTAAAAACTGGACTACATAAACCCTAATCACCTGGTTGCATGCACATAGTGTTATTCGTGCAACTAGAAGGCTCCAGTCACACTCATGAGCCTATGTGGGAGCGACTAAGGTTGAAATATTCTTGTTTTGTGCCTGCGACTAGGGCCCAAAATCATAAATCAAAGATGCGAGCTTCAGACTTGCAATTTCACCTCAAAGCGAACCTGAACCTCAACAGATGAGCCTTAGACCTGTGCGAGCCAAAAAATAGACATAAGTGTGTCTCATCATTGTGTCAAAATGAGGTAGAGGTCACTTGTATTTATAGCCTTCCAATGGGTCCACTTTGATTTAGAGCCGAATTGATCCAATATGCACATGTGTGTAGGGCTGACCTAATCCCATGTACAGGAAAGGGTTCATAAATTCAAAAACCAAATTCTGGTTGTCCAAATGAGGTGATATTTAGGTCAATTTTGGTCCTCTAGAAAAGAGGAATTCAATGCAATAATTATCCCCATCATGTGAGCTATCCAAAGTGGAATTTGACCACAATTGCATATTTTAACAGTTGTCACGCATATATTTTAAAATCACTAATGGTTGTGATTATTTAGGAAGTTCAAGGGGTTCAATGATGAGATTACTCAGGAGGTTTCTATAAGCGTCCAACCTCAAGGGGAAGACAATTAAACTATCATTGTAAGGGGGCTCATCATCCATTTTAATGAAGAAGTTATCAGTAGAGTGACCACATTTCTATGGGAGTAAGATGGATCGAGGAATAGAGAAAATAGATTATAAAAACCAAGTATAAATTTTTCCTCCCTAAGGAGTAGCCAATTGAGGAAAAAAATGGGATCAAGAGAGAGAGTCTATCCTATCCCTAGGATGAGGTAACATACCATATTTTTAAATAAATATCATATGAGGGGAGTATTAGTGTTGTTTATGCCTATAAGTTTAGGTTTCTCTATCAGTTGAGGTTCCCGATGGATTTACCTATCCAAGATAGATTTAGGATTCATGATTTAATTTTATAGTCCATCATAGATATGAGCCAAAGAGTAAGAGAAGGGAAACATAAATATTTAGCTCACCATGGGCTCATAAGGATAATTTTCATAGATTCTCTAGAGATTTTTCAAAACCCTGTATCATGGAAAAAAATTGTGGACATGAATACGGAGGCTTTCCTTGAGACATAAGCACAAGCCCTATTAGAGCTTGGAGAAAAAACAAAGAACAATTCTGCATAAGAAGAGACTAGTGAAGAAGAGGAAGAGGATAGAGTAGGATAAGATGTGCTATAAGAAAGACCAGAAAATAAATTAAAGAAAGAAGAAGAGGAAAAAAAGGCACCTACAAAAATACCAATACCCAAGAAAGACTCAAGTAAGCCTGATAAAATAGAAACTCTAGAGATCATTGGGTCATCTTCCAGACCTCAAAAGAGGAGAAGAAAATAGTAGCAGGGAAATGTTTTAGAAGGGAATACTCAGGAATAAGTGGATTCCACCTTGGAAGCCTTAGTACACCAATCAAACCTAAGGGGAGGGTAACAACCCTGGGTTGATTTTCCATGTAATTGGAAGCAAGTTATAAAAGGAAAATATAAGATTGAGGTCACGAGGCACATATTCCAAGTTGAATGGAGGGAAAACCATTAAAATGGGTACCAATTATAGCTTATTAATGGATATGAAAATTGGAATTGGAATTGCAAAAGGTAAAAAGGCAAAAGACAATAAATTAAAATCTCATAAAAGAAATAAAGGAAAATAGGAGAAAAGGAAGATGAAGAAATAAGAATATGCATGCAAGGGAAATTAGAGATAAAATTAAGGAAAAGGAAAGAAAAAGGAAAAGGAGAGGAAATAACATTAGACACTAATGATAAAAAGGCATTAGAGAAACAATTGACAACATTTTTCAGTTTATCTTTGAATCAATTTTAGAAATAGAGCTCCAAGAAGAGAGAGAGAGAGAGAGAGAGAGAGAGAGAGAGAGAGAGAGAGAGAGAGAGAGAAAGCAAAGGAAAGCAAGAGAAAAAAAGTAAGAAAGCAAAGGAAAGCAAAGGAAAGCAAAGGAAACATTAACTGAAGAAGGAGAAAGTTGGAACATTAACTGAAACAAGAGGATTTTATAGGTAATAGGTTGCATGTGTGATTTCCTTGACAATATTTGGATGCATGGTGTAATAATTTGGTTATTTGGTTAATTTTATGTCATTGGCATGGGTTTTTACTAGATTGACAATGGTTTCATCCTTACCTTGCCATTTCCTCGGTAACCATGGTGTTATGGGATTCATTCTTGGTTGAGATTTGGATTGCTGGAAGATTTGGATCTGGGTGAGGTGGTATTAGGAAAATCCCAAGGGTTGGGAGTGAGGATGGTTTTATATGGGAAGCCCTTGACAGGTGGGTGGAGATAGGAAAATTCCTCTAGGTGTGGTGAAGATATTTTGAGGCATCTAAGCTTGTGTTGGTTTGGTGATTTCTGGACTAGTTTAGGTGAAATCACTGTGGGTGAGGGTTGAGGTGGTTTAAGCTCTCGATTCCTTGGTTTGTTTTGCTTTAGTTTATCACATGATATCTCACATTCATGCTTGGAACATGGCACAAGGGTGATTAGCTAAAAGAAAGATTTGGTTCAACCCAATCTTCGTTGGGTGGTACGTAGAATTCCCTGACTTGGTTGACATTTTCATATGTATTTATGTGTTGATTCCTATTGAGAATAATGAACACAAGTTCTAATTTTATTTATTATTTTATGACTAGTTTTTCATGGTTCTATTCTCGTTAAATTTTGGTTACATCCATGGTATATTACTCATTATTTGATGTGCTCTTGATATGGATCCATTCCATGTTTTCATGGGTTTATGACTATCTTATATGAATGCATAAGTATTATTTGTTTTTGAAACTAATAATAAAGGGAAGTAAGCCTTCTTGATGATTTTGTGATGAAACTAAACATTTATGGCCTACCGATACCTTGATCACAAAGTGTTTGTCTAAATAATTTTCATGTCTTTAATAAGTTTGAGTAGGAATTGAGTCTAGACAAGTGCGTAATGACTCATGTAGGTGATTAGGGAGATTCTGTAGAATTTTGTGAAGTTTTGGGTAGTTGGCCTGGAACTGGTCCTGAAAATTCAGATCAGGGTTTCTACTTGCACCCTCTAAACTGGGAAATTTCAGCTGTAACTGCACAAAGGAAGGCCTGCGCATGCAACTGGAGTATTCTAGCCACATGCACAACTTGGAATGCATGCAGTTGGGATGTAAGATAAGAGAAAAAGAAAGTTCCATTATAGGGTTAGATCACCAGTAGATGTTGTCTGACATCTGGGTGATTAGGTGTCCCTAAGAGGCTTCAGTAAGTTTTGATTAGTAGACCCCAATTCCATAACTGGAACTTGGATGTTGGGTCATGTCATAGTAACTATCAATTCATGTTTACTTTGGACAACTTGTAAAAGCGATTAAATGTGGGGTGGGGTGTTACGGGGTGGTATCAAAGCAATTCCATTCCTTGCAAACCTTTCTCTGGTACCAATGTTACAAAGTGGTAGAAAAGCAAGGTTTACAATATTGGACCTTGGGGTACATGCAATGATCCAGGTGGATATTGGTGTCCACCTGCCTATTCCACCTAGACCTATAGTCGGTTTCATCAGTTTCCTTGTTTATATCATCATTTACAGTTTCCTTGTTTATATCATCATTTATTATTATTATTATTATTATTTTTTCTTTTCAGGTCCTGAACTTCTAGAGTAGTCTTGACCCCCTAAACGACATTTTTTTGAGTTCCGTAGCAAGCCCATAGCTCTAGGAAAGGGCTTATGGAAAATCTTATAGCAATCAGAGAGACCTTTCCAATGAGGTATTGTACATGCCAAACAAAGATAATATGACCAAGTTACGACCCCAAGAAGTTGGTTGCACAACTAATCCCAACGAGACCCACAAATTAATAGCGTTCCATCTCCTCGGGTTAGAGTTTTGGTTGTTTAGGGTTTTACCTTGTTGTTAAATAATAAAAAGGCCCTTGAGCCTCATTGTAACATAGTTCAGAGGCATGTAGTCACCACATATTTTCTCTAAGTAAGCTACCATCGCCCGAGATAGTTATTTCCATTCTGTATGTAAGCATATTTCAGTTCTTTTATATTAATGAAATGAAGTTTTATTTCTACTGAATCTCTGTGTTTATGTTTACATATGTATTCTTTTGCATTCCTACATAAGTCCAGATCAATGGTATTTTTTCTCTATTTTTCTTTGCATGTCCCCAACGAGGTCAAGGTATATAAGGAGTTAGGGCTTGAACTAGTTGAACCTTTTCAAGATTGTCGTGGAAAACCCTAACAACCTCACATGGAAGAAGAAAATAAAGACGTGGGAGTAAGACATCCTTTCATAATATTGCTCGAGGAGGTCCTCGAGAAACAGAGGAACGTAATGATGGATAAATTTTCCCAGATCCTTCGATGGCTAACCATAGGTGAAACATCTTCCTCCAGCAACCACTCTGGAGGTGCAACTCATTTTAAGGTACGAATTAATTTTCAATTCTAATATTTGAAGGCCAGATAGATGCAAACGCCGTAGATAGATGGTTAAATATGTTAGAAGGATATTTTTTGGGTATGAGAGGGAATCCTCACTGTTTTCAGCTACACCCACTTTGAATTATTTATGAGATTCCATGAAGGAAAAATATTACCCAATTGAGAGCTATGAAGATAAATACATAATGTGGACCATGCTACAGCAAGGAAGGGACCAAGATGTGCTAGAGTTCCCAAATGGCTTTCATGCCTTTTGCGCGAAGCCGAGTATCATTTTGAACTGAATTTGGTATTCAAGTACCATGATGTTCACATAATTACATCCAAGACAAAATGGAGTTGTTGGACATCTCCTTGCTTGGTGCGGCCTATCAATATGTTGTGAAGATCGAGCAGAAGTTTAAACAGAAGAAGTGAGACTTTGGATTTGCGAATTCGTATTAAGGGAAAGGTGCCCCCAAATAACAAAACAAAGGACAAAGCCAAGGCGGGGCGACCCAAGACAACCCAGTGAAGCTGCAAGCAAAGAACAACACCACGAAGATAAAGAAGGACATGGGAAAGTGGTGTGAGTTCCATAGAGAAGGAGTATTAGTGTTGTTTATGCTTATAAGTTTAGGTTTCTCTATCAGTTGAGGTTCCCTATGGATTTACCTATCCAAGATAGATTTAGGATTCCCAATTTTATTTTATAGTCCATCATAGATATGAGCCAAAGAGTAAGAGGAGGGAAACATAAATATATAGCTCACCATGGGCTCATAAGGATATTTTAATAGATGCTCTAGAGATTTTTCAAAACCCTGTATCATGGAAAAAAATTGTGGACATGAATATGGAGGCTTTCCTTGAGACACAAGCACAAGCCCTATTAGAGCTTGGAGAAACAACAAAGAACGGTTCTGCATAAGAAGAGACTAGGGAAGAAGAGGAAGAGGATAGAGTAGGAAAATATGTACCATAAGAAAGACCAAAAAAGAAATTAAAGAAAGAAGAAGAGGAAACAAAGGCACCTACAAAAATACCAATACCCAAGAAAGACTCAAGTAAGCCTGATAAAAAAGAAACTCTAGAGATCATTGGGTCATCTTCCAGACCTCGAAAGAGGAGAAGAAAATAGTAGCAAGGAAGTGTTTCAGAAGGGAATACTCAGGAATAAGTGGATTCCACCTTGGAAGCCTTAGTATACCAATCAAACCTAAGGGGAGGTAACAACCCTGGGTTGATTTTCCATGTAATTGGAAGCAAGTTATAAAAGGAAAAAATAAGATCGAGGTCACGAGACACATATTCCAAGTTGAATGGAGGGAAAACCATTAAATTGGGTACCAATTATAGCTTATTAATGGATATGAAAATTGGAATTGGAATTGGAAAAGGTAAAAAGGCAAAAGACAATAAATTTAAATTTCATAAAAGAAATAAAGGAAAATAGGAGAAAAGGAAGATGAAGAGACAAGAATATGCATGCAAGGGAAATTAGAGATAAAATTAAGGAAAATGAAAGAAAAAGGAAAAGGAAATAACATTAGACATTAATGATAAAAAGGCATTAGAGAAACAATTGACAACTTTTTTCAGTTTATATTTTAATCAATTTCATAAATAGAGCTCCAAGGGGAGAGAGAGAGAGAGAGAGCACTTGGACACAAGAAATAAAGAAAGCAAGAGAAAAAATGGAAAGAAAAGGAAACATTAACTGAAGAAGGAGAAAGTTGGAACATTAACTGAAACAAGACGATTTTATAGGTAATAGGTTGCATGTGTGATTTCCTTGACAATATTTGAATGCATGGTGTAATAATTTGGTTATTTGGTTGCTTTTATGTCAATGGCATGGGTTTTTACTGGATTGACAATGGTTTCAGCCTTTCCTTGCCATTTCCTTAGTAACCATGGTGTTATGGGATTCATTCTTGGTTGAGATTTGGATTGCTGGAATATTTGGATCTAGGTGAGGTGGTAGCAGGAAAATCCCAAGGGTTGGGAGTGAGGATGGTTTTATATCGGAAGCCCTTGATAGGTGGGCGGAGATAGGAAAATTCCTCTAGGTGTGGTGAAGATATTTTGAGGCATCTAAGCTTGTGTTGGTTTGGTGATTTCTGGACTGGTTTAGGTGAAATCACTGTGGGTGAGGGTTGAGGTGGTTTAACCTCTGGATTCCCTGGTTTGTTTTGTTTTAGTTTATCACATGATATCTCACATTCATGCTTGGAACATGGCACAGGGGTTATTAGCTAAAAGAAAGATTTGGTTCAAACCAATCTTCGTCGGGTGGTACGTGGAAGTCTCTGAATTGGTTGACATTTGCATATGTATTTATGTGTTGATTCCTATTGAGAATATTGAACACAAGTTCTGATTTTATGTATTATTTTATGACTAGTTTTTCATGGTTCTATTTTGGTTAAATTCTGGTTACATGCATGGAATATTACTCATTATTTGATGTGCTCTTGATATGGATCCATTCCATGTTTTCATGGGTTTATGATTATCTTATATGAATGCATAAGTATTATTTGTTTTTGAAACTAATAATAAAGGGAAGTAAGCCTTCTTGATGATTTTGTGATGAAACTACACATTTATGGCCTACCGATACCTTGATCACAAAGTGTTTGTCTAAGTAATTTTCATGTCTTTAATAAGTTTGAGTAGGAATTGAGTCTAGAAAAGTGAGTAATGAATCATGTAGGTGATTAGGGAGATTTTGTAGAATTTTGTGAAGTTTTGGGTAGTTAGCCTGGAATTGGTCCTAAAAATTCAGAACAGGGTTTCTAGTTACACCCTCTAAACTGGGAAATTTCAGCTGCAACTGCACAAAGGAAGGTCTGTGCATGTAACTGGAGTCTTCTGGCCGCATGCACAACTTGGAGTGTATGCGGTTGGGATGTAAGGTAAGAGAAAAATAAAGTTCCATTACAGGGTTAGATCATCAGTAGATGTCGTCTGACATCTAGGTGATCAGGTGTCCCTGAGAGGCTTCAGTAAGTTTTTGATTAGTAGACCCCACTTCCATAACTGAAACTTGGATGTTGGGTCATGTCATAGTAACTATCAACTCATGTTTACTTTGGACAGCTTGTAAAAGCGATTAAATGTGGGGTGGGGTGTTACGGGGTGGTATCAGAGCAATTCCGTTCCCTGTAAACCTTTCTCTGGTACCAATGTTACAGAGTGGTAGAAAAGCGAGGTTTGCAATATTGGACCTCGGGGTACATGCAATGGTCCAGGTGGATATTGGCGTCCACCTACATATTCCACCTAGACCTATAGTCAGTTTCATCAGTTTCCTTATTTATATCATCATTTACTATTTTTAGCTTTTTTTTTTGCAGGGCCTGAACTTCTAGAGCAGTTTTGACCCCCTAAACGACATTTTTTTGAGGTCCGTAGCAAGCCCGTAGCTCTAGGAAAGGGCTTATGGAAAATACTATAGTAATAAAATATACCTTTCCAATGAGGTATTGTGCATGCCAAATGAAGATAATATGACCCCGAGAAGTTGGTTGCACAACTAATCCCAACGAGACCCACAAATTATTAGCGTTCCATCTCTTGCTGTTAGGGTTTTGGTTGTTTAGGGTTTTACCTTGCCGTTAAATAATAAAAAGGACCTTGAGCCTCATTTTAACATAGTTTAGAGGCATGTAGTCACCGCATATCTTCTCTAAGATGAGCTACCATCGCCCGAGATAGTTATTTCCATTCTGTATGTAACCATATTTAAGTTCTTTTATATTAATGAAATGAAGTTTTATTTCTACTGAATCTCTGTGTTTATGTTTACATATGTATTATTTTGCATTCCTACATAAGTCTAGATTAGTGGCATTCTCTTTCTCTATTTTTCTTTGCATTTCCCCAACGAGGTTAGGGTATATAAGGAGTTAGGGCTTGAACTAGTTGAACTTTTTCAAGATCGTCCTGGAAAACCCTAACAACCTCCCATGGCAGAAGAAAAGAAAGATGCGGGAGTAAGATATCCTTTCATAATATTGCTTGAGGAGGTCCTCGAGAAACAAAGGAACATGATGATGGATAAATTTTCCCAGATCCTTCGATGGCTACCCATAGGCGACACATCTTCCTCCAGCAACCACTCTGGAGGCGCAACTCATTTTAACGTACGAGTTAATTTTGAAATTCCCATATTTGAAGGCCATATAGATGCAAACACTGTAGATAGATGGTTAAATATGTTAGAAAGATATTTTTTGGGTCATGACTTTTACAATATGGAAAATATTAATTTTGAATTCCTCAAATCCTCCCCCCGTGTTAAGTAATGGCGGGAAACCTACTGTGATCAAAAGGATGAGAGGGAATCCTCACTGTTTTCAGCTACACCAAATTTGAATTATTTCTGAGATGCCATGAAGGAACAATATTACCCAATTGGGAGCTATGAAGATAAATATATAATGTGGACCATGCTACAACAAGGAAGGGACCAAGATGTGCTAGAGTTCCCAAATGACTTTCATTCCTTTCGCACAAAGCCGAGTATCATTTTGAACTGAATTTGGTACTCAAGTACCATGATGTTCACATAATTACATCCAAGATGAAATTGAGTTCCTGGACATCTCCTTGCTTGGTGTGGCTTATCAATATGTTGTGAAGATCGAGCAGAAGTTTAAACAGAAGAAGCGAGACTTTGGATCTGTGAATTCGAAGTAAGGGAAAGGTGCCCCCAAATCACAAAACAAAGGAAAAAGCCAAGACGGGGCGACCCAGGACAACCCCACGAAGTCGCAAGAAAAGAACAACATGACGAAGATAAAGAAGGACATGAGAAAGTGGTGTGAGTTCCATAAGAGCCCCACTCACAACACGAGTGAGTGTCGAGCCAAGAAGTCACTGGCTGACAAGAAGGCTTCTGAATCAGATGCATGTTATGAATCTGAGTCAAAACAAAACAAGGGGAATGAAAAAGGGAAGCAGATTATTGATGTGTATGGCAGTGCCACTATTTCTACCACCAAGATCCATAAGAATGATCCCAAAGAGCGAGAGGAGGAGGAGCGTCTCTTCCACTCACATATGTGGGTAAAGTTTTCTCCCCTGCAGTTCATTTTCATCAGTAGGAGCCAAAAGAACCTCATTTTAGTAGAGGTCGCGAAGTGGTCGGGCCTACCAACCAAAAAAAACTCGCAATTGTACACCATCAGGTGGCTTCACCAAGGACGAGATCTCCACGTCAGCCAATAGTGTCACCTCCCCTACAACATCAGGCCCTTCACAGATGAGGTACTATGTGATGTTTCTCCTCTTGAAGTTCGTGATGTATTATTAGGCTAACCACACTTGTGGAAATGAAATTATGTATATGAGTCTAGGCCTCACATTATTATTATTACTTTCGGTGATAAGTTGTACAAGATACCAGAGGTAGCACCGCGTACCACCATCTGTTTGATTACTGTGAAGAAATCCAGTAAGATCATTTCCCAAACTGAGATATTTTTTTTTCCTGATGGTTCACCTTCAGGGAAAGAAGAATATTGCGGCGACGACATCTAGACAAGGATCCTCCACACAACAAAAACATATGGACAATGTCGTGGATGAGTATAGGGACATATTCACCTCACCTGTAGGGGTACCTATACTCTGTTAGGTAAAGAACTCCATCGATATAACCCCGGGCGCGTCGCTACTTGATGGATCGATCTGTCGATGCCCTATTATACAGAACGATGAAATTAAGAGGTAGATTCAGAAACTACTGCAGAAAGGGCACATCAGGGAAAGTTCATCACCTTGTGGGAGCCCAATCATTTTGGTACATAAGGACGGGACCTGGAGACACTGTATCAAATATTGGACGTTGAACAAGATCATTGTCTGGAATAGGTATCCAATCCCACAGATTAATGACCTTTCATACCAGTTGAAGGGGGAAAAATATTTCAGCAAGATTGACTTGAATTTCAGTAATCACCAAGTACCTATCAAACCCTTTGATGTGTGAAAAACTACTTCAAATCCAAGGAGGCCCTTTTCGAATGGCTAGTCATGTATTTTGGTTTGACGAATGCGCTTGAAACCTTCATGAGGATGTTGAACGACATATTGCGACCCTTCACCAACTCATCTGTGGTGGTGTATCTAGACGACATTATGATCTTCAACCAGAGTTGGGAAGAGCACCTCCACCATATTTAACATGCCATCCAAACCCTACGACAACAAAATTGTGTGCCAATTTGGAGAAATTCACTTTTGGTATGACCCAGGTTCAATATATGGGGTACATCATTGATGAGCGAGGTGTGCATGTGGACCCAAACAAGATACAAGTCATTCAGGATTGGCTAGCTCCAACCACTCTAATAGAGCTCCACAACTTTCTGGGTCTTGCCAACTTCTACCATAGGTTTGTGTTGGGGTTCTCTCATATCACTTGGAATTTATGTCAAGTCACCAAGGGAGGAGTGAAAAAAAGAAGTTCTTTTGGTCCGAATCCCAAGAAAAGGAATTCACCAAGTTGAAGCATCAACTCTGCTCAGCACCAATGATTACATTACCAAACCTGAAACAACCATTTGAGATTGAGATAGATGCCTCTGACTATGCTATTGGTGAAATTCTCAATCACAGGGGCATCCAGTAGCATATCATCGTGACACACTTTCATACACAGTCTGAAATTATCCCACCTATGAAAAATAGATGTATTCCATTGTGCAAGCCTGTCAACAATGGAAGTGTTACATTAAGTACAAGAAGGGAAACATAAAAAATGTTGTAGAATGCCTCAGTCAAACGCCTACCATGGTGTTGACCACCGTGCTTAACTCTTGTGGGCACGAGACTTCAGGGTGGCTGCATCTTTACAAGAGCGATCCAGAATTCGACAACACATACCAGATGCTCCTGAAAGGCAATCAAGTTCCAAATTTTCACCTCTAGGATGCACTGTTATGCTACATGGGACACCTCTGTGTTCCTTTAAGTGAGTGTGCCAAGATGATTTGCGAATCACACTACAGTCGGTTCACTGGATATTTCGGGGTAAAGAAAACAATGGCAGTGCGGTAGAAGTATTTCAATTAGCTTAGCCTTTGACTAGATGTTGGGAATTCACATCAAAGCCTGTAATACCCGCGCCATTTCCAAACTGACCATCAAGAATAAAGGCCTATATACTATACTTCCTACTCCCAGTTGACTTTGGAAATCCATCTCCATGGATTACATGTCAGGCCTTCCTTATACCAAGCATGGAAATGACTGCTTTTTGTGGTCATCGACAGATTCTCTAAGATGGCCATTCTGTTGGTTTGCAAGAAGAGTATCACAATAGAAGCCACTACTAAGCTCTTCTTTGAATGAGTGTGGGTACACTTTGGGATCCCATAGTACATTATATCAGATCAGGATAACAGGTTCCTAAGTACATTTTGGTCATGACTCTAGTTGATGCTGGATACCAAGATCACTAAGTCCATGACTTTCCAGCCCCAAACCGATGGCCAAAAAAAGGTCGTCACCAGGATGATCGTACACATTCTGCATATGTATAACTCGAAGAATCCACACACATGGGATGAAATCCTCCTCCATGTATAACATAACTTCAAAAAATATCTCCATAGATCAACTAGCTAGAGCCCCTTTCAGGTGGGTTTGAGATTCCAGCCACTATGTCCCATCAATGTGGCCATACAATTTGAAACTACTCAGGAAGATTTGGATCATTTTCAGTCTGAAGCTAATAGGGTGAACAACTTCATTAAGCACATTCAACACATTCTCCAGTAGGTCCATGACATATTAGACATCACCAATGCTAAGTATACACAACAACATGATCAACATCGGGTGCCACACAAGTTCAAGGTGGGCAATAAAGTTTGGCTACATTTGCAGAAGGAGCACCTCGCTTGGCCCCACCAAAAGCTTCACCCACTCTGATATGGGCCATACACCATCACCAAGTATGTAGGGTACAATTCCTTCGATATCAAAATTCTATCATTCCTTGGTGTGCACCCAATGTTCAATGTGGACTGCCTTCGGCCATACTTTCCACCATTACTGGACACATCCGAAATTTCAAAACAACTCACACTAACAGAGTTAAACTAAGAATGCATGGAACAATCCACAATAGATTGGATCATGGATACACATATCAACAAAACCTGCCAACAGAGCCTATTCATCTATATCGAGTTGTCAAAGCGAGGCAACTCCTTCACCAAGGACCAGGTTCAACAGAAATCTCCTCACCTCATGGAGGCTCTGCACGCAATGGGGACTATTACTTCCTAAGGAGGGAGGATTGATCCAAGTGGAAATTGGTGGCCACCCACCTATTCCACCTAGACCTCTAGTTGGTTTCATCAACTTATTTATAGCAACATTTACTATTTTTGGTAGTTTTTTGGGTCCCGAACTACCAGAGTAGTTTTGACCCCCTAAATGACGCTTTTTTGAGGTCCAAAGTAGGCCCATAGTCATTGGTAGGAGTATATTAAAAGTCCTCTAGTACTTAGAGAGACCTTTCCAATGAGGTATCATATGTGCCAAACAAAGATAATATGACCAAGTTACGACACCGGGAAGTTGGTTGCCCAACTAATCCCAACGGTGCCCACAAACTCTTGGCATTCCATCTCTTGGGGTTATGGTTTTGGTTTTTTATGGTTTTCCCTTGTTAAATAATAAAAATTCCTTTGAGCCTCATTGTAACACAATTCAAAGGCATGTAGCCACCACATCTCTTCTCTAAGATAAGCTACCATCACCTGAGCTATTTTATTTCCATTCTGTATGTAATCATATTTCAGTTCTTTGATATTAATGGTTTTTTGTTTTTTCTGATGCAGCTCTATGTTTATGTTTACATATGTATTCTATTGTGTTCCTGCATAATTCTAGATCACACAGTTGGTTATGGTTATTATGCATGTAGTTATTGTTACAGTTTTGTTGACGAGCTGGAATTTACCGCCAACGGCTAGGGGATATCCTTGGTGAATAATCCAAATTAGAATCTACATTTTTTGGTTTAGGGATCCCATATGGTATTTAGGAATAACTACCATCTTATTGGTTGAAGTGAGCTTCATAAAAGTAAGGGAATATCTACTAAACAGAACATATAAACTTCAAAAAACACAAGTGAGTAACTGATTAATGCCCCATGAAATAGATACCACAAATAGCAACAACATAACTTCAAATATTGCATCTTAAGAAAAAAATTGTTAGAAAAACTTTGAATAAGACCCCACATAGATAATAATAAACTTAGAAACCAAGGATGAGTTCATGAAAGTTGAGAAATTAAACCACACACAAGCACACGATCCAGAATGATACGATGCCAATATCAATAAATCAGTTTATTAACATAAGCATAAGGTCAATATATCGTATACCATCCATGTGTTGCAAAGGACACTTATAACTTTGGAAAATACATGAGGAGACAATGCACCAAAGCTTAAAGGAACTTCTAATTCATTAATATGACAATATTGATAACTCCAAAATATAAGAGCCTTTCATCGAATCCAACAGTGTAAATATGCTATTACTCCTTGCATTCCTTAAAAGAGCATAAGTTCTTGAAACAATATGTACCAAAATTAGTCCAAAGATAAAAGTCCTTTACAATATGCCATGAAGGTGTATTTATAGAAAAGAGGGTGACTCTTGGTCTACCCATGACTCTTAAACTTTCTCATGACCTTTGAAATACCCCATGAATTTTAGACTCTCTCATGACTCTTCAAATTCCTACTTTGTTCTACTCTACTCTATCTTCCTATGCACAAAGAAATAAGCTAATTCTACCCTAACAATTTAGTAATTGACAATTATGGGGTCTCCATGTGTAGCTGATCTACGAGGTAGGCCTTCCAGAGCTTTTATTTGACAAATATTGGAGCTATCTTTGGCTATTATTTGTCATGCCTATGGAGGAATTCGATCATTAGAGGAAATTGCAGCCTAAGAGTGGCATCCTAAGGAAAAATAATAAAATAATAGGAAAATAATAAAATAAGAGTTATGAATTTTGGAAGGATAAGAAGAAAACTACTTTTTTCTTATTGTATTTTTGGATTATCTCCTTATAGATTTACTCAAATTTCAAGTGTAGACACTCAGTGGATACATAATTAAATTCCTCATCCAACGAGTACCCATTATGCATACTTTTGAGAAGACCCACATTGATAAAAAATTAAGATACATTAAAAAACATGTTCAAACATGTTTTTTTAATGTATCTTCAATTTTTATCAACGTGGGTCTTCTCAGAAGTATGAAAAATGGGTACTTGTTGGATGCATAATTTAATTCTACAACCAACGATTGTTCACACTTGAAATTTGAGTAAACCTATAAAGAGATAAGCCAAAAATACAATTTAAAATAGTTTTTAAATTTTTCCCTCCAAAATATTTACATGTACCTCTTTTTAAATTTAAAGGATTTTGATTAGTCTACATATTATCTACGTGAAAATTTGATGTACACTTTTAGGTTAAAATATCCTCTAATGGGCATCTAGAATGAGGGTACCTTTCTTGACCTCGATCTGATTGGCTAGAGTTACTAGATTCGTGTACATCCTCACTGGCTCTACCACATAACGTGCATTGTTCTCCTTCATGACCTGCAAATCACTTGAATTGGAAGCCTGCCTGAACGGGTTGATAAATTTTTGAATTTATTGCAAGAGCTTCTCCTGCTTCCTCACTTCCCCAATTGCTCCGATCTAAGATACCCCATGTATCTTGATCACTGAATCCAACCCACTCAGAAGATGGTTTTACAAGGCAAGGACTTCGTCAACATCCCTAGCCAACTTATCTCATGATTGGATCTTAATGCATAACTATATTTTGTAATTCTGGGTGGTAATCCAATATTTTTTGGGAGAGCCATCAATGCATCTGGATAATTATTTGTCCATTCATGATTATTTTCCAGAGCTATAACTTACTCTTTGAACATGGAGGATTTTTCTTTCATATTGGCTTATATGGATATGATAGGGGCCACTATATGATGCAACTACATTTATCTCTTCATAAACCACCACCATGGCTCCTCTAAAGGTTTCAAATTCTTCCTTTATCAAGGCCTGAAATTCCTTCATGCTTGAATGAGCTAAGAAAAGTTCTATATTTTATTTTTCTAGTTTTTTCCTGTCTTATTTTGCCTTGGAAGATCTTTGTTCATATGCAAAGATATTTCCTTGAAGTTCTGCAATATGCTTGCTCATTCTCCCAACATTTAGCTAAGTTTTATTTACAAAGGCGGTCCATGTCGAGACGATCATTTTAGGATTCATTATGGTGTCTAGGATAATTTCCTTTTCCGTGGTCATGGGAAAAGGATATGAAATGTTCATAGTATAAAATTTCCTTCTTTCCTACATGATCTTACGATTGTCTTGATCGAAGGTAATCCTGGTCAAGTCTAGAAGTTCCTCTTCTGCCTCGTTTGGGATGCCCAACTCTCTAAGAGGAAGATGCCCTCTTGTGATTGGAGTGGATGGGGGAACATCTAGTGGGGGTAGCTCTACTTGTTCATTAAATTACAACTGTTGTTCGAATGCTTCCTGGGATTCCTTGTTGACTTCTTCCTATTTCTTATTTTCTCTCTCTTCTTCATGTTTCTTCGTTTTCCTTTCTCTTTTTTTATTCCTATAGTCTCTTCTTTTCTTGTTCTTTATATTTCTGTTTCTTATTGAGTTATTCTTCTCATTTGTGTTCCTCCTAAGCCTTATATTCATGCATTTTCTTCTCTTCTTACTCAAACTTTCTCTGTTCCTATTATTTCCTTTTCAGTTGTTCCTCCTCCTATTTCTTCTTCTTTCTCTCATCTTCCTATCGTTACTTCTCAGGCTGGTCTTCAGGCTGCAGGTAACGAAAAGAGAAGTAAGAGCTTAAGAGTTTAAGTTATTTTTCTCTTTTCGCCTTAAGCTCTTACTTCTTCCTGGCTAAGGTTGGATTTCTCTGCTCTAATGTTCTTTCATCTTCACCTTCATCTTGGCTACTCAGGGACTCTTCTATTTCTTTGCCTTTATGCTTCTTTAGTTTCCTTGCTGCCTTTTATTGCTCCTTGTTTCTCTTAAGTGAAGTTTACATTTCTCGTAAGCTTACATTCTCATGGGAATTTCCAGCCTGCTCGTACTCCTCTTCTTGTTGTTCGCTTGGGCTGACCTTCTAGGATGCGTTATACCAGTTTATAACTTTTTCCTCATGGGGCTTCCTGGTTTGTTGGTATGATGAGTTGAAGTTTGCTTTCTTACAATGAGATGCTACCACTCTGTTGGGGTCATATGTCTAGTAATTCAGAGTCACAAAGTGGAACCCATTCAACTCTTCAGCCTCTGCCTCAACTTCTTTGAAGTTTTCAACTGTGTGTATGCTCCAATTGTAAGAGGGAAAGTAGACTAGGGTTTCTTCTTCCCTTTACTTAGTGTCTTTGAAAAACCAATTGTCATTTGATAACATACCTCCTATAATAATAACTTGTCTGTTACAAACCTAGGAAGTAATTGAGGGAATCTATATGAACCAAAGACCATGATGAATGTACCCTCTTGGATGGGGAACCAATGCACCACTTTAACGAGAGTTTCCATGAACCTATTTGACATGCATGGAGGGTATTCTCCGATGAGTAGCCGGTATAATGGGGTGATGAATATTTCAAAGATAGACTAATTTACATTTTTATAGCCCAGATTACAAAATACCTTATAGTATCGATGTACAGGATCCTCCGTATTCACATTCCAATTATAAATGAAATGGTAAAATTGACATCTCTCATAGATTGCATCCATTAGGTATGAGGCCATGTAAAAATCTGATGGTTGGCCCGCCTCAATAACCTTTGCCATAATATATTAGTCATCAACACGACAACTAGGATATTGGCTCAGTTGAAAATTGTACCTCTTGTGGCTATGATATACATGATAGGGACCCATGTCCTATGGAAGGTATCAATGTCAGCCCTGCTGTAAAATCGATTCATCATGGTTGCGATGAGTTGATATAATTTCTTCAGGCCTTCCGTCTTATATACCTGGTCATTATTTTCCCAGAACTTGGAAGGATCTTTCCATCAACTCCTTAGGATGTCCTTGGTTGGAATTGTGAAATTTGCTAGCCATCAGGAATTGAATGACTCCTCCTTTTTGGGAAACCTATAATAAGTCACAATATATGTTGAATAGATGGCTGCAAAATATTCACCTATATGATTCCTCACTACCCACCGTTCGATATGTGTTATGTAAAATCCATTCAATGGTTTTTGCAGATTTAAAAATGGGAGGATGTGCAACCACTTGGTGGAGTATAGACTTCTTGACGTTGACGTGTACCTAGAAATCTTCCTATTTCTCCAGGGTGTCTTGTTTGGAGAACTATGCATAAATATAGAACCATGAAAACTTGGTAATTTTGTTGAGGTTTCACGTAATATCACCATATATGGGAGGTGGCAGGATATGATAAATTTCATGTGCACTAACTTTAGGGCTCCTTCGAGGATACTTGACCACCGGTGGTGCCATTTCTCCTGAGAAGGAGGAAATTGAAATGCAATCGAGCTGTACGTTGCCTAGCATGTAAAACATAAAGTCACATGATAAGATATATGGCATGAATAATGTGAAGACTTGAAATTAAATAATGAATTAAGGCTTATAAATGCTTAATAGAGTCTCGGGAGGAATCTTCTCTGGGACGAGTTGCAAGGTCAGACAAACGAGGAGCTGGCACAAGACGAGAGTGATAATATGTGCGATTATGTGATTTAGAAGCTAGTTCGTAGTCTTGAGTAGGTTGTGCCAGCCACAAATCGATGAGGTCACATGGAGGGATAGGTTGCACTACTCATAGGGTCGCTGAGTCGCATGGATAGTGAGCTCGCAGGTCGCACAGGTCGCATGTCAAAAGAATTTGCATATCACAGATTTTGTTCATGCGACCTGACTGCTGAGTCGGCTTGGTGAAGGGGTTGAGGCTAAATTATTGGGTTTAGGGGCCTCTGGACCAAAAAGAGCCAGGATGAAGATGCATGAGGCAATATTTGTTAGAAGTGGGCTTGTTTTCTAAGGCAGAGGAGGTATGATGGTTAGATGCTCAACTTAGGGGTTTCAGGAACAAAATCAGGCTCAGAGAGTTTACTAAAGACGAATAAACCCCTCCCATGAGGGAAGGTGAAATGTTGGGTGATAGAAGAGGAACACATGGAAAAATGAAATGATTGTTGGGAGGGGAAAGGTAACCTACCTGGAAGAAGTCACATGCCCTTTGATTCGCCAATCTCTCGAGCGCTCCAATGAACTAAATGAATGACCGAGAGTTTCGAGTGACTATATATAAAAGGTTGCATGTGAAAGAAATTAATGAGGTCACAAGGGCCGCAAAGTCACGATTTTGTCCCTTTGTGACCTTTGCGACCTAGCGGCCCTATTGAGGTCATAGAGTTGTGAGGTCGCACGAGTTGCAAATTTTACCGTTAGGAGGTTTTGCAACCTTGGGAGCTCTGCAACTTCACTTGGGCGAGGTCGCTAGGTCTCAAATTTGTGGGATAGGCGAAAGGTCACAAATTTTAGCTTGCAACTTAGTGATTTGAATTAGGCAAAAAAATGGAGTAAGGTAATAAGAATTTAAGCTCAAGAACACCCACATTATGCAACCTGCGATTTAAGAAAAAATTATCTTTTAAGTCCCCCAAAGTTATATTTGTGAAGGGGCCAATGGCATGTTGGCCAACTAGTGGGATGCCCAGATTGAGATTTGGAATGTAGGGGCTCCAAAATTTTAAAGGGTCAGGAATTTTAGGAGGGCTATTGCAGCGGATATAAAAATTAGCGATTCACTGGTAGAACCTTAGTATCTCTACTTACACCTGATCTCGAGGTGAGGTGGACTCTTAGGAGTGCTTCGTTTCCAGATTGTGGGTCTCACTAACGCCTCCTTATTTCCATTAGTATAGATAAACAATCCCTATCTACCTTGAATTGCCTTATTAACACATAGGGTAAAGGAATTCTTGATGGATCGAAATAGGGGTCCGAATATTGATACGAGTTTTATATATTTTTGATATATTTGTTACATATCTCTGGTGTTGCTATGCTTCCAGCAAGCCTGAAAAATACCCTGACAGAGTCACTACCTAGAAATCATAAACGTTTTCCTCCTGCGAGAGATCCTGGATAGTACCCCGGCGGAGTCGTTGTGTCTCCTCTCTGCGCATGAATCCTTTCTCAATCCTTTTTCCCTTATTAGATTTTCTTTATGTGCTCATTGGAACTTATTTATTTGGAATTTATTAGCCTGAGCAGATGAGAGATCCTGTCTTATTTGACTTGTAAGAGAGGTTGTTTCTGGTTTTTCAGATACTTTATTCTTTTCCCGAAATATGTGTTTCTCGTTAAAGTTTTTTCTTCCCCCTTTGTTGAGCTAGCCGAACTAACCAATTCATTCAAAATGAATAGACTAGTCAATGGTAGGGGCTTACTTGTTATCACCAAAATTTTGTCATCTAACCATTTACAATTAGCTGGATCGAATTACACCATGTAAGACCAATTTTACATAGTAAAATTGCTTTCACTATAAGAAATAATTTAATAAACCATATTTTACTAAGTTATATCTAGTTTAAACAAGAAACCCTATGAGGAATAATTAAATAAATCCTTATTTATTTGATTTTCCTCTAGGAATAATTAATTAAAACATTGTTTAACTAATATTCCTGGTCCTATTTATTCTAATTATGAGAAATGATTAGATAGATCATTATTTATCTTATTTTTCTCTAGGAATAATTAATTTAATCATTATTTAGTTATTATTCCTTGTTAAATTTGACAAAATCACCTAGGAATAATTAAACAAATCATTATTTGTTTATTATTCTTTAACAACATTCTTGAAATGATAAATAAATCATTTATTTGTTTATTATTTCTAAATAAAGGTATTTAACCAATTTAAATACCTTTTCCCTCCAATAAAATATAAAAAAATATTCCAAGCGGTTAGATCTAGATCTTGGTTACTAATATTTTATTATTTGCCATTATCGAGGATAATTCAATATTTTGTTATAAATAGAAGCATTTTTTCATTCATTCTTCACTTTGATCACTTTCATTGTCGCACTTTGATCATTCTCATTACTGCTACTATTTTATTTTGCTTCTTGAGCTTCCATAGAGTTCAACACATTTTGGGTTTTCCACAACATTGAGAGAGAGAAAATTATGGAATTGAAGCATTGAGGTCAACCAAGAACCCATCCCATTGAGGGGGACTCGTAACACTTATTTGTTCCCTTCACCAGGTGTAATAATATATAGAACATTTTTTAATTATTATCTTGTCTATTGGATGCATGGATTAAATTACTATTTATTTTCACTGTTTAACTGCTTTTACTGCATAGATCTAGTTTTTTGCACAATTTTTTCTAGCTATTGATTGCATATCTAAAGGGTTAAGCAACCATCTCTGTTGTTAGGGTTATTTGTCACACACAGCTAAAGTAGGCTCTTTTCGTACACTTGTGTTAAGAATTTACGCTAACAAATGGTGACACCACTATCGTAATTCAGATTCCTGCGTAACCATCAACTTCAGCAAAAAGGGTTTTTATTCAGCTGTTTTCAATCTCTTGATGTTGTTTTTTAACTTTTATGCCTTAAATCAACCAAAATTCTAAGTTCCGGTTGTTTTCTGGTGTTTTTCACAGGTAAGAGTTATCACCCGCGCCAGAGACGACAACTTTCAACCTGCTGCCAGAGAATCAAGGAATAAGAAATCACACTTTTTAGCTCAAATAGTGTGAGTTCCACTCAAACTCTCACTTTTCTGCCAAGTAACTGCAATTTCAACTGTCCACAGGTCAGTACTTGCGAGCCGATTTTTTTTTTCTTTTGATTTTTTCTATAACTGTCAAGGTTTGTCGAGAGCATTGTTTTGGGTTTTTGACCTCTATCTCAGCCTGTCTTAGGCCTGGATATGCTCAGTTTGTCTCCTTGAAGTAGAACCAAGGCCCCTAGGGTTTCAGTACACTTCCACCTTTTTAAGAGGGGTTAAGCTGAGTAGGTAGTCCGAGATTTGAAGCGCTTTCAGCCATTGTTTTAGGGTATGATCTATCCTTTTTTCAGACCATTTTTGATAGGTTATTATTCCATCCAAAACCACCTCTTGCGTTTTGTATGGTCTTTCCATTAGGGTATCCTTGTTTCCCCTAGGGTTTTAACCTTTCACCTTACATTTTGCAACGTTTTTCACCTCCGATTTCTTGTTGTTTTTTAAGTCATTTACAACAAATATGAGTCATTAGATCCCTATCCCTTAGAATTTAGATCTTTTGGCCATCTTAGTGTGTTTAGAGTCAATTTCTCCCACCTTTTAGAATAGTTTTTTGGGAAGCCTTCTTTTGGGTTGAATTTATGCATGATTAACTAATTATTTTACTGTCATTTCAGTTTTATTTACAGTACTTCAACATTTTCTCTTTTTCTTTACACAACCATCTGAACTTAATTAAAATTAAAACATGGCTTGCACACACTCACACATAAAGTGAAGAATGCTTGGTTTACACCGCCAAGCCAAGACATAAACATATTAATTAATCAATCTACCTCACAGGGCCTTTGTTTATGACTCTTCAAACTCTTCGTGTCATTTTTGACTTGCCATCATTACACCCCCAAGGCGTTTATTGCAGATACTCCAAGGTTTTCACCCTCAGTTTCCGTTATAAAGACTTACTCCACTGCGTAGGGTCTGAGTTAGTCCTCCGCCAAGTCCCCATACTGACTTTGATTTTGGTTCATCGGATTCTTCCTCTGATTCCAACCACGGTTCCCATTACCCTCATACCGTCACCATGTCAGGCGCAAATGTAGGTGCAGGTCCTCAAGCCGGTGGTGTCCCCGACCCTAGTTTTGGAGCTACTACTAGCAAAACCGCTATGGGAACCATTTTGGCTTCTCCTTTTCTACCTTTTATGACAGGTTTAAGCCTTCCCGATTTTAGCCAGTTAATCATTGACCCCATACTCCACAATGGAGGTTGGCCTGATATGCCAACTAAGCTTCCTTAAGACAGTCCTAATTTGAAGGAAACACTGGACAGGACCTTACTAATCATGTATTCTCCTTTCATATGTGGTGTTCTTCCAATTCCATCACTGATGACTCCATTCGCCTTCGGTTGTTCCAATGTACGCTCATTGGAGAAGTTGCAAAGTGGTTTTTTGACCATAATGTTGTGTCTCATTTCACTTTTGCGACTCTTGATAAAGTGTTTCTATCTTATATTCAGTTACCCCTCTGTTATGATACCGGTATCGAGTTTTTGACCGCCTTTCATCAATTTTCCGCCACCCGCCTTTCTGACCATGTCCAAGAGTGGCATGTAGAAGAAGGAGCTTGTGTCGAGCTCCAACATTTGATGACCATGTCTATATGGATTGGTTTCTTAGAATTCTCTTAGCCCCCTGTTAGTATGATTCTTTCGTTGTAAAAGATCACTTTAGCTATTCATATCAAGTAGCCCTAACATCAAGTATGGCTGCAAAATATCTTTAAGTTTGCTGCATAAAATTAGATCTAAGCATAAAATATATTAAGCAGATAAGATATAAAATGGCTCCATGCATCCAATGAACAAGACAAGAACAATGTATAAAAAGAATCTTATATTATATTAAAGAATGGGGCACCTGAGAGGAAAACAAGAAGGGTGTTTTCCAGTTCTCCTCAGTGGGATGGGTTCTTGGAAGTCCTCAGTGTTTCAGATCTAAAATTCCTCTCTTTGGTTAATGTGGAAAACCCTAACAAACATGGAACTCAATGGGAGTTCAAAATGCAAAGAAATGGAAATGGTGACCAAGAGTAGATCTAGTGTGATCTAATGCAATGAAGGTGACTAATGAATGGGGAAAACCCTTATTTGTGCGAAGTGGCCTGTCCTGCTTGGGTTGGGAGCCCTGGGGCTGGGTAGCGGTGTTAGGGTCAATACTAGAAGGATTGGGTCCATGATTACCAGAGGCGGATGGATTGCCTCTCCTCCGCCGTTGAGAAGGAGGAGGAGTAGTCGCACCGTGTTGCGCAAATACATGCCTTGGAGGGGGTAGTAAGTGCGGCTGTGGGGGTGGAGGAGGCAAGGGAGAGGGAGGTCCAAATGCTAGAGGAGATGGGACACCAGGCGGCGGATAAGGGTAAGGGTGAGAATGGGCAAAAGGAGGAGGCATGCCAAAGCCTGGATACATGTTACTGGGATGGGGAAAGGTGCTGGAGTTGCTGGCCCTGCTGGGAGGAAAACCATAGGGCATAAGAGGTGGAGCAGAGGTATGAGACATGGCTCCGATGATACTGTTGGCAGAGGGAGGGGTCCCGGAGGCGTTAGTGCCCCCGGGCTTGGGGAGATCAGGAAGGACAGTATAAACATAACCAGACTGGGCATAGATAAGGTCATATTTTAAGGCGATTTGAAGGGCGGCTTCTTCGGTTTGGGGAGAATGGGAGGCGACATCTTTGCCAATGGGAGGTAAGAGGGAGCGAAGGAACCAATCCATGTAAACTCGATTTTCGAAGGGGGGAGCATGGCATAAGCTTCGTCTTCGTCGCCACTCCTGGACATGAGCGGAGAGACGCGTTGAAGAGGATTGATGAAAGGAGGTCAATAGTTCAGTGCCAGTGTCGTATCGGAGAGGGAGTTGGAAATAAGATAAGAAGGCTTGGGCAATGGTCGAAAAAGTGGTATGGGAAGAGGTGGTTTGATCAACATACCATTTGGAAGCTTCTCCAGTAAGGGTGCGTTGGAATAAACGAAGACGAATGGAGTCATCGGTGATGGAATTAGAGGAACACCACATGTGGAAAGATCAGATATGATTGGAGGGATCTTCACTAGCAAGGCCTTCGAACTTGGGAATGTCGGAGGGGAGCTTGGTTGGCATAGCAGGCCAACTGACATCGTGGTGGATAGGATCATTAATAAGCTGATTGAAGTCGGGGAGACTGAGGCCGGCCATATAAGGGAGTAATGGGGCAGTCGAGGTAGGTCTCGTAGTGGTTCCACTGGGAGCGGACCCAGCAGTAGAACTGGGGTTAGGGCTAGGTCCAGAACTAGACATGGTGGAAGTAAAGGGGGGAGAACCAGAAGGAAGGGGAGAACCCAAACAATCAGAGGAAGAGTCGGAGTGCGGACTCGGGGGAGGACTTAATCGATGACGACGGGAAGGAGGAAGTCGACCAACCGGAAACTGAGGGTGAAGGCCAAAAAGTCGCCGGGATAAACGCCTTGGAGGCGTAATGATGACGGGAAGAAGAAAGACTGACAAGGGCAGCAAAGTACAAAAACAAGACGCAACAAGGGCAAGGAGGTGCAGTGTCGATTAATTTTAGAGTCTTTGCCAGGCGGTGTTAACCAGGCTCTTCTTCACTTAGGGTCAGTGTGTGGCGTGCGTTAATTTTAATTGATTAAACCCAGACGTTTTGAGAGTAAAAGAAAAAGTGTGCTGCGTAATGGAAAAGAAATCTGCAGTAAATAAGACTGAAAGAACAGAAAATTAGCAACTAAAAAGGCAGCAATCGAACCCAAGAAGGTGGGTCTCTCAAAACTAGTCTAGAAGGGGTAGAGCATGCTAACCAGAGATCAATAGATCTAAGGTCCGGAGGGACTGGGATCTAATGAAGAAATCTGTTGAAATGTGGTGCAGAAAGCAACAAAGAGGCAGGGGAAAGGTTGCTACTAGAAAATAGGAGATCAGCTAAAAAGAGGGGGGCCAAAGAGGTGGCCCTAGAGATGAACCCAAACAAAGCGAAAGGCAGTGTATAGAAAGGGAAGAAAAGCTGACCTGTGAGGATCTGAACAGGAGGTTATCAGATCTGAAATAAGGCTGAAACTTCTGGAAATTCAGATGTCTGAAAAAAACAACAAACTCTCCCAGAAAAATTGGAGGGAACTAAAGCCCTAAGGGGCAAGAGTCCCACTTAGGTGAGTGAAATAGATCAGCAACAGGTCTGAACAGGTGGAGACAGAGGTTGGAAAACCCTGACAGAAGCTTCAGTGAAACCCAGAAAAAGTACTGGCAGATTGCAGAAAAAATTGCAGGTTGCAGGTTTGGGTCTGTTTTCAGGCCAGGTCGAAGATTTAGGGCTGAAAAGTGCGACCTCAAGGCCAGGTCGCACTTTTTGGGCCGATAAGTGCGACTTGCAGATCCGGGTCTGGCGGTGGCAGATTTCAGAAAATTTTGTCGTCTCAGCAGCGGCTGATGTCGGTCACCTGCACAAAAAGGCCAGAATCACACGGAAGTTAGAAATTTGAATGTTTGAGGGTTTTAGAGGGGAAAACTAGCATAAAAATGGAAAAAATAGGAAAAATAAAAAGTGGAAGAGAAACCCTAGGGTCTGAAACAACTGGATATGTAGGAAGATAGAAAACGACAGTGGTCGCAAAAGAAAACCCGTGTGGAGTCGCCAATTGTTAGTATGATTCTTTCGTCGTAAAAGATCACTTTAGCTATGCATATCAAGTAGCCCTAACATCAAGTATGGCTACAAAATATCTTTAAGTTTGTTGCATAAAATTAGATCTAAGCATAAAAGATATTAAGCAGATAAGATATAAAATGGCTCAATGCATCCAATGAACAAGACAAGAACAATGTATAAAAATAATCTTATATTATATTAAAGAATGGGGCACCTGAGAGGAAAACAAGAAAGGTGTTTTCCAGTTCTCCTCAGTGGGATGGGTTCTTGGAAGTCCTCAGTGTTTCAGATCTAAAATTCCTCTCTTTGGTTAATGTGGAAAACCCTAACAAACATGGAACTCAATGGGAGTTCAAAATGCAAAGAAATGGAAATGGTGACCAAGAGTAGATCTAGTGTGATCTAATGCAATGAAGGTGACTAATGAATGGGGAAAACCCTTCTATTTATAACAAAATATTGGGGTGTTTTAGAACTTGGTGCATGAATAAAATATTATTAATCACATTCTAGAATCAACCTTTAGAAATATTTTATTATGTTTGTTGGAGGGAAAAGGGTTGTTGACTTGGGTCAATTCCTTTATTTATAAATAAAAAATAAATAAATGATTTATTTATTATTTAAGGGAGATGAGGGGAATATAATTAAATAAATAATGGTTTATTTAATTATTTAAAAATTATTTAGTCAAATTTAACTAGGAATAGTATTTAAATAGTGATTTAAATAACTTATTCTTAGGAAATAATTAAATAAATAATGATTTATTTAATTGATTGCCTTGTTTTGGGTTAAATATGACCAAGAAATGTAAACAAATGTGGTGAAAGCGATTTTACTTGGGGTAAAATTGGTCTTACATGGTGTACTTGGGTTCATCTAACGATAATGGGTTAGATGACCAAAAAATGGTGTAACACCCCCAATGGTAAATATGTCACATCTCATTTTCCTTAGTCCGAGGAAGAACCTCTCCAGTTCACATTAAAATATGACTTGATCTACGCTGAGTCTGGTTATATTTATATTGTGTTACCGATCTTCCTATACTTGGTGGTGCCAATGCACCGGGAGCATCTCATGTCGCCGACGGTATTGTTGGATCTATTTAACGTCTGTATACTCATCCTTCCATATGGTTACCCCCAAGGGGGGAATAATTTTTCCAAAACCTATCCCCCTCCCAAAAACTTGTATCTGGGTCAAAGAATTCCTTATGCATTTTCCCACCCACATCAATCGATTCCTGGGCCAGCTGTTGCACAACCTGTTTACCTAAATGTTGCCTCTCCTCCTTTCTATCCTTATGCATAGCCCGATGCTCCAGCCCCACCAGCATCAGCACCCTAGCTTCTCGTGCCCTCTCAACCTCTGCCACATCAGCCACTGCCTGCTCAAGGTCAAGTGTATGCGCAACAGAGTAGTTACTATTCCTTGTTAAATTTGACTAAATAACCTAGGAATAATTAAAAAAATCATTATTTGTTTATTATTCTTTAACCATATTATTGAAATGATAAGTAAATCATTTATTTTTTTATTATTTCTAAATAAAGGTATTCAACCAATTTAAATGCCTTTTCCGTCCAACAAAATATAATAAAATATTCCAAGCAGTTAGATCTAGATCTTGGTTAATAATATTTTATTATTCACCATTATCGAGGATAACTCAATATTTTGTTATAAAAAAAAGGGTTTTTTCATTCATTCTTCACTTTGATCACTTTCATTGCCGCGCTTTGATTGTTCTCATTGCTGCTACTATTTTCTTTTGCTTCTTGAGCTCCCATAAAGTTCAACACATTTTTGGATTTTTGCACCATTGAGAGAGAGAAACTTCTGGAACTGAAGCATTGAGGACAACCAAGAACCCATCCCATTGAGGGGGGCTAGTAAAAATTATTTGTTCCCTTCACCAGGTGTAATAATATATAGAACATTCTTTAAATACTGTCTTGTATATTGGATGCAAGGAGTAAATTACTATTTCTTTTCACTGTTTAACTGTTTTTACTGCATAGATATGGTTTTTTGCATCATTTGTTCTAGCTATTGATTGCAGATCTAAAGGGTTAAGCAACCATTTATGTTGTTAGGGTTGTTTTTCACACACAAATAAAGTAGGATCTTTTTGTACAATTGCATTAAGAATTTACACTAACATTAATATTTAAGGATAGTGTGTCATGGATGACCATAGTTTCCCACTAAAATGGATTTTAACACTTTGCCTTGGTCGTGACTTTAGGGATGATCAAGTGTAGGCGTAGAAAGAAGTAAAACTTAGCTACTGGCGTAGAGGCTACCTCAACCCTAGGGTTTTTGACCTAAGCGATGCTCCATAAAGGTTTATTCGAGGTAGACCTTTTATTGGAAATGAAAACATGAACTAAAAAGAAACTAAAAGTAACACACAAAATCAGTGGGAAAAAAGAAGAAGAGGAAACTATAGTACACAGGTAGGGAAAGAAGCTTCAAGAGCTGCTAGCTAAATTATAATTTGAGATCATGTCCATTTACAGGGAGGAGTTCAACCTTCCCTTATAAGGTTTGCAATCTGTAGGTATGTTGGCCAATATTCTCCTTAACCTGAAAAGGATCAATCCACAGGACCTGAAATTTGGTGTGCTTACATTTTTCCTCATGGGATTTGTCCCATTTGAGGACTAGGCCGCCAAAATTGAACTCTTTATTTCTTGAGATTTTTTTTATCAAACTGTTGTAGCACAATCTTACTAAGCCAAAAGTCGGGAGAATTTTCCACTGTTGAGAATTATTCAGAAATTACATATAACTATGGACACAGATCTTATCATGATATTTGTTCCCTCGCCATTTTTGTGATATTTGTGCTGGCCAAATATGCAAGGGGTGTGTTTTCCATTACTAACCATAACAGCAACTATAAGCATGCGGGATCCTTTGTCTATCACCATGATTCCAGCAGCTGTGTGAGAAAAGTTGTTGATCAGAGTTTGGCATCACCAAATGATGATTTACTAATGATTACCAGAGATAAATTCAAGGGTGAAGAAATAAAGCTACTCATGATCTCTATCAAACTGCAACTGCAATTTCAGCATCCAAGGCATCTTTCCAAGGAATTGGTGTGGATACTTGCAATCACCCTGATCTTCAGTACTCCTTGTTTATTTGATCTGCTATGGCTGCTCAACACTTTCACTAAACGCACTGTCTATGCCTGCCTTCTCTTCTTCATCCTCGTTCCTATTTTTATGAATACATTAGGGTTGGTGACATGTGCAGTCAATCAACCTTGCAAAGAATCCTTTAGCCTTGCACTCAGGATTTCTGCATTTTTGTTTATATTTGCATTTTGTGGGGTCATTCTTTTGGTATGGTTTGCTTCTCAGGCCTAATCTTTGCAGTGGTGCAAATGATTCGAGCGATTGTTGAAAAGATGGGAAATTTTCTTGGAGTCTACTTCAACAATAGAATCATGTTTGGAGGACGACAATTCAATACCAAAGCAGCATTTCAATTTTATACCAATAAGTGAAATTGAGAACATGGAAAACAATTTTATGGTAGATGTCGTGGGTGTTGTAATGATTAATCAATCCATCGAGTATAATAATGAGAAAAAATGGCATTCGCAGTGTGGAGCTAACTATGTGGAGTGCCTTCTGCAATAAAAGGAAGGTCAGCATATTCAAGAGCTATGTGATTCTGGAGCCTTCCCCATCCCGGCTGTGAAAGCTGGACGGATTAGTGATTTTAGTGGGAAATCTGTTGGGACAATCTCCACAACTCAACTTGTTATAAACCCAGACCTTCCAGAGGCTCATCGATTGAGAGAATGGTTTGAGAGAGAGGGGAAGAGCACTGCTTTTCAGTCTATTACGAGAGAATTGACATCTGGGGGACGGGTGGAAATGCATAAGATGGTCTCTCAAATGAAAGATGAAAGACAGATTGAGGAGGAGTGCAAACTAAATGTTGAGAAATTTAAACATCAAAGATGTGGAAGAGACAATAAGAGCACTATTTCTGAACTCTTTGTTTTATTCTTTTCACAATATACAAAAGTTGCACCTTTATGGTCACAAGGCTGGACAGTATGCACATTCACTGGAAAATGGGGAAATGCATTCAGTAATGGTTCTCGGATGAAGAAAAAATATGCAATGACGATTGAGGATCCTTTTGACCATGTCGAAAAGTGTGCAAGATCTGTGACTTAGTCAACTTTGACGAAAGTATGTGATGCATTCTTGAAGACTGAGCAATCTCTTCACAGGCTTCCAGTGCCTTCAGAGATGCATTCTTTACGGCAAAGTTTATTTGGATCCTCTCAAGGAGGTCCTAAACCAAGAGTTATACCTACCCGTGTAAATTCAGTGAATTCATTGAGGAAACTTGATGCAGGAAATCCAAACAAGCGGGGTTCTTTACAAGGTCGTGAGACGGCATGTAGCAATAGATCAGTTGAGCCAAAACCAAGTGCTGTACCCTCTCAAGTAATTTCAACAAATACACCTAGGAAATCTGGTGTAAGTAATAGACAGAAGGGAGTATTTTTACAAAAACTTGGTAACGCATCTTCCAATATACCACCTAAAAGTGAGCCACCTAATTCTCTGGCAGCAACCTTTAGCCGAAGTTGTTCCTTGTCCGGAAGTATGCCTTACCAGCCAGCGGTTGCTTCCACGTCACAGCCTCAGTTTCAATACACAAATGCTAGCCAGCATTATGGGCAACAACAACAGAATTTTGAATGGAGGCAACACTTCTGGTAGTGATACATTTGAGGGTAGAGCAGAAGTTTCCGATTATGTATATGATGAATCATTAAAGTATTACTACAGCAGCAAACACATATATATTACAGTTAGATCAACGATGTGGATCATTTGGCCTGGATCCAATGGTCTTACGGGGGCATGAATTAAACGGAGTTTAGGAGAGATGCTACCCCTGTAAGTGGTTTGATTTAAACCACTTTTTCCAGGATCGACGACCATGATGTATTACGGCCCCTCCGGTCCATTTCTTAGAAACAACTATCATTACCCCCCGTAGGTAGTTTTGGATTTTCCAAAACCATGGGTCACTTTATTATTAATCGAATGCATAGTAGTGGGACCCAAAATGCACTATTCGCCCTTTTAAAAAAAACTTTCAATTCGATTTTTGGGTTTTATATTATATATTATATATATAATATTAAAACAAATATTTTGTAAATTTAAATGATTCCAGCACTTTCAAGAATCAGTTTCAAAACTGATCATAGCAGTTAGGAAGTTATTTAGATGGCTGATATAAAAACAGAGAGAGGAGGAGGAGATGGGGTTTCGGTTTTCAGATCTCCAGACAGTGATCTTTGTATGGATTTTTCAAATGATTGATAAATGAAAAGCAAACTTCTAGTATTTGTTGATATTGATTCGTCCTCTAGTTTACATAATGTTTTTTCAGTCATTGAATAAAATGAAGTATCGAAGCAGCAGGAGTTAAAACCCTTAATAGGCGCTCCTTCATTTTTACTGTTCTTTTCTTTATTTCTTCTAGAGCTTGAAATGATGGATTCTGTATAGCAGCATATTGTTTTGGGCTTTTTCCTTTCTTTCTTCTTCTAAAAATTTCATTCTATATCAGCAGATAATAACGTTGTGGGATGTTTACAGCATTTGATTTTGAACACTCACTGATTGAGCTCCGGAGGTGGATAAACGGGGATCATATTTCTGTGACATATTTATTTTAATGTCTTAAGCACGGATTCCTTTCACAGCCAAGGAATTGTTTTCTTAAGGTACAACACAAACCATCTCTTTATTTGAATTTGGTGTACATAAAACTTCTCCCACGTCTTTTCCTTTCTTCCTCTAGTTTGACCAAGGTGTCAATTCGATTCTGCATGGTAGGATAGGGCGAGCCTCGTGACTCTTGCGACAATTGGAGGGTGGATAGGTAGAGGTTTGGCAGTCAAATGGCTTCTTTCCCATATATTAGGAAGTAAGGGAAGGTTCCAAAAGATGGTTTCGGGGTGACACAGTCTGCCCATAGGGAATTTGTCAAAGGCATTATGCTAGTTCTGTTGGTGTGAGAGAAAGGTTTTCTTGATAATACATATCAGGTTTTTATTGGTAGAATCTGCTAAGCCGTTATCTTGGGGGTAATAGTTAGCTGAATGCTTTAAAACAATACCATTTTCTAAGGAGAAATCATATAACTTTAAAGACGATAAATACATAGCATTATAAAAAAAAAGGGAGCTTGGAACACCGAACCTGGTCACGATGTGCTGATTAACGAATGATATTACCTCTTGATCATTGATTTTTTGTAATGGAAAAACTTCAAACCACCTTGTGAAGTATTTGGTAGGTTTGAAAATGTACCTGTGCTATCCAGATGAGTGCGTTACAATATCCTTGATTAAATCCAATCCCCACTACTAAAATGGTTCCTTTACTGCTATGGATTGAAGCGAGGCAAACGACTGGGATTCTCTTCCAGCGTATTTTTGACAAATATAGAATTTTCTAGCATACACGTGAGCATATCTAAACATGGTAGGGAAGTAGAAATAATCCCTCATAATTTTATGGGGTATGGCATGACCAACATAATTCCCACCTACTGGTCATCATGCATCTCCTTCAACACTCTCTATGTGTCAAAAAATTCAAAATACTTGAGCAGTACCACTAGAAGAAAAAAGGACATTGGTGAGGGTCATGCCTATGATAGAAATTTAACGTCCATCACCAATTTCACATATGGTGACGATCCTTAAAAAAATGTTATTGTAAGTGCATATAGAGACGATCCTTTAAGGTTTGTCACCAAAGCCATTTTCAGTGACGCTTTCGGTGAGGGTTGTTAAAGGCCCATCACTAATTCTCTCTTTGGTGACACTTCTAGTGACGATATTTTAATGACCCACCAATGCTCTTTTTGGTTAATTTTGGTGACGGTCGAAAAATTTTCGTCATCATTGATCATTCCAATGAGTTTTTGATGACGCTATATGCATGTTACTATATTTTTTTTATCAAAAGATAACGATTTAAGACCATTGTTGTGGAGGCTTTTTCATTATGTGTCCAAGGCCATATAGTGTTAGAGTCAATCGATTTTTCAAGATGTAATTAGTGTGTATCATTTCCCTCAAGTAATGAGAATATAGTTTTCCTATGAGTCAATATACAATTCATCTCTTTTAGGTTTATTATCTAACAAATTCTCTTTAGATAAAGTTCCACTAGTGTGTGTACAAACTATATTATTCGTAAATTTGATTAATGAGAGAGTTATAACACTCCTAAACACTCTTGGCACATATTAACATGCTTTGTCACACACTAACATTCCTTGTCACCTTGCATTTGTTAGAACATATTTGTACCTAGAACCTCTTTCCATGACTAGGACACCCAAACACATTTTGGCAAGTCCTATCATAGAATAACACTCTCCTAGCATGTGTTGGCATGCCTTGTAGTCCCTAGAATGCCCTGGAACAATTTGGTATGCACTAACATACATGAGCACTTGGCACACATTAGAACTTGGCATGTATTGGAACTGATTATTAATGTGCCTGGCATGCCCCTTTAAAAAAAAGATAAAGTCCTGAATTATTAACCCTCTTATGTGTTCATTTCCTTGAATTTTAGCTTGGTTCTTCTTTTTGTTCCCTTGATACTCCTTGACACATATTGGAATACCCTAACACCCTACACATCCTAGCATGCCTTAGCATATTGCATGTCTTGGCACTATTTGGAACATGTTAACGCACACTAGAACTCCCTACCACACTTTGGCTCTTCTTGACAAGCCCTAATATTCCTTAGTATGATTTACTAGTGCTTAACATACCTTGTCACTCCCTCCTTGGCATGCTAGCTAGCACTCGTTGACACTCCCTGACAAACCCTCATATTCATTCACTTCCATGCATTTTGACCTAGTGCTCCCTTGTGTTTCCCTAGTACTCCCTAACACTCCTCAACATGCATTAGCACACTCTGTCACACCTTAGCACTCTTCTACGTGCCCTTCCACTTCATAACATGTGTATCACTCCCTAACACATATTTTCATTAAGCACGTGTTGGCGCTTGGAAAGTATTAGCATGTATAAAATTCATTAAGATGCCTTGGTATGCTTTGGCATGGTTTAATATTAAGGTTATTTGAGATAAATTATTTCAAAGTAGATGAGAAGTAACAGAGGATGATTTGGCACTTAGAATGCACTAAAACTTGGCACCTATTTCCACCTAGTGTTGGTATTCCTAGCATGCCCTTCTTGGAAAAGGTAAATTGATGAATTTTTAACCCTATGACGTGTTCATTTCCTTTTTGTTTAACTTGTTTCTCCTTTTTGTTTCCTTGATAGTCCCGGACACATATTGTCACACCCTATCACATATTGGCATGCCTTAGCGCTTGACACATATTAGCATATTTGACATGCCTTCAAACTATCTGGCACATGTTAGCATTCCCTATCATGCCTTGGAACTCATGCCCTCACAACTAGTATTACATTTTTTCACGACTTGGGAACCCAATAGAGTCCTTAGCTACTACAGTTCATGTGACATTGGCCTACTTCAACCGCAACAATTTGACTAATTCACCTACTACAAGTAGGTTGTGCCTTGTTCGCCTAAGAAATGCCTATACCTCATCTTAGGCCACTCATTTCCAAGTTGAGCTTGTCCCATTTAATAACTTACCAAGACGAGGATCACATATAGCCATGGCCATAAAACAACTAAGCAACATAGCTTACATAGGAAATATTTCACATGTATGTCTAGTTCATATAAACAATAGAGAATTAATTGAGAGTTTGCAAGAACTACATGATACAAAAGACACACAAGATATAATTTGGCACAAGCCGAGTTCCCCAAAACTTATACATAACAATGTACAATATGAAATTGTCTAAAATAGTTTAAAACATGATCAATTGGCCAAAGTGTGCCACATGTCATACAAAAATAATAGATAAAGGAAAAAGGGTGTTGTGCCTAGCACAAAGTATCCCGTTGTCTAAAACTTCTTTGTCAAGCCCCTTATAACAATAATAGGCTTTCCTCTTGAAAATCCTATTATGAACTTCTTCTAACACACTTTGTCCTTGGAACACTTGAATTCACTAACACTCCCTGGAACATACTCTTAATTATTCATTTCCATGCATTTTGAACTAGTTCTCCCTTGCGATATTGCCTCGACACTCCTTAACACTGCTCAACATGCATTTACATCGTATTGCATGTGTTAGCATGCCTTTTAATTCCTTGGCATGCCCTAACTTTTGAGAATTAGGTAGGGAAGTGATTAATTCAAATTATCTTCTTGATAATTACTTGTGAGCTTACTTATTTTACTTACGTATTTATCTCCTTAGCTTATTATTTCTTTCATAAAGTCAATTACCAAAAACGCAAGAGACACAAATTTAGGATCTTCGAGCTAGGGCCAAAACCTCTCCCTCTTGGAGAGGAAAACCCGCAAGAGATTCTTCTTATATAATTTTATATGACAAGTACCATGACCATGCGTTAGACACTTGACACTTGTATGCCTCCAAGACCTTTCCTTTGCTTATTCCTTAACTTCTTGAGCTGATCCTTCATTTCCACACCATCCTCCACTGTTCTACAACAACCTTAGAGAACTCGGTCTCTAGTCCTTGGTTTCTCCTTTAACTTGGATCCTTCTTGACTTATAGATTTATACTCAAGACAGTGTTATAAAATTATGTACCAATCCTTTGTATGCAGCCCTAGACTGGACTTATAACACACTTTATAGATATAATTTTATAGTATTGTCCCTTCTTGCACTTATTTCAACCCTTTAACACTATTCTATATCCGCAGTTTAATGCACCCTTACATAAGTCATATATCCGCACTTCACTGTACCTTAACATAGTCATGTATCTGCACTTCAATCTAGCTCTTATTTCTACTTAACCATAGTATTATTTATGAACCTTGATACATCTCTTTCTTTACTTGAACATAGTCTTACTATGCACTTGTTGCAAATAGATGTGATCAACGATATCTTAAACTTTTACCAAAGAAATGTCTTAAAATAAAATGCAGATATATTCTCCTTTACTCGCACTTTTTCTCTGTCCTGTAGCTCACACTAAATCACAAAGTGCTTCACCAAAATCTGTATCAAACTGTAATCTGCGGGTTCCTTTAAATAGTTTAACCTGTGTGTAAATAAGCTGACATGTTCTTTAACTTTGAGGCCGACTTGAACAAGGGTTATAGGCTGACTTGTACAAAGTATTTTCCAGAAAGATAAAGGCTAAATTGAAGGGTTCTCCAACGCTAATATCGGTCATCATTTGTGTGAAAAATTCAAGGCTTATGTGACACAGTCTGGAGGAATACAAGTGTGACTTGACTCTTCATAAACATGACTCTTTAATTAATAAAATTTATGACCAGAAGAAAAATCCCTAATAGACATAAAGAAGAAGTCTATTAACCTATAATAAAACCTTGCTCATGAAACCCATGAGGCAATCATACCAAAAATATATATTATTATCTTTGTCTTATTCTTTAGATAAATACATAATTACATAGTCAATATGAAGACAAATCCTAGTTACACTTTCCAACACTCCCTCCTAACTAGGGAGGTATTCATAACGATACATGGTCACTTTCAATCTTGAAGAATATCATAAGAAGAATTATATTGGTAATCGCATCTGAATAGCATCATATCAACCAACATTGTCCTAATGCAAGGCCTTGAATAACAACCCCATATCTCAATGAGACAAAGAGCTACAATGATGGAGAGACACAAGAATTATAGACACCATATTTATTGTCTCTACAAGGCACATACTCCACCTAGGTGTTCCCATAGTATGACCTTATTAGACTATTATTCTCTTGGGTAGCCAACCCTCAAAGAATATCGGTCCCCAACTACTCTTATATTGAATTCCCCATATCATTCTCAAAGAGTATTAGATGCCAGATGATTACCCAATCCTCCATTATGTCTTCCAAGTGAAGAACAGAATGATGTGTCTATCCATTCTCTCCACATGGCCTTCGCTAAGACTTATTGTTGTTAGTCCTGGTCTAGTGCATGACACACGAATTAGAGAATCATATACGTCACTCAATCTTAACTCAGGAAGGACATACTTCAATTTTATTCCAAGTAAGAAACTTACCACCAGGATTCCTCTCAACGAGGGACCTAGAGCAACAATGGTGAGACACCCAGCTGCTCAACAATAATTCCTCCCCTCGATGTCATGGATTTCGATATTGAGGAATATTCAACTTTTTGGCTCCATAGGGCACATATCATCAATCACTTTCATCCACGAGTCATGCCAACCATCAGAAAGTGATCAATATTTCTTATCTGGTCCACCTTTATTCCATGCTAATTTCCTTCGAACCATCTCCCAAGGATCATACATCCTTCCACATGATTTGAAGCCGTGCATAAACTTATCTAGATAAACATATACATAAGAAATTTTAAATCAAAATTTACCTTAGTGACGATCTTTCACCATGACATATTCCTGTAGGTATCAACATCCTTTATTCAGATTGACACATCTCCTAAAGATATTTCTTGTCAAGGGTCTTCTTCTTTACCATACTTCTATCAGAGTCCACATATCTTCCCAGGAGATCTCCTAGTCACATCTTCTTGGCTTCTAGATGATAACCACCCCTTGACATGATTGCACTTCCTGATCTCTTCCTTTATTTCTCCACACAACTTCATTCCCAGGAACTTCCAGTATCCAGTTCATTTTTTGTATACAACCACCTCATATTCCATATGAGGACATATTTGATTCCCTTTGTTAGTGGCAACCTATGCACTAGAAGAGATCCTTCTTCCTTTGATCATAGTTCTAAATATAGTTCTATCTGTATACCTACAACCATATGACATGACTTCACAAAATCCAGTGTCAGCATATAGATATAAGTACCTCATCCTTTTCCCTTTTGAGTCATCCTGCAATAATTTTACTAGAATGAAGAACTTAATTCCCTTGACCTGCTTCATCAATATGTCATCATGTTCTAATCCCTGAATTCTGCAAGATAGAATTCCTGATGAAACCTTTTTCTTTATTTATAGTTAGTTAATCCAAAGAGGATTCCATTAGAAAATGTTAGCACCTATTTACATATTTATTATTGAATGAATATCCTTGATCTTAATGATTTCCTTCCATCAATTTAGTTATCAGTGAGGTTTCCAGGAGCCAATTATTCAAGTGATCCTTCTATGCTTCTATCATGATGTTATTAATATACATTTCTTCCTATCATACTGTTTTACAACCAACATAAATCACTTAAAGAGGAACATGATCTCAATCATAATAGAGATATTTCACTTCTTATTTCTTAGATTTCTTGCATCAGGTTCTTCCCTTTCATCTGTGACATGGGCTTCTTCATTTTTCCTCTTGTCCTTCCAATATTTAGGAAAATACCTTTTATAATTCCCAAGTTCATTACATCCAAAGCATCGTACTTTGTCAATATTTATTCTTTTATTCAGAGGACCAAATTTCCTGAATCTTTCTTTCTTCTCAGACATGGTTGCAAAGTCTTGATTCCCTTCACCTAATCCTTTATCAGATTTGGCTTTCAATCTTGTTTCCTTTATTTTACATATAGACCATAGATCATGGAATGGTGTTGCTTCTTTCTTCCCATATAATCTTGAAGTGAAGTTTCCCCATTCTTCCGGTAGAGCATTCAACACCACTGTAGTTGGTCTCTTATTTCAGAAATCCTAATAAAATATGAAGTGATTCCTTCGTTTGTTAACAATTTCATCTTGTATAGTTCTTTCCTTAGAGAGATTGCTTCTCTTGCAGTAATAACAGAGAATAGCTCCACTGGTTTCTAATATATTTCTTTTGCAGTTTTTAGTTTTGATACATAAGGTATAAGTGAGTCCTTAATGGATTCTATGAGAATCCGTTGGGCTCTAATTTATCCTTTTATGTAATTGACATGAGCTGGAGCATCTTATTTTGAGGGTTGAATTGTTGATCCTTTGATGTAGCCCATAAATACGTCTTCAATTAAATTCAAATCTGTCCTCTTCTTCCATGTGCTAAAGTTTGATGACCCAACCAATTTGTTGCTTTCTTTACAATAAGTCATTTTGACAGATTTAGATAAGGTCATAGATACTTACTTCAGTAGGATGACTTCCTCCTTATAGCATCTTCTTTGATGATGAAGGTAGGAACTCCTTCTTATATTGAGTTCTCCAACATAGATGATGCAATATTAATGATAGAGGATGTCTTTAGAATGTTGATGTCTTCAAAGGTGTTGGATATTGAAGGATGGAGCTTGATGATGTGTCTTTTTGACAATGTATTCAATGTCATAAATATTTGGTGGCAAATATTATCTGCTTGCTTAGTGGATCCTTTGAAGAATCTTCCTTGCAAACTGATATGACTTTTTAACCCAAACTTTGATCTTTGCTTCCTTGAGTGTCTTCTTGTTAAGTAGCCCTTGTGTTCAACACCTTAGCTCTGATACCATGTCGAGAATTAGGTAGGGCAGTGATCAATTCAAATTATTTTCTTGATAATTACTTATTCTCTTACTTATTTTATTTATGTCTTTCTCTTATTATCTTATTATGTCTTTCATCAAGTCAATTACCAAAAACACAAGAGACACAAATTTAGGCTCTTCGAGCCATGACCAAAACCTCTCCCTCTTGGAGAGGAAAACCTATAAGAAATTCTTATTATATACTTTTAGATGAAAAGTAACATGACCATGACTTAGACCCTTGACCCTTGTATGCCTCCAAGACCTTGTCTCTACTTATTCCTCGACTTCTTGAGCTGATCCTTCTTTTCTGCACCATCCTGCACTATTCTGCACCAGCCTTAGAGATCCCAGTCTCTAGTACTTGGTTTCTCCTTTAACTTGGATCCTTATTTAATTCTAGATTTATACTAAATATAGTGTTATATACTTATGTGCCAATACTTTGTATGCAACCCTAGACTGGACTTCTAACACATTTTATAGATATCCTTTTATATCATTGTCCCTTCTTGCAATTATTACGACCATTTAACACAATTCTATATCCGCACTTCAATGCACCCTAACATAAGTCATGTATCCGCACTTCACTATACCTTAACATAGTCATGTATCCACACTTTAGTCTAGCTCTTCTTTGTACTTAACCACAGTCTTATTTACGCACCTTGATGACGTCTCTTTCTTTACTTGAACATAATCTTACTATGCACTTATTGTAGATAGATGTGATAAAAAAGATATTAGACTTTGAACATAGATATGTCTTCAAATAAAATGCAGATATATTCTCCTTTAATCACACATTTTCTTTGTCCTGTAGCTCCCACTAAATCATAGAGTGCTTCACTGAAATCTGTGTCAAACTATAATCCGCAGGTTCCTTTAAATAGTTGAACTGTGTGTAAATAAGCCGACTCGTTCTTTAACTTTGAGGATGAATTGAACAAGGTTTATAGGCAAAATTGTACAAATTATTTTCCAACAAGATAAAGGCTGACTTGAAGGGTTCTCCAACGCTGATCTTGATCATCAGTTGTGTGCAATATTCAAGTCTTATGTGACACAGTCTGGAGGCATGCAAGTGTGACTTGACTCTTCATAATCATGAATCTTTAATTAATACAATTTATGTCCAGAAGAAAAATCCCTAATAGACATCAAGAAGAAGTCTATTGACGTATAATAAAACCTTGATCATGAAACCCATGTGGCAAGCATACCAAAAATATATATTATTATATTTTTATTCTTATTTACATAAATACATAATTACATAGTCAATATGAAGACCGATCCTAGTTACACTTTCCAACAATAACCCTCCCTAGCTATCATTCCCTCACAAATACCCTTACTTAATTTGCAACTTGGGAACCCAACCAAGTCCTAGCTTGACTACAAGAGCTTGACCAAGTTACGACTAGTACAACTAGACTATGTTGTTGATTTGTGTAGCTTGGGAGGTACTACACAAGCCTAGTTATACACCATTGTGGTGTTTAAAAAACATGTGTCCTTGTTTTAGCTGATAAGATGCAACTTTAAGCATCACAACCATTTTTTGTCTTATAGACAAGGTAGGAGGCAAGGTCTGTTTCCCTAAATACCGCTTCAGATCAACATACCAAGATGAAGAGTCCTACATAGTCGTGAGTTCATTTTGGTACATGTCAATCTCATGGCACCAAGCTTCTGATTCCTCGTTGTGTGGTTTTTCGACCTCAATTGCTAATTTACATAATGCACATCCTTTGACTATGTGAGTGGGATTGAGCTGTAAGTCATATTTTTGGAGGAAAGTCATCCAATTGGCCCTTCTCCCACCCACTTCCTGCTAAACGAATAATGACCTAACAACAGGGTGAGGGACAAACACTGTTACATGGTTTTTGAGAATGTAGGGCTTGAAATGTTTCAAAAATTTGTATACAACATATGCCCGTTTATCCATGTCTGGGTAATTAAGCTTTGCACCTTGAAGTAACGTTCTCATGAAGGCTATGGGCCGCTCATCGTTGCTATCATCCTTATATGTAAGCATGACAACTAAGGATGAGTTTGAGGAAAAAATATATAGGATGATGTCCTTGCTAGAGTCCAAGATGTATAGAGAAGGGGCTTCCAAAATGTCATTCTTAATTCGATCAAAATATTCCTTCTCTTCTTGATTCCATTTAAACCCTGAACCTTTCTTTATCATATTCTACAAGGGTTTAATGATGCGGGTAAAATCAAGAATAAACTTGAGGAGGAAGTTGATTTTTACCAGGAAAGACTGCATACCTTTTTTGCAACTTGGGAGAGGGATCTGCGTAATATATTTTACGCAATTAGGATCGACAGTGATTTCGTCTTTTGTCATGATATGTCCTAGGAGATTTCATTTTGATACCGTGAAAATAATTTTCTTGGGATTCAACGAAATCCCATATTTTCGGCATCGCTCAAATATTTCCTTAATATGGCAAGGTGGTCGAACCTCTTCTTTGAGAACACTGTGAAATCATATAGATAAACCACCATGCTCTGACCCATCAATCCTCTGAAAGTGATGTCCATCGCCCTTTGGAATGTTTCTATGACATTGATAAGGCCAAAGGGCATGCATCGAAATGAAAAAGTTCCCCACTTCGTTCTAAAGTTAATCTTCAAACAATCTGGTTTATAAACCAACACCTGGTTGTACCCAGAGAAACCATCAAGTAAGGAGAACAATTTTGAACTAGACACACTTTAAAAAATCTGCTCCATAGAGGGAACAAGGTAGCTGTATTTATCTGAATCCTGGTTGAGATTTTGGAAGTCGACACATCTAAATTTCTCTAGACTTCTTTTGTACATGAACCAAATTCGAGACCCAAGTGGAGTTCCTAAATTTGAAAATAATACGTGCATCGAGCAACTTCTTCAAATCCTTTTGAATGAGGGGCTCTAGCTTATGATGTACTTTCCTCAATTTCTGCTGGAAATATTTGACCCCTTCTTTTATAGGTATAACATGTTGGATAATCCGGGTATCATACATCTTCGAGTCATCATATGTCTAGGCAAATGCATCCCGATACCTCTTGAATAAGTTGACGAATGAATTCCTTTCATCAGATTAACACATGATACCAATATTGATAAACTTGGGATCAACCTCAGTCCCAAGATAAATTTTCTCATGCGAGAGTGTGGAACTTTGTGTATTGGTATTCGGTGGACCTCGAAAATGATTTTGTAGATCAAATGAATTTTCCATCATAACCACTTCTTTGGAAATGGGATTTCCCTTGCACTCATTTGCTTCCTCTTGTAAGGCCCTTTCATGCTTTTCCTCTTCTATTGCTGCAACCTTAAATACCTCGGTGTTCAACATAAAGTTGATAATCTATTGATCATCATTAAAAATGCGTAAATTAGTCACATTCTATAGAACAATGGGTTTATAAACAATATTAATAGAAAAACCATCCCTTATAGGTGTAAAACTAGCTACCACATTGGCTAAAGTGTTCGTGGAAACATTATTAATCCTAGGAACAAAATTAATTTTGAAAGCTTTAAAGGAAGAGATTAATCGCCATACCTCTTGCTGATAATTTTTGAGGCACAATGATAGAAAATGGATTGTATTCCATACCTATCTCGTGATGATTTATGAATCACCAATCACCTTAAAACATTTGACCATTTTGATTGATAGCCTTCTTGAGCCCAAGGAGTAGTGCCTCATACTCTGTAGTGTTCTTAGTGCATTGAAATTCTAAGTTGCAAGAAATAACAAATAATTTTTTTTGGTGTCCATGAGGATACAACCAACACCAGATCCATCTTGAGTCTTGGACCCATCATAATATAGAGTCCAAATTTCATTCCTGGTTATATATATGCTAAAAGTGTTCACATCTATAGTACATGGTTCATTAACATAAGCTAGAGATCAAGGAAGGAGTTCCAACTGAGTGTCATGTGGGATATGCGATGGTAAGGCTTGATAACACCCAAGGTTGGTTTCCAAGAAACACATTCCCAATTCTTCCTGAGAAAAAATAATGGGCTCATTTAGGGCCTACATATCTGTGACTATATGCTTCATGTAGGGTTCAATTTTTACTCTGATTTGGTTATTGTTGCCTTTATAAGGAAGCCATAAGTGGGACCAGTCAGTGGTGAAATACCCTTGGATTTTTCTCGACAAGTATCTGCTAAGAAATAAGTTGTATGCTTCTAGGATATCAATGACAACTATGTCAATGCATGGATCCACTTTGGAGTTTGCAGACAACCTAATTATCACATTTTTTAGTTCACCCATGGCAGGGAATTAAGATCTATCCAATTGAATGATTTTGGCGTCTGTCTTTTCAAGTTGAATGTTTAAATTTTTTCACACAGATAGAGGCATAACACTAGTCAATGCACTCGAGTCGACAAGGAAATTGTGCACATTTTAGTTGAATATTTTGAAAGTCAAAAGGAATGGGGGATTTGAACCTCTCGAATTTTCATTTGTAGCATTAACGATATATTGGAGGTTGAATGAGGCCCAAGATTGTCTGGAAGAGCTTGTCTTTGAAGAAGAGGTAGCCTTGCTGGTTGAAGACGTGGTAGTGAAGGCTTTGATAATCAGTTCACATTTTTTGGATATCTTGGTGAGTTCGTAGAGTGAAATGTTAGCCCGTGTCTTATTCACATCTTCGACGAGTTTATACCCTAGTTATGACGAAATAATGGCTTTTGAGGGTGACTATGGAAGGGAAGGGGATTGCACAGACTTAGCCACAGTTATAGGAGTAGAGGCATTGACCTTTCCACTTACTGAAGCATCTTTTGTGTTGTGGCTAGACGACCCCTTAGGAGTAGGGGTTGAAGGCTAACTTGATTTTTAAGGAGGGAGGATCCTACTTAACAATGCTTTATTTTTATCTTCTAGTATTGAATCAAGTGTCAAACCTTTACTCAAATTATAGGTTTTCAGAGGTTGGAGGGGGGAGTGTTTCCTACATTGGATTCTTGGAGGGATTGGACTTCTTCCCCGTTGATGACTTCGAAAGCTATAATAGCAGAACCAACATTTTCATCTGGGGGAGGGGTTTCTTCCTCAGGATCGTTAGAATCTTCCTCGTCATCTCCAATAGCTTGATCCTCCAGGAGTTTGGTGACTACCCCAGTCATGCCATGTATCCATTGTGGACAGGTTTTTCGAAATGAGAGGCTTGGTAAAAGGTGTAAAAATGACCCTTACCCATCTCTTCTACGTTGAAGTTCATATTAGATATCTGAGATGACCTTGTGGGAGTATTATTGTTCTTTCGAAAAAATGATTTTGGTGGTCTAGTGCCTGATGTGGTATCACTATTCTTCCTTTTCCATAGCAAGTACTTGGCTAAAATTTTGAAATCAAAGGAATACTGATCTTTATCTCCAGATTTACTAGTTGAGGCTTGTGTTTTCTTGTTCATCGGCTTAGAATATTCTCCGGTGTTATGGTCAAGTACTCCTATAGACATAATATCCTTTTCCACATAAATAACTTCCACAAAGTTCCCCACTAGGGTGGCCTTGCCCTTGCGCTTGACGAACACAATGATATCGTGTAAAAGGGACCTAGTATAATAATCTACAATGATAGAATCATTAAGAGCCACATTTGATGGAGGCGTATTCAAAATGGTTGAAAATCGATGGTTAAAATATTTGATCCTCTCCTTATGGAACTTCATTGTGTTCAATTCAGTGAGAAGCATGGAAGGTGTCTTATCTTATGAGAACTTCTCAAGAAACGTTTTTTAGAATTCCTCCCAAGTTCGTATGGAGGCTACTAGGAGGGAGCGTTACCAAGTTGCGGCCTTATTCTCCAGGGTTTGGGGAAACAACCTACAAGCTAAGTCATCGTATTGCAATCTCATCATTTGCAAGGCCAATTAAAAATTAATAATATGGTATTCAGTTGTGGTTACCCTTTTGGGGTCAAAATTCCGGAGGTGCTTCTAAGGGTGACGGGTCATGTCATGAAGGGGATCTCAGATGCCTAAAGGGGACTGGTCCATCCAAGCTAATGGTTGCACACAATTTTCTCTTGGTAGTGGAGGGAAAATGAAATGGTTGGAATTAGCTTTCTGATTCACTCTCAGTGCCCTATCTAGACCCCTCGATGGTGTGATGTGGTTGTCTTCCATTACCTCAAGGGACCCTCAGATGCCCTAAATCTATGAATTTTCTTCCATTTCTGAAGTTTCCAAATTTCCTAGGGAACCTAAAAGGCTGCTCGTTCCATGGGGGATCGATATTGTAACAATTAATTATGTTTATAATGTTATCTTCATTTCCCACCCCCTGAATCACCTAAGGGTTTCTCCTGAGAAGAGGATCGTTAACACGAGTGTCCTCCGACGACTGTTGATTATTTCTTTATGTATTCTCCTACCAGGGTTGATTATTAATCCCTATGACTCCGGTCCTTGGGCCTTCTCTTTCAGATGTTGGGGGGCTCTCCAATCCTTCAATCGAGAATCTTTCAATGGTGTCTGTTGGAGCGGGGTCCCCTAAGTCCGAAATTTTTTCTATATTTTGTAATAGTTTAGTCTTGCTGTGTGCGGACCCCGCTGGTTGTGTGCGTGGGCTGTTGAAGTTTTTTTTTCTAATGGATCTAAAATGGTTAAGTAATAAAGGAGTATTGTTGTGGATATCTGAGTTCTATATGCATTTGTTGATTATGTTATGAATGATTATGCACCTTGTTTCCGATTTTCTGTACTGTCTACAATCAGATCGTTTTGCACAACTGTGATTGGGTTTATATGACTGATTATTGGATAGATCTAATGGTATCAAGCTATGTTATGATGTGTTAAGGGTTATTACTTGATTGCTATGTTAACTTGCGCAAGATATTCTGCATATTAGACATAAGTTTGTCTTAAAAGGGTTTACTAGTTAGGGTTGTTGTTAAAAAGGTTGGTTGGATCTCAAGGTACCCACATCACTCCATATCTCTCTTACGGTGTGGAAACCTGATTCCAGCACCCCCCAATACTACTTCAGGTGACACTTTGACTCGCGCAAGTAGGTCATTGTCGAAAGGGCCAGTAGTAAGAGGTTTTTGTTGGTTAATCTCAATTCCGAACATGGGTCACGACCCCTCAAACCAAAAAATGGTTCCGTTGCCAGGACCGAGAGAATTTCGAGAGAGGTTGGGTGATGTAGCGAGGTCATTATCAGCCGTTAAAAGCTTGAACTTCAGGGCTAGTTTGAAAAAAATTCAGGAATTTTCCCTAAAAGAAAACATAAGTAAGAAGTTATCTATTGAAGAGTGGAAGAACAAGTATATTTTTACAGATATACACGAGATCTTCTTCGTAACCTTTGCACACGAACTATAGGAGTAGTTGGCAAGGTTAGCAGAATTCCAAACCTGTTGGAAGGACGATCAGGTCACGCAGTGGACCCCTGAATTATTCCAACAATTGGAAAAGACTAATAATTCTATTACTCGGATTGTTGATCACTGGGTTGACAACGTGTTGGGTGGGTTTGTAATAGAATTTAGAGTCGATCAGTTTGTGTCCTATTCTGAACTTGAAAGGAGGATTTTCAAAGGATTGAGGGGTAAGTTCTTACAAACTTTTCCTCTGCTGGTTAATATGCTATTGTGTGAAAAGGGTATTTTATGTAGCCACACCGAGTGAATGACCCCTGATTAGAGCGAAATAATGATGCACAACAGTAAATACTATTGAGCCAATCAAAATTGGGATAGATCTATGTACATTCATTTGAGAAATTCCCCTGATATAAATGGAAATGCGGCTACGAACGTGGAGACTAGCCTTGCTGCTATGCCACATCAAACTCGGGCAAGGGTAAGAATCCCCAAACCCCATCACAACACCCACCTGTGGACGATATGGATGCGCAGATGAAGTTATCCACCTTTAAGGATGCGGGGGATGAGGATATGGACTGATTTTGGTTCATGGCAAATGCGGTGTGGACTACGCAGAATATCAATACCGATGCTGTTAAGAGAGCACATCTAGCAATGGCCTTTGAGAGTCAAGATTTGGATTGGTTCATGGGATATATTACTCAACATGCAAATCCCATAGTTTAGGATATTAAGGATGCCGTGAAGTAGCAGTTTCAAAAACCTAAATTTTATTCTCAATGCGTAGTAGAACTAAAAGATATTAAGAAAGGGCCTATGGAATCAGTTTGGGAAGCTAACCAATGACTAAAGAAAGTTATCAGCGACGAAGGATTTGCTTACGATGAAAAGAAAAAATAATATCGGTTCATTTCCATGCTGTTGTTGAACCTACGCGGGCCCATGGGTCAGCAAAAGATTGACTCGCAGGAAGAAGCTCTGGAAATTGCTATAAAGTTAGAAGTTGTGCCAAGGGATGATGCTCAATTTGGAGTGCTACAGATTCAAAGCCAATTAGAGGCAATGCACTTAGAAATTCAGAATTTGTGAAGAGACCGGGGTAAAGAAGCTAGCGCAAATGTCTGGTGCATACGCTGCAGGGTATCTGACCACACCAAAGATCAGTGCCCTCTGCTGTCAAATTATATGCAAGCTAGGGGACTGAGTCCACTACGCCCAAGGGATATTGCTGGGCCTAGTACCCCCACACTATGGTGTGCCGATTGTCGGGTGGCTGGGCGACATTTACCACTGCCCAGAGTTAGGCGCCTATGGACTAGAACTATATCAACAGTGGTGTAGATTGTGCTCTTTGGTTCGACACAATGAGCACAACTGTCAAACACACGATTTGATGATTGACAGAGGGAACCTTTATAAAGTGTAGGCTGAACCTTTGTCACTGACATCTCCCTCTAGACATGGAGGATCCCCAGTAAGAGGACAGGGAGGGGGGAGAGGTGGAGGCACAGGTCGATAGAGAGGGCAACTAATTTGCTACAATTGTGGAGACGTCAAAAATTATGCGCGAGACAACCCAAACCCCGTGCAACAATCATATAGGTATTTCTAGCAGTTTGATCATGTAGTTGAAGATTGTCTGTTGTTGATCGCTAAAATGCAGGAAAAACAAAATACACCTACGCAAAACATACAATGAGTTAACGCTGAACCACACGATGACTGTCCAAGTGTAAATGTAATTACACAAAGCGAATTTGCTACTGGAGGAAACGAGGAGAAGTCCACCACATACTGACCTGCAGAAAGAGAAATAGACTTTCATCGAAGCTAGAAAGGGTTTTGTTGATGAAGAAGCATCCACCTCAAGAACTCTCTTGGAACCAAAAGATGATGATGAAGTTAAGCCATTTTAACAAGCCTACATTAAGCTATTGTACAATAAGAAGGCATAGATAATCTCCAGGCCCTGATAGACATTTGCGTAAAAAAAGAGGTGCCGCGGACAGAAACCAAGGTTGTAAACAAAGTTTACAAGCTGAAGAAAAGAATTGGTAGGGGGATGCACATGACTCTGTAGATTGGAGACTATGAGATGGACCAGGTCATCTTATATCTGGGGTCTGATGCAAATGTCTTACCTAAAAAAACTTGGTAGAAGATGGGAGAGCCAAAGTTGGAATGCTCCACCATTCAGATACGCATGGCTAACGAGAAAAATATCATCCCACTTGGCAGGCGTCCGCAAGTTGAATTCGACGTCGCTGGAGTAAAGTTATGTGCTGAATTTGAGGTTATACAAATTGTGGATGATGGAGATCCCTACCCTACACTGTTAGGATTGGATTGGGCTATTGATATGGGGAGAGTCATCAACCTAAAGCACATAAGTATGATTTTTGAGAATAATGGTACACGAGTGATAGTTCCACTAGATCCGGAAGAAGGAGAACTCTACATGGAACCCATACGTGAAGGGGATGAGGTTGACCATATCTATAAAATGACTGTGCGGGACGAATACTGGATCAACCCTAAAACTGATGGCATGTTTAACTGAGAGAAGGATAGATCCTGTTTTTCTAATTTTGATGGCGAAATGGAGAACTGGCAGAACCGGTTGCACGATGTCTCTGCGCTATGCTACCTCAAGATTACAAAGAACTTCCAGTGCATCTCCTTGGAGGTAAGAGAACTATCCTACTTTGATGGTTTTGGTAGTGTCAAAGAAATTTCAGAAGCACCAAAAAACCGTCCCAGAGTAATGAAGGTTTTGGGTGCTTGATTTGGCTATGCACGCAACTCCAATGCAGTGGTGGGAAACACACAAGGGAAATTTTCACGACTGGGAGGAATGAAAAAAAATGATGATGTTGTGCTTTAAACCTCCTGCCATGCTGCTAACTAAATTATTCTATGGTCGGGGAGACTCGTGCAAGAACCTGTCCATGTGGATGAAGGTATGGGATGAAAAGACATGGAATGAATGGCTTCATAGGTTTGTCCACTCATTGCGACGAGTCCCTACTACCTGTTATCTAGAAGTTGAGTTATGTCGAGGCAGTTGAGACTGGTATACAATTACTAAAGATTTCCTGGCAACCTTTGGTTCTGTGGGGGGCTCAGAGAAACTGGATGAAGCTTTGCAGGACATAGATGCTCTAGTCTTTGATGAATCCCAGCCCCACCAAGAATGCGATGCGTTGGCCTAGGATGTGCAGATGCAAGACATAGTCAACTGCCAAAATCTATCAATTGAGGATAGCGAAGATTACCCAAGGAATGTTAATATCCCTGAATTAGAAGGAGAGCGCGTAGTTGCAGGATCGACATTAAGAATGGTGGATGTGACTAAATCTCTGAAATTGAAGTAAGTCAACATTGGGATGGATGAGCAGCCCAAGTTGGCTAAGGTTGGGGACTACTGGGATGATGATACAATAGGAAATATTGCAGATTTGCTGACAGAATACCAGGATTTATTTCCTATAGGGTTACCAGACGCGCAACTCTTCGATATCAAGGTGGGTGATATGCACTTTTCTGATATCATTCATTTTCTGACTACGAGAACAATGCCTGTAGAATATTTAGTCCAACAAAATAAGGAGTTGGTTGCGCATACAACTGATTTCACCCTGATTACAGGCTAGTTGTATAAATTAGGTGTAGATGAAGTATTAAGGAGATACGTGTTGGAACACGAAAGACGGGCTATATTGGCCGAAGCTCACAGTGGAGTGGAAGGTGGCCACTATGCTGGGAAATCCACTATGTAGAAAGTGCTACGTGCTAGGTTATGGTGGCTGACACTGCATAGTGATGCACATGCATATTGTTGGGCCTGTGATGCATGTCAACGAACTGAGAAGCTATCACATAGAAATGAAATTCCCCTGCAACTATAGATGGCCTTGTAGGCATTTGAAAAATGGGCAATATATTTTGTGGGAGCAATCAACCCTCTGGCGAAGAAGATTGGAGCACGGTATATCATTACTGCAACTGATTATGTGACCAGGTGGGTGGAGGCAAAGGTGGTTAAGGATTATATTGCAGACACTGCTGTGCACTTAATATTTGAGCACATTTTGACCAGGTTTGGGTGCTCGAAGATTCTGATGAGTGATAGAGGTACGAATTTTGTCAACGAAACGATTGAAGCTTTGACTGAGGAGTTCCAGATCCATCACAAGAAGAGTAACACTTATCACCAACAAGCATATGGCGTAGTAGAAGCGTTAAAAAATATGTTGGAGCACACACTTACAAAGATGTCCAACTGGGATGATTGGGACGTGCACATCCCTTATGTGCTATGGGCTTACAGGACAACATGCAAAAATTTGACAAGAAAGACACCATTCAGGATGGTCTATGGGCTGGAAGCCATCACACCAATGGAGTATATTGTCCCAAGTCTACACAATGCAGCCTTCACTAACATGGCTGAGCCTGACATTATGGATGAATGGTTGGTTCAACTCGTTGCCTTAGAAGAAGATCGATACATTGCTAACTTCCACCAGCAGGTCCGGAAGGTGCGAAAAGGCCTGACATGATAGGAACATCAGGCAAAAGGTGTTCAAGGAGGAATATTTGGTGTTACTCTATGATATTCAGTTTTCACACCACCCAGGGAAGTTCATAAAGCATTGGTTGGGGCCATATGTCGTAAAGGAGATCACCGACGGCGGTGCAGTGCGCTTGGCCATGCTACGCAGAGAAGACCTTCCTGGATACTTCAATGGGAGCCGCTTGAAGCTGTATAAATAAAACCCAACACCTACCAAATGACTATATGGTTGGAGCATCATAATCAAAGGGTTTGCGTGTAGCAGAAAGGAAGGGCGCAGGCAGGTGCGCCAGGAGCGCAGGGGTGACACACAAGTTGGGAAACTAGCTGTTGGAACAATGCAACAAGATGAAAAAATGAAATTACCATTAAATGGAGTGGATTTGTTGCATTTGATGAGGCAATCTTAGAGTATTTTTTAACATTCCCTTGAAGGTAAATGGCAATTAATGATAATCCAACCGTTTTTACCATGTGTGACTTATAAAAAGGTGGGCGAGGGTCTCAATTAGCTCTGTTACTATTTAAATATTTGGCACCCTGTGATCATCTGTAATCTATATCATCCTGCCATTTGTGAGTGCTGTATGTCTGGTCACGAATCCCCTTCTGACAGTAGTAACCCCAAGTTCATATTCCGTGCGAGAATGACGACCACCAACCCTGTAGAGGAGCGTTTGACACCCCTCACGGCATCTATAGAGGAAGGATCAAATGAGGTTAGAGAAGTAGTCCCAGATATGGAAGAAGTTGCATCTGCTCCGGCGAAAGAGAAAGGCGAGGGAAAGATGTCGAAATGGGCTACTTCTAAACCACACACCTCTCCACGTAATGTTTCATCCCCCAAACAAGATTCCAAGGAGCACTCTCCCATTGATGATCCATCCAATCGGTCGATGACTAATAGGAAATAAGCACTACTTGTAGAACTAGTTTCTTGGAGGCCCCTCTATATTAAGTCGCGAAAGCCTTCGGTGCACAAGCCATAGAACATTGATACAATGCTCGAATACTCGCAGATGCCATTGTGTCCTGAGGATGTCCCTCTAGTTGGTGAAATGTATGACAAGCTCCATCAAGTGAAGCTTGATGATTATGATCTCGTCAATGAAGTACATTCCTCGAGCTTGCCCCAAAAAATTACTTGGAACGAGTGATGTACGATGATGTACCGAAGGTAGAGCCAATGCCCTGGGCGAGCGGGATACACAACGTGGGAATTCTCAATCTGATACAGATCCCCTATTTTGGGTGGTACCCCATGGTAGGAATTTGTGTGCGCCAATTGTTGGCCTTGGTCCACAACGACTCATAGGGTAGGATCCCTATAGATGCTGCGCTGATCCATCAGATCACTGGCCTACCCAAGAAGGGGCCCCATCCAATGATAGGATTTTGGAAAAGCACTAAACTGAAGGTAGCAACAGAGGTTAAGGAAAAGTACAAGGCAGAATGCGATAAGCGGGGCTTCTTGGTCCAAACCATCGATGACCAGGCGGTGCACATGGGCACCCTTGTCCTTGGATGTAAGATTATGTGGAAGTGCCGGCCAAAGATAGTCCCCACACACATCATTTCCTTGGTGGGGCAATGCGAAAAAGGGATGTTGTACAACTGGTCGCAATTTCTATATGAGCAACTTTTGGAGAATGTGCGTGAGTCACAGGAACTAGGAAAGCAGTTATGCTACTCGTGGCTTTTTTTCGCTGATTGTGATGGTGGCATGGGAGACCTAAACTAATGCATTCCTTCCTGATATTAAACCAGGCATATGTGAGGGTGTGCACTACGAAAATTTATGGGACTCGTCAAATGCCAAGTGAGTCAAAGAACAAAATTTTATGGGTTCTTTTTGAAGGCGTGCTGGCGCAAGCTATTCATTCCAAACCACGACTCTCGTTGACTGTATATGAGAAGTATAAAAACATGGAGGAGTTTCAGGCGACTATGCGCAACATCATGATCAAGGCGCGTAATATCCCCAATTGGTACCCCTTATCCTATATGTTCACGAAGGCAGAGGTCGACCATGTCGTCTCAGCATGGCCGAATTCGTGGAAGATTGGGCTTGGCTCCACAAAGCCCGTTACGCCATCCACATTCGGGAAAGAAAAAACTCTGAAAGAAACAACTCCAAAAGAGACAGCTCTGAAATAAATGGCTCCGAAAGGCACAACACCCAAAGATACAATTGAGCCGTGCACGGAGACAGGCATCAAAGATAAGGAAGATGAAGCAAAAAAAGACCTAGACGTAGAAAAATACGCAGAAATAGACAAAGACCATGCATTAAGAGGTGACCAGAAGGAGTTGGACCTCAAAATATTGGATGGGCTTGATGGAGATGGTGCAAAATCACCGCGCGGAGGAGAAACATCTAAGGGGGAGTGCAAGAAGCAGAAAGGGTCGAAGGCAGGTGGACAAGCAGAGGTTACTCTGAATGAGGAGGACCTCGACAAAATTTCTGATGCTGTTGCATCGGTGTTTGAGGACCAGTGGAGAAGCATGGAGACCCAACACAAGGTCGCAATGGAAGCGTTGTAGTCTAGCTTACAGGTTCTACAGCTAAAGGTCGATACATTGCAAGCAAGCATGAATCAAGTGAGGCTGGTGCAAACAAGCGTGGATCAAGACAGGTCAGTGCAAGTGAGCCTTCCATCTACAATGATCATTGCAACCAAAAGAAGCAGAATCTACCCCCTCTTGGGTGCAACGATATCTTTGGATCCAACAAAATTGTGCGCGCAAGTCCAAGCTTGCTCCGAGGTCAGCCTTGACCTTGGCCAGTTGCTAAGTGGGCAGCTCCACATGCTACATATCTTCATTTTAGTGGAGCTTCAGGGCAAGGATGCATGCACCCAGCAGTAGGTCAGCGAGGCTAAGAAAATTGTAGCAACAAAAATGGTAGGGTCTACTCAGAGCCAGACAGTGCAACAGGCAGCCATAGCTCATCGAGCGGAGTTGGAAATTTTCATTGACATGCTTTGCGGCGAGATTCCAAATGTCATTATCCCGGCTTTCGCAGAACCGCAAGGTAAAGTTGAGAGCTTGGTCGTAGCTCTCTTAGCCTCCAGGTCAGAAATTTAGTCCGTGAAGGGAGATTTTGAGCAACAAATTGCTGTGTTATAGGCACAACTGCAGCCTGAGACTCCCCCAGAAGTACGTGCGCAGTGAGAAACCACTATCCAGAATGCCTTGTCCAAAATTTTAGCTTATGTCGTGTATGGCTCCAGCTTTCTCGAAAAATCCATGGGAATATGGACCTCTGTGGAGACAAATAGTTTAGTCAATAAAATAACTAAGGATCCGCGCGCGAAGGAGCAGGATTTCGAGGAATTGCAAGAGACTTTACCTACCCTTATCCCTGCTCAGGGAATGGCACGCCTTCAGACCAGCCAAGCGCTATGGGATGAAGTGGAGGAGCTCTGCCGCAAAAAGCAAATAGTTACCGATCACATGAAGCCATGGGTGGATTAGGCCATGAAGCTCTCTCAGGACCTTGATGCTGTCATACACAGGCTGAACTACACGATGTAGAACGTCACTTTGGCCGCTGAAGGGCCGATGTCAGAAAAATTGATAGAGATTGTGTAGAGCACAACAAACCAAAGTGTAGGTATATTGCCACCATTTGCTGCTTCCATCGACATGCTCGAGCTCAAAATGAAGAATCCACTACAAGTGTGACTTGGGACGAGTCATAAGATTGTGTTGGGGGCCTGTTGGAGAGGGGTCCCCTAAGTCCGATAATTTTGATATATTTTGTAATATTTTAGTCTTGCGTAAGGGTTTTGGGGCTAGTCAAAGCCCCTCACGAATTGTAATGGGTCAAAGGGTAGATCAAGGGGACGCAAACCATGGTTTGCAGACCGTAGAATAACGTAGGTTAAATAGTATAAATAAATGAATAGATTGAGTCTAAGAAGTCAGTTTTTGGAATAAGTCTGAACGTGGATGATAGAGTTGGATATTTTGTGACAATTTTATGTGGATTTTCTGGGTAGAAGGATCCTGCTGGCTGTGTGCACGGAGACCTTAGTCTTGCGGTGTGTGGACCCCACTGGCTATGTGCATAGGCTGTTGAAGTGTTTTGTGTAAGGGATTTGAATTGGTTAAGTAATAAAGGAGTATTGTTGCGGATAAATGAGTTCTATATGCATCTTTTGATTATGTTATGAATGATTCAACATCTTGTTTCCAATTTTCTGTACTATCTGCAATTAGATCATTTTGCGTAGCTGTGATTGGGTTTATATGACTGATTATTGGATATATATGATGGTATCAAGCTCTATTATGATGTGTTAAGGGTTATTACTTGATTGTTGTGTTAACTTGTGCAAGATATTTTTCATATTAGACCTAAGTCTTCCTAAAAAGGGTTTACTAGTTAGGGCTATTCTTGCGAAGGTCTGTTTATGGTTGGTTGAATCTCAAGGTACCCAAATCACTCCAAATATCTCTCAGCGTGCAGAAACATGGTTCCATCACCCCCCATACTACATCGGGTGAGACTTTGACTTGCGTAAGTAGGTCACTACCGAAAGGGCCAGTGTTAAGAGGGTTTTGTTGGTTAATTTCAATTCTGAACCTGCGTCAGGACCCCTCAAACCAATAGTGTCTGCATAGTCTTCCAACATCATTCCAATAAAATGAATTACCAAATTCACCAGGATGCCTTGATGAGTATGATGCAGATTGGAAGTGCGTGGGTTAGGGAGCGAGCTTGTAGCAGGGATTCCCTTCAAACCTATATGAAATTCTAGGTGATAGGGCACAAATCCCTCAACTGGTCATGTGTGACTTCATAAAAAGGAGTTTCCCCTTCCACATGGAGATCGTCGAGTGGGGGAGGTCGGGAGTCCCTGAGTTGGAGATCTTCGAAAGACAAACCCAAGATGGGATAGAGTGGTGTTTTGGTAGAAGAAGGATGAGTTTTATTGCTAGCTTGATGGGAATTTTCTGGGTGAGGGTGTGTGTTGGTGCCAACCATCATACCCTACTTCTAACGCCAAATCTATTGGTGGGATAGAATTTACCGCCAACAGCCAAGGGATATCCCCAGTGCAAAATCCAAATTAGACTCTACACTGTTTGGTTTAGGGATCCCATCTGATATGTAGGCTCGACTGCCATCTTGTTGGTTGAAGTGTCCTTCAGACAAGGAAGGGAATATCGACTAAACATAACGTATAAAATTTGACAAACACAAGTGAGTAACTGATGAATTCCCCATGAAAAATATACCATAAATAGAAACAAGATAACTTTCAGAAAAAATTCAAATAAGACCACACATAGATAATCATAAAATTAACAACCGAGAATGAGTTCACTACATTTAAGAAATTAAACCACACATAAGCACACGATCCAAGAATGAGACGATGCCAATACCAATAAAGCAGTTTATTAACATAAGCATAAGCCAAACATATCATATACCATCCATGTGTTGCAAAGGAAACTCATAACGCTGGAAGATACATGAGGAGACAGAGAACGAAATCTAAATGGAACATATAATTCATTAAGGTGACAATATTCATAGCACCACAATACAAGATCCTTTCATCAAATCCAACGGTGGAAATCTGCTCTTACTACTTGAATTCATTAAAAGAGAATAAGTTCTTGAAACAATATGTACGAAAATTAGTCCAAATATAAAAGTACTTTACAATATGACATCAGGGTGTATTTATAGAAAAGAGGATGACTCTTGGTCTACTCATGACTCTTAGACTTCCTCATGACATTTGAAGTACCCCATGACTTCTAGAATTCCTCATGACTCTTCAAATTCCTACTTTTTTCTACTCTACTGTATCTTTCTATGCACAACAAAATAAGTTAAGTCTACCCTAATAACTTAGTAATAGACAATTTTGGAGCCTCCATGTGTAGCTTCTCTACAGGGTAGGTTTTCCAGAGCTTGTATTCTACAGCTATTGGAGCTATCTTCGAATTTTCTTCATCATGTCTATGGAGGAATTCGAGGGCATCCAGAATGAGGGTACCTTTCTTGACCCTGATTTGATTGGCCAGAGTTACCAGTTCCGTGTACATCCTCACTGGCTCCAGCACATAATGTTCAATGTTCTCCTTCACAACCCGCAAATCACTTGAATTGGAAGCCTACCTGAGTAGGTTGAGAAATTTTTGAATTTATTGCAATACCTCCCCCTGTTTCCTCACTTCCCCAATTTCTCTAATCAAAGGGACCCCATGGACCTAGATCACTGACTCCAACCCATTCATAAGATGGTTTAATGAGGCAAGGAATTTTTCAAAATCCCTAGCCAACTTATTCTGTGATTGAATCTTAATGCGTAGCTGGACTTTGTCGTTTTGGATGGTAATCTAATTTTTCTTTGGGAGAGTCACCAATGCCTCTGAATACTTATTTTTCCATGCATGAATATTTTCCAGAGCTGTAATGACCTCTTTCAACATGGAGGATTTTTCTTTCATATTCACTTATATGGCTAGGATAGGGGCCACTATATGATACAACTTATTCATCTCTTCATAAACCATCGCCATGGATCCTCGTAGGGTTTTGGCTTCTTCCTTCATCGAGGCCTACAATTCCCTCTAGCTTGAATGAGCTAAGTGAAGTGCTATATTTTCTTCTTCTAGTTTCCGAATGTATTATTATGCCTTAGAAGCTCTTTGTTTAGATGCATATATCTTGCCTTGAAGTTATGAAATCTGCTTTCTCATTCTCCCAACATTTAGCTCAGTTGTAGTTATAAAGGCGACCCCTATCAAGGCGATCATTTTAGTATTCACTGTGGTGTCTAGGACGATTTCCTTTTCCACGGTCATAGAAAAAGGCTTTTTAGGGTTCCTAGCATAAAATTTCCTTCTTTCCTACATGATATTGCGATTTACTTGATTGACGGTAATCCTGGTCCATTCTAATGCCTCCTCTTCTGCCTCATCTAGGATTGCCAACTCTCTAAAAGGAAGATACCCTCCCTTAATGGGAGTGGATGAGGGAACATATTGTGGGGGAAAATCTGCTTGTTCATTGAATTTATGCTGCTATTGGAATGCTTCCTAGGCTTCCTTGTTAGCTTCTTCCTATTTCTTCTTTTTTTCTTCTGCCTTTCTCCTTTTTTCTTCCTCTAGTCTCTTCTTTTCTCGTTCTTCATCTTCCCATTTATTCTTGAGTTGTTCTTATCATTTGCATTCCTTCTGAGCTTCCTATTCCCGCATTTTCTTCTCTTCTTCCTCGACCTTTCTCTATTCCTCTTCTTTCCTTTTAAGTCGTTCCTCCTCCCAATTGCTTCTTCTTTCTCTCATCTTCATGTTGTTCCTTCTCAGGCTGGTCTTCAGGCTGCCAATATCTCGATTTCTGCAACCGTTTAAGTTCTTATTCTTTTATTCTCTTAAGATCTTGCTTCTTCTTAGATAATGTCACATTTATCTACTCTAATTTTTCGTCATCTTCACCTTCATATTGATTTCTCGAGGACTCTTCTATTTATTTTCCTTTATGCTTCTTTAGTTTCCCTACTGCATTTTCTTGCTCCTTCTTTACCTTAAGTGAAGTTGAACTTTCTCATAAGCTTACATTATCTTGGGAATGTCCAGTTTTCTCATCCTCCTCTTATTGTTGTTTTCTTGGGTTGAGCTTCTAGGCTACATTATACCAGTTTCTAATTTTTTCCTCACAGGTCTTCCTGGTGTGTTGGTATGACCAGTTGAAGTTGGCCTTCTTGCAATGAGCTGCTACCACTCTCTTGGGATCATAAGTTCGGTAATTCATAGTCACAAAATTGAACCCCTTCATCTGTTCAACCTCTGCCTCAAATTCTTTGAAGTTTTCAACTGTGTATGATCCAAAGGTAAGAGGGAAAGCAGGCCAGGGTTTCTTCTTCCCTTTACTCAGTGTCTTTGAAAAACAAGTTTTCATTTGATAACATACCTCCTGTAACAATAACTTGTCTCTAACAAACCTAGGAAGTGTCTAAGGGGATTTATACGAACCAAAGACCATGATGAATGTACCCACTTGGATGGGGAACCAATGTGCCACATTAACGATAGTTTCCATGGCCCTCTTTAAAATGCACGAAGGGTCTTCTCTTCTAAGAAAATGGTATAATGGGGTGATGAATGTTTCAGAGATAGAATCATGTAAAATTTTATAGCCCAGATTCCAAAAGACCTTCTAGTGCCGGTGTACATGATCCTCCATATTCACAGTCCAGTTATAACTCCAATGGTCAAACTGACATCTCTCACAGATTTCATCCATTAGGTATGAGGCCATGTAAATTTTTGATAGTTGGTCCGCTTAAGGAATCTTTGCTGCAATTATATTAGTCCTCAATGAAAAAACTAGGATATTGGCACAGTTGAAAATTATACCTCTAGTGGCAATGACATACATAATAGGGACCCATGTCCCATGGAAGGTATCTATGTCATCCCTTCTGTACAATCCATTCATCATGGCTGCAATGAGTTGATAAAATTTCTTTAGGCTTCCTGTCTTGTATACCCGGACATTATTTTCTCAGAACTTAGAAGGATCTTGCCACCAACTCCTTAGCATGTCCTTGGTTGGAATTGTGAAATCTTCCAACCATCAAGAATTGAATGAATCCTTTTCCGACAACCTGTAATAAGTTGTAGTATCTGCTGAATAGATGGCTGTGAAACATTCACCTGTATGATTCCTCATTAGCCACTGTTCGATATCCGTGTTATGTAAAATCCATTTAATGGTTTTTTCACATGGAAATATAGGAGGATGTGTGACGACTTGGTGGAGTAAACCTCTTGATGTTGATATATAGATGGAAATATTCTTGGTTCTCCGAGATGTCTTGTTTGGAGAACTCTGCATAAATATTGAACCAAAACAACTTGGTGCTTTTGTTGAGGTTGCACATAGTATCTCTGGATATGGTATGTGGCAGGATATGATAAATTTCTTTTGAACTGCCTTTAGGGCTCCTTCGGGGATGCTTGACCACCGGTGGTGCTATTTCTCCCGAGAAGGAAGAAATCAAAATGCAATTGAGCTCTACGTCGCCTAACATGTAAAAGAAATAGTCCTACAATAAGAGAGACAACATGAATAATGTGAATACTGTAAATGAGATAATGAATTAAGGATTATGAATTCTTAGCATAGTATCAGTATAAATCCTGTCAGGGATAGGTTGTAGGGTCACATGAATGAGGAGGTTGCACAAGATGAGAGTGATAAGATGTGCGACTATGCGACTTAGAAGCTAGGTCGCAATCTTGAGTAACTCGCGCTAGCTGCAATTCGTTGAGGTCACAGGGAGGGATATGTTGCACTACTTTCAAAATTCATGAGGTTGCTGAGTCACATGGATAATGAGGTCGCATGTCACATAGGTCACAAGTCGCAAAAATTTCCTATCGTGGCTTTTGTTCGTGCAACCTGTCTATCGTGGAAAATTGGTGAAGGGGATGAGGCTCAATTCTTGTGTTTAAGGGCCCCCTGGACCAAAAGGTGCCAGGATGAAGATGAATGAGGCAATATGGGTGAGAAGTGTGATTGTTTGTTAAGGAAGAGGATGTATGATGGTCATATTATCATCTTAGGGGTTTTAGGAACATAATGAGGCTCACAGATTTTATTGAAGGTGAATAAAACCCTCCCATGAGGAAAGGCAGAAGGTTGGGTGATAGAAGAGGAACATATGGAAAAAATAAATGATTTTCGAGAGGGGAAAGGTCACCTACCAAGAATAAGTCGCACACATTCTGAGTCACCAAGCTCTCGAGCGCTCCAATGAACCGAATGAATGGTCGAGAGGTTCGGGCGACTATATATAAAAGGTCGCACATGTGAGAAATTAATGAGGTTTTAAGGGTCGCAGGGTTGCGATTTGTCCCTTTGCGAATTTTTCCACCTTTGTGACGTAGAAACCCTGTTGAGGTGGTTGATTCGTGAGGTCGTATGAGTCGCAGATTTGACCATCAGGAGGTTTTTTGACCTTGTGACCTCAACGACTTCAATTGGGCGAAAGGTCACAAATTTTAGTTTGCGACTTAGTGACTTGAATTAGGTAAAAAATGGAGTAAGGTCGCAAGGTCACAAGTATTTATGTTCAAGAAAACCCACTTGATGCGACCTACGACTTAAGAAATAATGATCTTTAAGTCTCAAAAAGTTAGATTTGTGAAGGGGCCAACGACGGGTTGGCCAACTGGTGGGATTCCTAGATCGAGCTTTGGAATACATGGGCAAGAAAATTTTGAAGGATCAGGGATTTTTGGAGGATTATTTCAATGGCTATAACAATTTTGTATTATTATTATTATTTTTTTAAATTAGAATAATTCTATTAAAAAACATATGGTACAAAATGGAGTTACAGTAAAGAGAGGCTAGATTGCAGGGAAGCCAGAAATGATGAACTATCAACCTCGATCCCGTTAAGTAGCCAAGAGATAAACAAAGAGAGCCTAGAAGATAAAAATGGGATCCATAAGAGACAAACACAAGAATATACCTAGAATGGGTTGAATCCTCAATACAACATTTCTTTCATTTATTTTTTGAAACGTGAACCCAAACGTCTTGGGGTGGATGGGCTAAAACCACTTGAAGATTGTTGTTGACTAAAAGAGTAGTCTCGTTATCCAAATTTGAGGAGGATGACTCATGTGATTGTTTATGTGGACTTAAAGGAACATTGGGCTCTCTAGGGTTTGCTGAGGGCATATCATTTTCCTGCTTTGCAACCTCCTCATCTGCTTCAATCACCTCCTCATTGGAGCTGAAGGAGTAAATGTCATCCATGGGAGGCGATTCATAGGGTTTCAAGATTTTAGAGTTTTATTTGTGATTTCTTATCTTCTTTTGGGCGAGGAACGTAGTTCATGAGTTATGAAGATGCCCTGTTTGATGTCAGTGACGACATCAGAAAGTAATGTTCTCATAGTCCAAGGTCTGTGTCCAATGGAAATCACCAAATTTGAGATTGATTTGATCGGGCAGGCCTTTACTTATGTCTATTTCAGTGTATATTCTGCCATAGGTGTATATGCTCGTCTCCCCCTTGGAGGGATCCGTTTTCCAGAAAGTGTCCTAGGGTGTTTCCAATTCCTTGAAAGACAGAGAGGTGTCATATAGGAGTAGGTAGATTTGGAATCTTGACCCAAATAAGAAGCTTGGTAATGACTACCGTAGAAGGGTCGAAGTCTTGGAACTAGGGTGTGAGGAATAGCTCTGCTTTTCCCCAAAACCAAGGACCACCTGTTAAAGATTTTTGATATTCTTCATTAAAAGCAAACATAACTATAAAGAAACACTTAGAGGAGAAGATAACCTTGCTGTCATTGGTCCAGGTGGAATGAATCCATTGGTAGAGATCTACAGAGCAAGGCCATAGTCCATTAAATCGTCAAATAATGGCCAATTATGTGTACATTTGAAACTATTTTTCAAGTGCTGGAGGAGAAATTTCTACAGTGGGAACGCCCTCCATTTTATAAACCAAAAATGGCTTGGGAGCCTCAGAGGGTTGTGCAACTTTCTTGGGAGGCTGTGCATGGAAAACATCCTTGTAAGAGAAAGCTTGAGCAAAAGATGGCTGCCTGACTGCCCTCTTCACAGACGAAGGGTTAAAACCATAGAAGCATCTTTTTCAATGTTATAAAATGAGAGCAGAAGAGAGTCCTCTAGTTTTTTACCTCCATAGACAAATCCCTGAAAGGCAGAAGGAATCCCCAACCTGTGATAAAGGGCATTCAAGAGGCTTTTCACCATATAGAGTGAACCCAAAGAATAATTGTTTTTCCAGTGAGAAGAGAGATATGAATATGAAAGTAGGGGGGTAAAATATTCGGGGACTCTTGGCTACCAATGCCCTTCCGGGAGGCCAGATTAACAAGTTCTGATGGCATGTTTCTTCCAAAGGCTTGCTTCTCACATTTACCATTTTGCTTTGTGAGAAAACAACCTTGGCATCTAGATCTTGGGGCCGCACACTGGAGCGAGGAACCATTGAAGAGTATGAGTAGGCTATAATGATCAACGTCTTTCTTGCTGGTAAAATTCACGCTGGAGATCACAAATGCCTTTGGCATCATATTGGGATTGAGAACCTTCCTGATTTGACCAACATGGAAAAATTTGACCTTCTCTACCTTCTTTCCATCCCAACTGCCTTCATGGTTGGGAGTTAGGCGAAACGATGGCTCCCCTGGTCTCTGGGTGCCCAGATCTGCAGGGCCAAAATGCTACATGTAAGCGGTGGGAGATGTTGCACAGACACAAGTGAAAACCCCTTTAGCCTTGTGTTCGCCTCTCTTGTGGTTGTGTACATCATTGGAGATAAGGATCTATCCTCCAAAATTATGGGCGAGAGGCACATCATATGATTTTGTCTTTGTGTTGGCGTACGTAGCTACTTCCAAGAACTATGAAACCCTTACGTTTGCCATCTCTCTCGCCTTCAAAAACTCAGAATTTATCAATTCCAATATCTTTGTGGTCAACAAGTTTGTATTATTATCATGCATGAATCATGAATATTCATAGAACCTGAAAGCCAGGATAACTACCTTCAGTTCCAAAGGTAAAGAAAATATCTAGTGGGAAGATGTTAATAATGCTAGAGGCATTAGAGAAGATAAGTTGACTTGGGGTGAGTTTGAAAGAATATTATGGAAGAATTACCTATCTGATAGATATATGATGGAAATTACAAGGATTTCTATGAGATTAGGATGGGTTCCATCATAGATGAGGAGTGCACAACCAAATTTATAGAGTTTTTGAGGTATGTGCCCTATCTCAAGGATGAGAAAAAAAATATTCAAAGGTTCATCAATGGGTTTCCATTTTCATTTAAAGATCAGATTGAGTTTGATGAGACTCTGTCATTGGAGGAAGCTATCAAGAAGTTAAAGCATTTTTATGAGAAATCAAAGCACAAGCTTGAGTTCAAGTGTGATTGGAAAGGTAATGAGAATAAAAAGGGAAAATGACCCAAGAAGCAAGGAAGATATTAAGATGAAGGTGAGAAAGAAAATGCAACCCCTCATAAGAAGTTTAATGTAGTTGAGAAAGGACATGGGTCCCATCCTTGAGAGTAGTATAATAAAGGCAATGACAAGGAACCATTGAAGTGTTGGATTTGTGGTAAAGACCATCACAAGAAGGATTGTCCATTGTACTAGGGTTGCAGGTCATATATCTACAATTCTCAAGAGGTGTAGACAATTGTGGATGTTGGTAAAATCATTCCTTGGATTTACGCAACAATTGATAATAGGCAGGAAAATCTCAAGCATCCATTATTGAGATGGATGGTAAGATTTGTGGTCATGTTGTTTCCATTTTTATTGATCTTGGATCTAATTCTATCTATGTTAGTCCTGAACCGGTGGATCAATATCATTTGAATAAAGAAATGCATGCAAAATATTGGTTGGTTAAGTTGTCTATAGGGACCAAGAGAAGAGTTCACCATTGGGCGAGGTCCTATGCATTTGACCTTAATGGTATTCTGATGTAGGGGCATTAGACACTATCCAGCAATGTAGGAGGTTTTGTCCACATGTTGTGGCTAGGAGGGTTCAAAATCATTTAATTGTAACAGCTAGGTGTCAATACCTTAGCTGACTGTACCATTTAGATTAGTTAGAGGTTGTAGAAGTCGAATAGTTCAACTCGATCCATCTGTCATGTTTCAGTTAGTTGAATTATTGTAATTAGGCTTTTGAGTTTCTAAAAAGGTCCTCATAGAGGAACCGAAGAGTAACATTGTAATGTATATAAATTGTACTCCTCGGATGCATTGAGGAGGGGGAGAAAAAGATATATTTCTGCAATAAAATCAGTGTGTTGAGCAATCGCTTCCTGTTGAATAAAATTCAGTGCTCGTTGATTTTCAATTTGGGTTGAACTGATATTGTGTGTAGAATTTTGGTGAATCAAGTCACCACGAAACCTCTGTAATCCTTTGTCTAATTCTTTCTCTCGAATTGCCCGAGTAAGTGAAGAAATTCCACGCATAGGCGAGGTCTGTGTAGAAAAGCCGTCGTTGTCAAACTTTGTTTAATAGTGGTGAAATCCCGCTTAATAAAGAGATGAATTCATTTGTTGTTAATTGAGGTTCGGAACTAGGACTAAACCCTGAGTTAGTAAACTGAGCGGATAAAGAATAGCGCAAACCCGACCTAAACCCGTGGTCAATCACTGTTCCCAAAACTGTGAGTGGATTAGAAAGCCGAGTTGCCCATATCGCACGGCTTTTGCGGAGTAGGCGGTATTTTCTGAACGGGAGCGATTCCATTCAGTGTTCGACACGTGGCTTAGGCGAAGTTCCAAAACCACCGTTCAAAGCGCGCCATCACACGTTAAATTTCGACGTCGGAAGCCACGCGATATTGTCGAGCACCGTCGATCTGGAGGGGAGCCATCAAACGGTGGTCGTTTGATGAAGATGCATGAAGTTTAACCTAAGGTACGGTGTATGTGTTTCGTTGAAGTCTGCCGATGGTATGTGTGGGCTCGGAACATAATAAATTTGGTTAATTAAAATATTGACGGATAAGTAACATAAGTCTGGAGTGTTAAGGTTATAAGGTTGGCGGTATAATATAAGGCCGAGTGATATATTTAAATTTTAAAAGGTTGTTGTTTTATATTTATTTATCAAATTCCTCGAATTTTATAAATAAACTCCAAGAAAAAAGAAAAAGAAGGCCACGTGGGGTAAAAGAAAGGGAAATGTTGACAGAGCCACGATTACAGTAGACCAAACTCTCCTCAGGGGCGATTTCGACTTTGTTGCAATCATATTCCTACATCAACACATCTAAATGTGCTTCCTTTGGGTTCATATAACATGCTTTTGGGGATGGTTGGATGTTTACTCATAAGAATAAGGTACATTGTTATGAGAAGGCGATTTAGTGCACCTATGATGATGGATTAAAAAGAATCTTATAGGGAAATAATAAGCCTACATCAGTGAGAATGTTTACAAATATGCAATATAAGTGCAACTGCACGAAAGGGTGTGTAATTTTTGTAGTTCATGTTTCCAGTGAAAAAGGGAAGGATGTTAAGGATGATGAAGTCCTAAGGAAGTATCATGTCTTACAAAAGTTTCAAGATGTGTTTCCTGCATATATACCAAAGTTGACATCTCATAGAGAGGTGGATTTCTCTATTAAGTTGGTACCAAGAGCAACACCAACATATAAGGCACCATGCAGGATGAGCACTTTAGAGTTGGTGGAATTCAAGTTGAAACTTAAATAGATTCTTGATAAGGGTACATTAGGCCAATTATGTCTCCTTGGGGTGCACCAGTGTTTTTTGTAAAGAATAAATATGGTACTCTTAGATTATGCCTCAATCACAGGCAGCTGAACCAAGTGACTATTAAGAACATGTACCCATTTCTTTAGATTGATGATTTGTATGATTAGTTGAAGGGATAAACAGTATTCTCGAAGATTGATATGAGATTAGGATATCATTAGGTGCATATAAACGAATAATACATCTACAAGACCAAATTTCGTACAAGGTATGGGCACTATGAGTTTGTGGAGGTTCATTTTGGTATTCATAATGCTCCAACCATATTCATGTGTTTGATGAACAATGTGTTGCGCTCTTACCTAGATAAGTTTGTGATAGTATTTGTTGATGATATATTGGTGTATTCAAAGAATGAGGAGGAGTATGCAGAATACCTAGAAACAATGTTGAGATTGTTGAGAGAGCATAATTTATATGCCAAGCTCAACAAGTGCAGTTTCTTCTAGTCTCAAATTCATTACTTGGGACATGTTGTTTCCAAGGAAGGGGTATCGATGTATCCAAAAAATATTAAGGCTATTATGGAGTGGCCAACTTCGAGGAATGTGGATGAACTCAGATCATTCATGGGACTATCAGGTTATGTGACGGGCAGTTCATCGGGTACTTCTCTAAGATTGGCTATCCTATTACATATTTGTAAAGGAAACGAAAGAAGTTATAATGGACTAAGGAGTGCGAAACTAATTTTTAGCAATTGAAGTATTTTCTTACAAATTCTCCAGTATTGAATATTGCAGATCCTGATAAGGATTTTGTGGTTTGTAAAAATGCATGTAAAGAAGGAATTGGTGGATTCCTGACGCAGGAAGGACATGTGGTATGTTATGAGTCAATAAAACTGAATGAGCACGAGCAAAACTATGTGACTCATGATCTTGATTTTGTAGTGATAATTCATGCATTGAATATGTGGAGACATTATCTCCTTGGCAGGAGGTTTGTTCTAATGAGTGATCAGAGTGGGATGAGGTACTTGTTTGACCAACCTAACTTGAATGTTAGACAATCTATATGGTTGGCTACCCTCACTAAGCTTGACTTTGAGATCAGATACATTAAGGGAAAAAATAATAGGGTTGAAAATTCTGTTAGTAGAAGAGTGTAGGAAAATCACATTGTAGCTGTGAGATCTTATGGAACATATTTACAGGAGAAAATATTGCAGGTAGAGAAACATGATGAGAAGTATCAACAATTGAAATAGAGATTGTAGCAACAGGGTGAGGGAGATTAGGATGAGGAGTATCACCTCACATCAGATGGATTGGTCATGTTCAAGAGCAAGATATATGTGTTAGATAACAACGAGTTGATGTTTATTTTGAGAGACATTCATGTCAATCCATATTCAGGCGACCTAGGATACTAGAAGACTTTGAAATCTGCTAAGAATTTGTATTATTAGCCAAAATTGAAGAAAGAGGTGGATGAGTTTGTTGCAAGGTGTTTGGACTGTCAGTAAGTGAAGGCAGAATGTAAGCATCCATGGTTTTTTTCAGCCTATTCTGATTTCAGAATGGAAATGGGAGGTTATTTCCATGGAATTCAGTACATGATTTCCTAGGACATCGAGGCATCATGATTCCATCATGTTGTGGTTTACATGTTGAGATAGGTAGCTAACTTCATTGTAGTGAAGTATATTAGTTTAGCTAGTGAAGTAGCTCAAATCTTCATTAGGGAGATAAAGAGGTTGCATGGAGTTCCCAAGAATATTATATCAGATAGAGATGCCAAGTTTTGGAAGGAGTTGTTTGCAGGCTTGTGGAAAATGTTATCCTTTAGTACAACTTATCATCCACAGATAGATGGGAAAATAGAGAGGGTTAACAAGATCCTTGAGTATATGTTGATAATGTATGTCATGCATAAACAAAGGAAGTTGTTGTAGCTCCTACAACACCCTCCAAAAATTACGTAAAATCATAACACACACTTCAACATTTTTGGAGCCCCCCTTAAAAACTAAAGAAGGAAAAAATCTAATTAAAGTTCTAAAGGCAAGTCGCTAAGTCGCATACACATTATTTGCGACCCATGCGACCTATGCGACTCTGCGACCTTAAGGTCGCACAGATCGCCAGGTCGCAAGAGTCAGCATTTTATCAACTTGCGACCTTGCGACCTAGCGACCTTGAAGTCGCAAGGTCGCAAGGTCGCAAAATGAAGTTTTATAGAAATTAGCGACTCAGTGACCTTTGCGACCTAGCGACCTGAAGGTCGCAAGGTCGGAAGGTCACAAACTTAAAACTTGCGACCTCATTTAATGTCCGCACGTGCGACCTTTTTATATAAGGTCGGGTCGCTAGGTCGCATTTGTGGCTCTCAGCGAAAACCGCGAAATTGCTCTGACAGGTCGACTGGCGCGTTTTCTTCCGGTAAGTTGCCTTTTCTTCCTTATGTTTCCCTCTTAAGCATTTCTTGCCATTATTGAGCCTCCCCACGGTCTTATTTATTTACCGGCAAGGATGTGGGTTTTTCTTTAAGATTTTCATCGTCGTGTTGTTTCCCCCAAGCCCCAAGGTCACCCGCCTCTTGCCTAAATCCTCATGGCTGTGCCTTATGGTAAATTCTGGACCTTTTAGACCGCGGATTTTTCCCATTAGTAAACAATTAGCCGCAAGGTCGCGCGCGCGCAAAACGCAAATGCGACCTGCGACCTAGCGACCAGGTCGCAAGGTCGCAAGGTCGCAAAAGTCCCACTCAGCGACTCTGCGACCCTGCGACCTAGTCGCAAGGTCGCGAGGTCGCGGGTGAGTCCTTTTGTAGAGCGGCGACCCAGCGACTCCTAGAGAACAGTAAATTATCTTTGCATGTTCAGACTCTATTTAGCCACTATCATCATGTCTTTCTTATCCTGTGATTCTGTTCTAAATGCAGCAGGTGAATTCAGAGCAGACACAGTACCGGTCCCCTCCGACTCTAGCAATATGGCACCCCGAGTATCCCGAAGGAGAAGCAGGCAGGTGGTGGAGGAAGAATCAGACGCAGACATACAAATATCTCCACCGCCAATATACAGAGACACCCTTTGCACCTTCGCAAAGGAGGATAGCCTTAGGTGGTATGAAGTATACCGTGAGTTCGCCATGCTAGAAGGAGATTTCCCAGAAGATCTCCCGGATCGTGAAATATACCTGAAAGTAAAAAGGTCCAGATTGCACCTAGTCGGGTCACATCCTGCCATCTTTCAGTGCCCAGAGATGTTGGACTGGATCATACAGAAGACTGATCCGAAAAGCTTCACAATCCGAGATAGTGCAGGGAAAGCGTTCGCAACATTGGAAAGTTCAAGAGCACAGGTCTACTACTCGCTACCCAAAGCAGAGGTGAATTTCACCCCAAGATGGTTTGCTGCAAATGAAGTGCCGATGGTTGACACGATTAGAAGATGGTGGGCAGAACCAGACAAATTTAAGATAAAAAAGGACCAGGAGTACCTGGTGGCCAGTCTGAGAAAGGTTTATAAGCTAGTTGCCGCCATGCTGTGCAGGATATATGGGCGTTCGGACGCCACCACCTTCAACGGAACATGGGCAACCATCATGGAACACGTAACAGTCCACGGCGCTCGGTTCAATTGGGCAGGAATATTAATGGGCTCCATGCACACAAATTTGGCCTCAACTTTAGCCCCAGATGAGGGAGCGCCTTCAGAATTCTACATGGCTTCGTATCTGTTAGATGCTGTCTGTGCCCAGATGCATGTTGAGGGATGGCCACATAATTGGGACCCCGAACAGACCCAAGCAATACACTTACAGACCAGGGTATTCTGGGAATCCAGGTACAAGTAGGACATCGAACAAATCTCTCACATATTCATTCCCGCCCTCTACGGGAAACTATTTGGTCAGGACACCCCCTGCATGTCTTGGCGAGCAATGGAAACACTGGGTCAGGTGGCACACTGGTTCCCATTCGCCGAATTCACAATCATCCGAGTATTTGGCTCGTTTAAAGCACCACACGCTCTACCTAAGTTTGTTACTGACAAGGTGCTCATACAAGAGGTGTGTTTCCAAATGACCTTGGGCTTCTCTAACGTCCTTACCAAAGGGAAGAAGAAACCTTGGCCTGCTCTACCTCTCACCATTGGTGCCTATACGGTCAAAGATTCCAGAGAAGTAGCGCGTGAAGGGGAAGAGGTGAAAAGCTATCACTTCAGAAATCTGGACTCTCGAACTTACGATCCAGTCAGGATAGTTCCTGAACATTGTAAAAGGGCCAATTTCAGATGGAGTTATCAACACGTCGAGTGCCCGGATGAGGATGAGAGAAGAAATTGGTATAACGCAAACCGGCATCTCGCACCAGGAATCGGCCCTGACCGAGAAGGAGAAGAGTATCAGAACATTGGAGGTTCTTCCTCCTCCAAAGATAAAAGAACACAGACCAGTACGGGACCTGACACTGCAGATCAGCAAAGGGAAACAGAAGCCCAGGCCCAATTTGAAGAGGAGAAGAAGAAAAAGGAAGAGGAAGAGAAACGCAAGAAAGAGTCCAGAACGGAACGAAAAAAGAAAAAGGAAGAGGAGAAAGAAAGACAGGAAAATGAGGCGCAGGCGGCAGCAGAAAAGGCACTGAAAGAGGAACTCGATAAGGTCGAGCGTCAGAAAAAGGCAGAACAGGCCGCCGCGGCAGAGAGGAAGAGGAAACAGGAAAAGGAAGCAGAGGCAGAGGCCGAACGCCGGAAGAAAGAAGAACATGACAAGGCGGAGGCGGAGCGTCTGCAAAAGGAGAGAGAAAAAGGTCAAACACAGGATGTAGAGGACGAGCTCATAGATGACATTGATCTATCTCCCCTGAATATTCCTGCAGGTGGCGCGGGAGGTGCCCTCAGTGTTGATGACTTTCTGGGGGAGCAAGAAGAAGAAGTCTTCGACTTGACCAGATTAACCTTTAACCAATTCTCTTTCAAGATACGGCAAGAGAAGAGGAAATCCTTGACGTCAGGCTACCCTGCCATCTCCACAGTCTCCACCGGAAAGGACATTGTCCCAGACACAAGGACAAATCCGGTTATGATAGCGTCAGCAGGCATTGCTTTTGCCGCAGCCACAGAAGAAAATGTCACAAGGATGAGCAGAGAAATTATTTCCTTACAGAACCGGCTAAAAGCGGCAGAGCAGGAAAAATCAAGGCTGGAAAATGAGATGCTCCAGCTCCAGGGTAGGCCCGCTCAGGTGAATGAAGTCTCACTGGCGGTCAGGAAGGAATGTGATGTGTTGGAGATGACAATGAGGCAAGTATACCCGGAAATGTTCACCCTGAAAGAAACAGTGGCCCTGTTGGCAGAGGCACGGGAAGAAACCAAGAAGAAACAAGAACAGCTCAAGGAAGCCTCGGCAGCCTTGGACAAAATGATGAATTGGACAACCCAGTATCAGCAAGCTCCCGAACACGTGCCTCGGAAGGATTGGATTCATACGCAAGAAACCAAAGTACAGATTCGGATGAGTATGCAATCCAAAGACAAGCTGTCCAAAGATCTGGACAAAGTAGTGTCTGCGTATAACCACCTAATCAGTGGTATCGACTCCATGAACGCTCTTCATCACATTCCATCATTAGGGGCACTAAATGAAACTAAAGGCTGGGAGCAGGTAGAGCAAGAAATTCAGTCTTTTCTGCAGCCCGTAAGACAAGCCGCTGCCGCACCGGAATTCGAGGCATCACATGAGAATCTGAACCGGTTGCTTGTCACTCCAGTGCAAATCTACACCAAGCTTGCTTCTCTCTCAATGATGATCTCCCAGAAGAAGGAGACTCTGGTGCCGAATGCTCTAGAATGTATGCATCGGATAAAAGAGGAAAGCCCTCTTGTCGCTCCTATAACGGCAGATTACCAGGCTTGGAAAGACTTCATCAAAGGCAAGAAAGCCGACGCTCCAGAAGCTTCAAGGGCGCGACCACCTTCATAGTTCCAAACACTGGGTCGCAGGTCGCATCTGCGACCAAGTCGCAGGTCGCATTTGCGACCAGGTCGCAAGTCGCATTCGCGACCAGGTCGCAGGTCACAATTTTGTCAAACAGGAAGTTGAACCGTCGGGAAGTTGAACCGTCGGAAGGCCATAAGTGCGGCTGTTGAATCTATAAATACCCATGTGGGGAGCATTGTAAAGGGCTGGCTCTTTTGGGACTGAAAGGGATTATTGCATTGTAGCTGAAGAAGCATACTCTTGATATATGAAATACAATACATGTTAAAACCCCTTTGATTGGATGATGTGTTTAGCCGTGACAACATTGTGTGTATTCTGCGTGCATTTTCAGAATATCTTTTGATTAATGAATCTGTGTTATTAATAGTGTCATTCATGCACCATAGTTATCCGTGATTGTGTTGATGATGCTCAAGTTTATTATTTACTTCATGATGAATGTTAATGAACTGTTTTATTAGCATCTCGTTATATCCTTCGGAAAGTTAAGAGATATTCTTACCACAAAGGATTGTTTCTTTGGCGGTCAGATTATCTTGCATGCATACCTCATAGATGTGTTGCTAACGACATTTCCTGAGTTTATGCATTCTGTCTATTACCTTGCTATGCACAGTGTCATATATCGGTTTTATTCATCAGTCATGTATTCTATATCGTGTTAATAAGTGTATGTTTACAGTTCCAATTAGGTTGCTCGAAACCGAAGAGATAGCCGTTTAAGTGGTAGCCGGACCCACACCCCGGACGGGATCCCTACTCCAAACGGTTCAAAGTCTAATTGGGACTTTCTACCGGGGAGATCCCCTACTGTTGGCCGGACATATTTTCCCGTCAACAGAAGTGGTACGAGTATCTTCCACTAGTAGAGTTTTCTTACAACAATGGGTATCAAGAATCCTTGAAGATGATTCCATTTGAAGATCTCTATGGGCATAACTGTAATACTCCTATCAACTAGAGTGATCCAGTGAATAGGGTGTTGATTGGACAAGATATGTTGGCAGAGATGGAGCAAGAGATGTAGGCATCAGGGGAATTTTGATGTCTAAAATGGGCCTCCTAAGAAAAATGTACATAAAAAGAAACTTTATAAGAACCAATAGGATTCAAGATGATGATGTCAACCATGGGGGATGATTCACCATTTTTTATGTAAAAGGGTAAAATGATTAAAAAATAATAAAATAATAAAACTACTTTTTCAACTTATCTCCCAAATTGTTTACTCAAATTTCGAGCGGGAGTACTCATTGGATGCAAAATTTAATTCCTCATTCAATGAGTACCCATGTTGCATATTTTTGATGGACCCTAATACACGAAAAATGAAAAATACATGAAAAAATGTGATTGCAATCACGCTTTTTATGTATTTCTCATTTTTCGTGTATTACGGTCCATCGAAAGTATGCAACATGGCTACTCCTTGGATGAGGAATTAAATTTTGTATCCAATGAGTAATCCCGCTCGAAATTTGAGTAAAAAATTTGGGAGATAAGTTGAAAATACAAGTTGAAAAAGTAGTTTTTCTTTTTTCCCTCTAAAATTTGATGATGTAATGAAATCTTATTTTATTATTTCCACTATTATTTTATAATTTCCTTAGGAGGCCCATTTTATAGTTCAAAATTCCCCTAATGTTGTTAAGAGGGATTTAAAGGCAACACATGACAAGCATAAGAGTTATGAAGATCAAAATAAAGCATTCAAGGAGTTTCAGGTTGGGGAGCATGTATACTTATGCATCAAGCCTAAGAGGAGCTCCTTGAGGATTGGGTCATGTGCCAAGCTGGACCCTAGGTATTATGGGCCTTTTGCGATCCTTGATAGGATTGGACCAATGTCCTACAAACTTGATTTTCCACCATTAGTCAAAGTGCATGATGTTTTCCATGTTTCATTTCTTGAGAGACACGTGTAGGATGCTGATCATGTGATTGATTAGTTTGTATTACAGGTGGAACCAAAAGGAGAGTTCCAACGAGAGCTTCAATGCATCCTATAGTAGAAACAACTCATGCTCCGGAACTGAGCAATAAGGAAAGTTAGAGTGCAGTGGAAGCACTTTGGACCCGATGAAGCTACATGGGAGACACTGATTAGATCCAGACATTGTATCCTTCTTTATTTATTGGTTGAAGAAAATGAGTTTTTGGTATATATACATATATTTTCATTGTAAATAATGCATTTGGTTGTGTTATAAAGATCCAATAAGCAATATGTTTTGTTTTCAATAGTTTCATGGTCATTAGTGTCATAAAACATCGAGGACAGTGTTCCCCCAAGGGGGAGAGGTCTATAACAACGCCAGGTTGATTTTCCATGTAATTTGAAGGACATTATAAAAGGAAAAAATAATACCATGGTCATGGGACATGTATTCCAATATGAATAGAGGGAAAAACATTAAAGTGGGTATCACTTGTGGTTAATTAATGGCTATGGGAATTGGAATTGGCACTGGCAAAGAAAAAAAGGAAATAAATGGAAATTTAATAAAAGAAATAAAGGAAAATAGGAGAAAATTAAGATGAAGAGAGAAGCATATGCATGCAAGGGAAATTAGAGAGAAAATGAAGGAAAATGAAAGAAAGAGGAAAAATAAAGGAAAGGACATTAGATATCAATGATAAAAAGGAATCAAAGAAACAATTGACAATTTTTGTCAGTTTAGCTTTTGATCAATTTCATAAATGGAGCTCAAAGAGAGAGAGAGAGAGAGAGAGAGAGCAATTGAACACAAGAAAGAAATCAAGGAAAGCAAAGTGCAAGCAAAGGAAAGCAAGGGAGCACAAGGATAAAGTGGGAACAACAACTAAAATATTAGGATTTTACAGGTAACAAGTTGCATGTGTGATTTCTTTGACAATATTTGAATGCATGGTGTATGAATTTCATTATTTGGTTACTTTTCTATCATTGGAATGGGTTTTTTCTAGATTGACAGTGGTTTCAACCTTGCCTTGCCATTTGCTCGATAGACATGGTGTGATCAGACTCATTCTTGGTTGAGCTTTGGATTGCCAAAATATTTTGGATCCAGGTGAGGTGGTTTTAGGAAAATACCAAGGGTTGGGGGTGGAGATGGTTTTCTATGGGAAGCCCTTGAAAGGTGGGTGGAGACATGAAAATTCATTTGGGTACGGTGAAGATATTCTAAGGCATCCAAAATTGTGTTGGTTTGGTGGTTTCTAGACCGGTTTAGGTGAAATCATTGTGGTTGAGGGTTGTGTTGGTTTAACCTTTGGATGCATTAGTAGGTTTTGTTTTGTTTTATCCTATGAGGTACCACATTCATGCTTGGAATATGGCATAGGGGTGATTGGCTAAAAGAAATATTTGTTTCAACCCAATCTATGGTCAGGTGGTACATGGAAGTCCTTGACTTGGCCAATTTCTTAGTGGCATAAATTTTGCATACAGACTCTGATTGATGCACTTATTGCGCCATTGGAAATATATCTGTGTAGAATAACATGAAAATTTCAAAGCGAAAGCGACAAATTTTTACCCCCAAAAAACTTCGTTTGATGCCTCAAAACACTCCCGGAAGGTTTCAGACCCTGTTTCACCAAATTAGGTCCCGCCGGTAAAAACTGTCCCATGAGCTGATTCCTTCAATTTTTCCACTCCGAATGCATCGTTGATGGATGAAAAACAATATAATAATCCAATCCGAATCACATGGTTCTATTATGGCTTCATGCACGATATATTACTCATTATGTGATGTGCTCTTGATATGGATCCATTCCATGGTTTGATGGGTTTATGATTATCTTATATGAATGCATAAATATTATGTATTGTTGCAACTAGTAATAGTGGGCATCAAGACTTCTTGATGATTCTATGATGAAACTAAAAAATTATGGCCTATAGGTACGTTGATCACAAAGTTTTTATCTAAATCATTTTCTTATATTTGATAAGTTTAAGAAGTAATTGAGTCAAGAACAATGAGTAATGACTCCTGTAGGTGATTAAGTTGATTTTGGAGAATTATGGGCAATTATGGGTAGTTGGCATGGAACTGGTCCTAAAAATATTGATCAGGGTTTCTAGCCACATCCTTTAAACTGAGAATTTTTGGCTGCAACTACATGAAGGAAGGCCTATGCGTGTAGATGGAGCCTTCTGGCCGCATGAAAAACTTGGAATGCATGGATGCTGAGCTGTAATGTTGGAGAAAAAGAAAGTTTTAGCTCATGTTTAAATCACCAGTGGATGTTGTCTGACATATGGGTGATTATGTGTCCCTGAAATTTTTCGGTTAGTAGAACCCACTTCCATAAATGGAACTTGGATGTTATCTCATGTCATAGTAACTATAAGCTCATGTTGACCCTGTAGAGGTTATTAAAGTGGGTAAATGTGGGCTGGGGTGTTACAGAGAGGAGGCCAAGACAAGGCACTCTATATTTGAAGAGGAGGAGGAGCAACAAAATTAAGCAAGGAAAGCCTCAACCAGGCTAAAAAATCCCCATCACCATTGAGGGGTCAACTAGATACTAGGAGGGATAATTGGAGAAAAATAAGAAACAATTTAAAGAGAAAACCTCCCTCAAAGCCAAAGGGGAATATCCCAAAACCTCACAAAATAAACCAAGCACTAGGAGGGCCAAGACTACTAAACAAACCCTAAAACTACAAGAGGAATATGCCATGCTACAGGAAGACAAGACAATGTATAAGAAATCAAAGCAGTGTTGCACGAAGGTGCTACACAAATAATAGAAGGAGAAGAGGGGTCACAAGAGCAAGATCAAACCATACAAGAGCTATAACCTCAACCTAGACTTGGGTTGTACTACCATTTTTTTGAAGTAGGGAAAATAATTCCTTCCAAATTTGCAATTCCACTCCTATTTGAGCTAGAGAAAGAGAGGGATAAAGCCCATAGGTGGATGAAAATTGAAAAATCCAAAGGAGTGGAAGATGTAGGGGTAATGGAGGAGAAAATTAAGAAAATGGGGGAGGATATGGATAATCTGCAATTCAAAGAATCTAATATGAGGGAGAAATTGCAAATATAAAACGAAAGAATAAAGGCCTAGATTTAGGAGAAAGATGAGAAACTTGACACCATGGTAAGCTTCGCCATGGATTCCATTTAGTGCAAAAATCCATCAAATATTTATTCATTGTTCTTAAAGGAACAATGGTACCACTTCCAGATAAAAAATTTATCCCAACAAGGTTCTCTCCCTTTTCAATACTACCAAAAGTTCATTGAGTTTTGTCAAAAAACCAATGTTGATGACAGATATAGAATGGATTAATTTTATATGCACCGTTAATGACATTGGAAAAAGTTAATGAAATTGGCATCTTGGCTTACTCATGAAGAATCCATGTCTAGGAAGATCAAAAGGGTCATGACTAGGGAGGAAAAATAAACTTTATGGATTAGAGAAAAATTGAGAGGACCTCGTCTTTCTCCAATAATCATTGATTCATTCATTAGGGGAATTTTGAGGTCTAAAATGGGCCTCCTAAGAAAATAATAAAATAATAGCTAAATCAATAAAATAATATTTATGAATTTGCAATTCACTTTTTTCACCACAATCCATGTAACCATAGTTAAATTCAATTCAAAAGTTGTATCAAAATAAAATTAATAAAAAAATTACATTGATGTGATTATAAATAAGAATGAGTTTTTCAAGAAAAAATCATTATCATTGAACAACTAATGCGTTTGTTCCTTGTACTTAAATACCTTAAAATAAAATATAAATATAAATTTATAAATTCTTAATCATATTATATGATATTAATTGAAATTTATATTATTTAAATTGTATAATAACATGTAATTAATATACTAAATAAAAATAAAATAAAATAATATAATATGATATAATATAATAAATGTATAGGGATATGCATTATTTCTTTCAAGAAATATGAAATGAAAAAAAATATATTTTTATTCAAAAAGTGTGAAATGACATTTATTATGAGTACTTTACTTTGACTTTAAGAGTACTTAGAGCACTATCATGGTTAACCATGAGTTTTTATCCACCATTGAGAATGTGAAAAGTAAGTACCTTTAACTAAAGCAATGTCACCTCAACCATTAGGGATGATGTCATCCCATAAAATGTGATTGGTTCTCATAAAGTGAATTTTGATTGTACATTCTCCTTAGGAGGCCCATTTTAGACCTCAAAATTTCCCTAATGACTGAATACCCTAGACTTGTACCATCCTACATAGAGAAACAAGAACACACCATTTTTCATTTTGAAGATATTTTTAGGTTATTAGGAACCGAAATCTTAAAGGCTTGTTCGAGGAGGTGGCATCCACTTTACCACAAGGCCTAAGAATGAAAAAATACCACTCTCCAGAAAGACTAAGAAATACCTTGGAAAGGACACCCTTGTACAAGAGAATAGTTCAAAGGTTGAAAATAAATTTGATTGGGCTTAAATGCAACCCTTCTTTGCTATTGGGGCTACAATAAAGAAGAGAGCGGGAAGAATAACAAAGAGAATGGCCATAAATAGAAAATAATGCAAAATTCCACTCCGAAGATGACATTCCTGCTGAGGTACATTGGGATGTTAGAGAGTCCACCAGGGCCATGAATGAGATGAAATTAGGTGACTGAGTTTCTTAGAGGATGAGCAACATTTTTAGTAGGGGGTATGATGGGCCTCTTAAATAGGTACAAATCAGAGCCCATATGGCCATCTTGTAGCATACTTTTACCTCTCTCTTTACATTTGATGGCATGTTTTTGGACTATAATGTGTTCATTAGGAGGGTTAAGGAATATTTGTCATATCCTGTAGCCTAACATGTTGAATTTGTAGGAAAATGAGAATTTATTGTGCAGGAGAATGTCAGAGACCAGCTGGAGGGAATGTAGGAGGCTCGTTCCCTGCATTACCTCACCTACAACTCGACTAGATATTGGGAAGTTACTACACTCAATGGTTGTGAGGATCTTAGGAGACTAGATCCACTTTTATAGGGGTTTTGGAGGGAAGTGACCCTCCTTCCAAGGAGGCTTCCCCCTCACTCATATTTGTATAAATAAAGGATCCCAAGATCTCAGTAGGATTTGAATTTTTAGAGAAAAATTATGACTACTAAAGCTAGAGCTTGTTACTTGTCATTTTTATTGCCATGTTATGTACTTGAACAATTTATGAGATCAATGAAAAGCACATTGATGCCTTCAGTCTACGTGTGTTTTATGGGAGATGAGTTCCCTTGGGTTAGGGAATAATCCAAGCACTCAACTATCTCTCTCTCTTGTATATTTCTGTTGTGCATTTCCTTTTATGTATTTAGCTTAGCTGTGTCTATTTTTGCAAAAAAAGATTGAATGAAATTTTTTGTCTTTGCAGATTTGTAAGTCATTTCTCTTGAGAAACTTAGATGTAGGATTTGTAAGGGCAAGAAAAAAAATAGTCCTTCTTTTTATGCAATAGTTATATCTTAGTTTAAATTCAACTCATACTTTGCATTTTGATTTTTTGCATTAGTACTTTTGGAAGTCTTTAGATCTTGATGTTTTGTTGATTGAATAACTAAATTGTGTGCAGGTGATACCTACTGGCTTCTAAGGAAAATCAAAATCATTTACAATGCATACCCACCATCTTCTTTATCACCCTCCTTCTATTCCCATTTATTCCTCTAAATGGTATGCACACAGAAATTACATTACATGTTTACTAAAGTCTTTTATTTTTCTTTTTTTCCTTGTGTAAGGTGGTTTCTAGAGGATATCTAAAATTGGAAAGGTATTCCAAACTCTTCCCCAAACTTCTACCATATTTCCCCACGTTCAGATCAATTTTAGAGCCCTTAGAATGCTTTCAGATGCAATCCTATAGAAATACATGACATCCTGTAGCATCCAGTGTAGTAGTGTTGTATCAATCCTATAGAACTTCACAAAATTAATCAGAACTTGACCATAATTGATCCTTAAGCCTAGTTTTTTCTTCTTAACCTTCCACAATGTCTTCTAGGTCTTGGAAACAATCTCGAGGAAGATCAAATATGTCTTATAAATCTCTTTTTCATCACTATGGTTTTATTTCTGCAACTAGGGTTAGTTTTTTTTGATCATGAATTTAATAAATTATAAGTAGTTTCCCTTGATATTTCTTGAAAAATTTATTGGATTCTTTAATTAAAGTCAAATTTACCTTGAATGTAGTAGTTTAGGTTTGGTTCCATGGTATTTACTTCATGTAACTATACTAATTTTATTTTATTTTCATTTATTTTCTGCAGTAGTTTAGTGTTTCTCTTCCTAGTATTAGTTTCCTTGCAAGAAGATCAAAGTTTTCCCTTATGTAGTAGGACAAGCAATGTTCAAATTATTACCTTCCTTGCAAAGTTAGATTCATTATATTACCTTCTCTGAGCTTATAGAATGGTCTCTGCACATCTCGATTTTCTTCAGTACCTAAGAGCAACTAAGGTAGAATCATGCTTACTATGCATACAACGCTGTCACCTCTTAAGTCTGTATGAAATCGAGATTGATAAAATTAAATATGGTAGACCTAGGAGTTGTAACATTCTTATTGTAATACCATGACTCATCAGTTACATGTACACTGTTGGTTCTTAAGAGACAGTCCCTCGGTTGTGAAAGGAATCAATGCTTAAGAAATTTTAAAAGTGTGTCACAATTTTTTTTTTATCATGAGGTCTTTGTTCTATCCCTCTGGAAACTAGTTTTCTAAAACCCTTAATGATCTGGAATAATAAAATATTTCACAATGCCATTGACTGCTGATATTTGAATGGAAAATAATAACTTTAGAGGAAACTCAAAGTAATATGCTGTAAATACATAATCTATTACTTTTAAGTTTCATAGAGAATTCATGGAGAGAGAGGAAACTCAAAATAATATGTTGTAAACACAGAATCTATTACTTTTAAGTATCAGAGAGAATTCATGGAGAGGGAGGAAAGTCAAAATAATATGCTGTAAACACATAATCTATTACTTTTAATTTCCAGAGAGAATTTGTGAAGGGAGAGGAGTTGGAGTGAAGGAGCGCTTATTAAGGCTATTTAACTCTTACTTACAAACGTAAATAAGAGACCAACTGCTTCTTTACTTCACTTCATTCAAGGAAGAAACAACATAAAATTACACAAGAAACATGAATCACCATCAACAGTTGCAGGAAACTTGCTTCTTCTTTCATTCACCCATTAGAAAAAGAAGTAAAAAATGTAGTCTCCTAGAGGTCCAGAACTCAGAACCCCTCCTCTCTCTTTCTCTCTTCCTTAAATACAAACAAAAACAGTTTGTAACTGCTTGAGCTTCTTGAAACTCATAGATTGCCTAAACTGTTAATCTACTTATTGCATTTCAATCGAGGACATCATTGTAGCTTCGATCTTAACAAAGAAAACAAAATAAAACTTGAAATATAATCCTTTTGCTGAATCTGATTTGTTGCTGATGTGTCTCCTTCCAACAGTCTGCATAAACGCATCTCTACTCAACTCTACCCATGATTTTGCTTTTTGAACACTATCATCATCTCACCTACTACCTGAATCTGCCTCTTCCATTCATGCCTGCAACATTTAGTCTTTGATTAATAAATTTCCGCAAACGCATACTACTGTTCTGCACGTAGCGTCAGGTCTTTTCTTACTCGAGTCTACCCTACGTTCAGACTTTCCTTTGTAACTGTCATAAGATTGGACTTTAAAATATATTCCATTTTTCCTTTAAAAACTATCACGTCCATCCCTTTATCACATTTCACATTTCGGCATTCATAACATATTCATGAGCGCCATTCCTCTTGAATTTGCGATGTGCGATGTGCGATAAAGGTAGGGATGACATGGAAAGTGGAGGTGGGGCCGATCGCAAATTGCAATCGGCGATATAAAACCTTGTATTATTTTGTATTTTGGCATTCATAACATATTCATGAGTTCCATTCCTCTTGAGCTTGCGATGTGTGATGTGCGATTGGAATATATTAAATCATAGTTCTGAGCTACATCGCGTCCGCTTTGTTATCGCACTTCAAACTTCAATGAATCCTATTATCTTATGTTCGCTATCCCTTCTGAGCTTGCGATGTGCGATATGCGAGAGGGTCCCCCGGCCGAAATTTAAAAACTTTAGATTCGAGCTTCGAACTATATCGCATCTGGTCCTTGTATCGAATTTCGCATTTCGACAATTCAACCTTGTTCTATTCCTCCTGAGTTTTGCGATTGTGATTTTTGATATGCGATCATGCCTTCCACATGCGACTGTGATTGAGACTTCAAACACTAGTTCTCTATGTATATTTTCACGACTCGACCTCGACCTGTGTGCAATGTTTTGAATGCATCAATCGAGCCGAATCTTGAACTGTTCTGCATGCGAATAAGCCCGACTTGACCCTTGCTGCACACTTTTCTTCTTTGCTGCAACTTTTCTTCTTTGCTGCTCCTCTGGCTTAGATTACACCTCCAATGTTGATGCTTCTCTAATTTTGGTTCGATTGCACATGTGATGATGAATCCTTGTTGAGATTGTGGTTATCCTTTTTAGCATGTTGCAGGTCTTATTGAAATTTTAACAACTATTCCTCAACAACCTTGAATTTCTTAGAACCTCTCTTGACTTTTAGCTAAGTCAAATTATGCTACAACATCTGGCACCAATTGGGGACAACACTTTGGTAGCGACATGCTGAGAACTTGTAGATCCGTAGCCTTGATTGGGCATGGAGTCAAAGAGCACTTGTAGATCAGTAGCTGTTATTGGGCATGGAGTCAATCCCAAATGGGAGTTGATCGATTATGAAATCTTGCTGAAACTTGCTACACTTTGGGCTTCTCCCTTTATTCTTAAACTGAAAATACCGAACTAGAAATAATAAAACTAAAAATTCTCAACTTCTAAGCTTATTTATGCACAAATCCTATATATGTATTCATGTCTGAACTTAATCAGGTGAAGTTAGCCTTCCAATGGCACCAATCCAACATCTACATGTTAGACCTAATGCCTCCATATTGTTGAAATTTGAAGATCACAATAGGGAGGTACCATGAAAGTTTTCTAGATACAAATCTTTGCACATACCTTTGCATAAATGCTTGTTGTTGACAAAAGAAAGTTTTATAATAGTCCACTATTGGATCATAGAACTGATGAGACCAATTTTCTGCTGCCTCCTTTTCTTGAACATCTTGCTGATGTAGACTTATTTGAACATGGTATCTTCCTTCACTGTTTGAATCCTCAATTTGAGGTTGTATGTGAGAATATTGATTGTTGTTTTCTGCTGACAACCATTTAGGCTGAAAAGAGAAATCTAAGGTTTGTTCCTCATAATGCTAATGTTCTTCGTATAATGCCAATTCTTGACAAAAATATTCCCCCTTCTGCAAACATACATGAGGAGATCCACTAGTTTCTCTTCTATTCACAAAATCATTAAAATTATGAAAATTGTAACGATATTCTAGGCTTTCAACGTGTGGTTCAGTTGTTGCAACGAATTTTTGACCAGAATCTTCAAAATGCTTAAATTATTTTGTTTCAGCAATACAAGAATCCTCTGACACGTTTTGAAAATCCTTGTTCATCTCTAAATTTTAATTCTCTTGTAAAGAAATTCCAATGTTTTCTTGACAGGCCCTCTTATCTTCAACAAAACTTGTTCTTTCAACATGACAGGAAAATTTTCTACAAGCCCACACATTATCTTCGATTTCCTGTCCATAAAGAAAAATTAGCTGTAGAGTGCAAGGATTTCTCTCCTTGAGATAAAAATCCAAGACACTAGAAAGAGCCCTGAAATAGTATATCATAGTTGCACCTTCAGGAGGTTGTATTTCTTTCAACATGCTGAAATATATTTTTTGAAAAATATTATTATACACAATGATTGATTCATTACTCTACCTCTGGATAGAATATAACTCCAAAATGTGCTTTTTGTACGAATTGTGCTTACCCCAATATCTAAGAAATATGTCTTGAAAACTCTGCCATGAACTAATTGAACCCTCCTCCAAACACTAGAACCAATCCTGAGCACCCAGCTTTAATGAATGACAAAACATCCTTAAAGCCACATCTTCATAGATAATTTGAAATCTGTCTAGAAAGTATTCAAATGCTAGGAGGTGTTGTTCAGCTGCAACCTCATCACTTTCTCCAGAAAAGCTTGGCAGAAATTTAAAGTTTTTTAAAGGATATTGGCGAAGAACTGTAGGTAGCACCAAGGGTTTGAAAATCACCTTGATTCCACACTGGAAAGAAGTGGATTGCTTATGAGGTAGAATATTATCACCCAAAGATGATGAATCCTCACCTTTATGCCCAGACTGTGACAAATTATCTTCGAGAATTGTAATGCAATAGTCATCTCTCCTCTCATATTTAGGAGATAAAGTTGTGTCAAGATCAATAATACAAGTAGAAGAAAAATATTATTTCTCCAATAAATAATGTACTTTTTGGGCCTTATAATCTTCTGAGAGTATAAAGCAGGAAACAATCTTCTTGATATGTAAGGGAAAATAGACCACTAAACTGATAGTGAAAATACAACTTCCTTTAAAAGATTCAAACTCTGATACCCGTTTTTTCCATGATGCTTTCTCATTTTCTTGCTAGCAAAATTCCTTATGTAATGAAATCTTCATCAGTGGAGTCTCCAGCTGAATAATAAACAACCAAATTTTATATCTAATTCTTGTTCACCATCAAGATACAGATCTCAATACCCAGGGAAAAATAACTTCGTGCCTTCGTCCCCGGAAACAACACCAGAAATGGTTCTTAAGAGACAATCCCTCGGTTTTGAAAGGAATCAATGCTTAAGACATTTTAAAAGTGTGTCACAGAAATAATTTTAGCATGAGGTATTTGTTCTATCCCTCTGGAAACTAGTTTTATAAAACCATTAATGATCTGGAATAATAAAATATTTCACAATGCCATTGACTACTGATATCTGAATAGAAAATAATAAATATAGAAGAAACTCAAAGTAATATGATATAAACACATAAGCTATTACTTTTAAGTTTAATAAAGAATTCATGGAGAGAGAGGAAACTCAAAATAATATGCTGTAAACACAGAATCTATTTCTTTTAAGTTTCAGAGAGAATTCACGGAGAGAGAGGAAACTTAAAATAATATGCTGTAAACACAAAATCTATTACTTTTAAGTTTCAGAGAGAATTCATGGAGAGAGAGGAAACTCAAATTAGTATGCTGTAAACACATAATCTATTACTTTTAAGTTCCAAAGAGAATTTGTGAAGGGAGAGGAGTTGGAGTGAAGGAATGCTTATTAAGGCTATTTAAGTCTTACTTACAAACGTAAATCAGAGACCAACTGCTTCTTTACTTCAATTCATTCAAGGAAGAAACAACATAAAATGACATAAGAAACATGAATCACCATCAATAGTTGCAGGAAACTTCTGCTACTTTCATTCACCCATCAGAAAAAGAAGTACAAAATGTAGTCTCCAAGAGGTCCAGAACTCATAACCCCTCCTCTCTCTTTCTCTCTTCCTTAAATATAAACAAAAGCAGTTTGTAACTACTCAAGCTTCTTGAAACTCCTAGACTGCCTAAACTGTTAAAATACTTATTACATTTCAATCGAGAACATCATTGTAGCTTCGATCTTAACAAATAAAATAAAATACAGCTTGAAATATAATCCTTTTTCTGAATCTGATTTGTTGCCGGTGTGTCTCCTTCTATTTCTGCTATGATATCCTAACAGTTTGCATAAACGCATCTCTACCCAAATCTGCCCATTCTTTTGCATTTCGAAAACTGTCATCATGTCACCTGCTACCCAACTCTACCTCTTCCTCTCATGCCCACAAAGTTTAGTATTTTATTAATAAATTTCCGCGAACGCATACCACTGTTCTGCACGTAGCGTCGGGTCTTTTCTTACCCGATTCTGCCCTGCGTTCAGAATTTCCTTTGTAACTGCCATAAGACTGGACTTTAAAAGATATTGCAATTTTCCTTTGAAAACTATCGTGTCCATCCCTTTATAGCATTTGAAATTTCGGCATTCATAACATATTCATGAACGCCATTCCTCCTGAGCTTGCGATGTGCAATGTGCGATAAAGGTAGGGATGAAATGGAAAGTGAAGGTGGGTCTGATCGCAAATCGCAATCGGCGATATAAAACCTTATCGCATTTCACATTTCGGCATTCATAACATATTCATGAGCACCATTCCTCCTGAGCTTGCAATGTGAAATGTCCGATTGGAATATATTAAATCATAGTTATGAGCTGCATCGCATCCACTTCGTTATCGCACTTTGCACTTTGGCGAATCCCATTATCTTATGATCGCTATCCCTTCTGAGCTTGCGATGTGTGATATGAGAGAATGTCCCACAACTGAACTTTAAATGCTTTAGATTCGAGCTTCAAACCATATCGCATCCAGCCCTCGTATCACATTTCACATTTCGATGATTCAACCTTGTTCTATTCCTCCTGAGCTATGCGACTGCGATTTACGATATATGATCAGGCCTTCCACATGCGATTGCAATTAAGCCTCTGAACACTAGTTCTGTAAGTGTATTTGCACGACTCAACCCCAACCTATGTGCAACGTTCTGAACGCATCAATCGGGCTGACTCTTGAACTGTTCTGCACATGAATAAGCCTGAATTGACCCTTGCTGCTCGCTTTTATTCTTTGTTTCTCCTATGGCTTAGATTACACCTCCAATGATGCAACTTCCTTGATTTTGGTTCTAGTGCACATGTGATGATGAATCCTCGTTGAGCTTGTGGTTATCCTTTTGAGCATGTTGCAGGTTTTCTTGAAATTTTAACAACTGTTCCTCAACAACCTTGAATTACTCAGAACCTCTCTTGAATTTTAGATGAGTCAAATTATGATACAACATACACCATGAAGGCTAAGGCTATTTATTTTTCAATATTCCACACCATGATGTTTCCCCATTATGAAAATATCATAACCATCAACTAAGTAATACATCATGAGTCGAGGTCCTCCCCCTCCCCTGATAATTTTTTACCATTTGTGGGATCCAAACAAGAACTAATCCCCTCCATAATAGAGGTTCGACCTAAAATATTAAAATATTCCACACTCCTTGGTACCTACACAGGAGACCCCCTAGTCTTTCCTTTTCTTACAAAAACTCCTATATGCATAGAAACCACTTCTTATGGTGAATTGTCTCAGGAAAACCAATCCACAACCACGAAAAAAAATATGGATATGATGAGTAATACACCCTTTTTACCATATCTGATCAATCAAACCCTAGTCCTTTACACCCCACCTAGTTTCTTCTCACTCCAAGTGATGGAAACACTCACCTTTCCCAACATGGATGTGGCACTAATCATTTAGTATTTTTCGCCACCTCCCATATCGTCTATGTTAACTGTTTATCCTATGAAACAAACTTTACATTGGCCCCACCCATAGAGGAAATTTGGAATATTTGGGAACACCATATAACACAAGGAAAATGGAGGGAACCAAGAAGAAGAAAGGGAAAAAGAAGAAGAAGAAATTCCCCACAACTACAAATACCACCCCCCATGCACCATCGGTGACATGTCAAGCCACCCTACCAATCAATGCTAGAAATTAGATGAATTAAAGTTCATTATTCATGCATATCATACATTTACATTAATTTCTCCCCCATCAAGGGAAAAATCAAGTGCCTCACATAACAAAGGTCTATGTATCAACCATCCATGTGCCATTTTTGTGCAGCTTGGGCATTAAACACATCCTTTTCCACTAACCCCAAATGTGGATGATGCACTGAAAACAATTTATTACATCACCTCTTCAACCTGTCAACTTGAGGTACACCCTTGTGAAATTTGTGCTAAAACTACTCACAACATGCATATGTTCCCCTTAATCATAACACATCATCTAAACCAGGTGACACCCCATCAACCATAAGACACTACTCTTTCCCATCCAAATAATACTCCTACCACAACAAGTCCTTCAACCATATCGAGGAATGAGGTCGTATCCAACAAGGTTTATGCACCATATTTTATATTTACCATGAAGACTCAACCCTCGAGGCTTTGAACTCCTTGAACATATCAAGTGAGGAATAAACCTGTAGTGCAGTTCCCATGACAACGACACAACCATCATAAACCTCCACTGACCCACCAAATGAGCTCAAGTAGGAGATACATTGACCCCCCCAGTATTGATGACAGACAAGTATATGAATATATCTATTATATTTCTTAATTGTAGGATCCATGATACCAATTGTCTTCTTATTATTCCATGGTGTCAATACCACTTCATTGGTTATGCAGATAACACCATATAGGACAAAATGGACCCAATATATCATTGCTATATCCACCTCCATTGGTCCTATGGTACCTAGTATGATATCACATTCTTTCATGTCCACTAGTACTTTCATGCACCAACTGTTGCTTCTGAACTTGGTGAAAACCACCTCACCCTCTCGGGTACCTTTCACTCCGACGAGGACATCCTTAAGGCCATGATAACACCAAAGTGTCCTTGAGACACCATGCATTATCGCTCCTTATTTTTACCAAAATAAGCCTTTTTACCTTCTATAACATCTATGGATAGTGTGTGCACAATGGAAACAAAGGATTTTATTCCTACCAACCATGTTGACTAATTTAAGAACTCAATTCTTATACCAGATGCCTTCGAGGAAGGTAACATCGATATAATTTCCCCTACCATTAAGGTGGATATCTCGACCAAGTCTGGTGTCTTAGAGGAGATAATGCAGAGGGTATATTTATCCCATGAAGAGGTAGCTTCCTACAAGTCCCTATTCTAATAATATCATGACATTTTTGCTTGTTCATATGAAAAATTTCCTAGTTTAAGTCCTACCGTCGTAGAAAACCATGCTGACACATCTCCTGATGCCTCCATAGTGAGGTAGAATCAACAACCACTGCAACCATGAAGCACCATAACTATAATTTTTTTTTTTTTGAAAATATGCATAAAGCAAGATTCATATAACCTATTTCCCATAATTCATGGGCTTCCAATCCTGTACCTATCATGAAAAAATAGGGAACTATTCAAATATTTACTGATTTCTGGGATTTGAATATAGCACGCCCCAAGGATAATTTTCCTGCACCCTTCGCTGACTAAGTCATTGATCTTTATGTAGGGAATGAGGCCTTATCCTTCATGGGTGACTTCTCAGGCTATAATCAAAGTCAAATCAACCATACAAACTAGTACAATACCACATTTAAAACCCCTTGGGGCACCTTTACATATTGTGTAATTCCCTTTGGCATTAAAAATTTTGGCACCACCTTTCATTGAGCCATGAATTACATTTTTCATGATTTGGCTCATATTATTCTCGCCTATTTGGATGACGTCACCATTCATTCCAAACAATGATTACACCATATCGAGGATCTTCGTATTGTATTTCAATGATGCCGATAGTACAAACTCTGCTTGAACCCTCTCAAATTCATGTTTTACGTTTCATCTAGACACTTGTTAGGATTCATTATTTATTAGAAAGGAATCATAGTTGACCTAGTGAAAGTCCAAGTAATTCACAAGATCCCCACACCCAAAACCATGCGATAATTGCAAAGCCTTCACCATCCAGTTTCAAAATTGTTCACATTGTTGGAATAAAGTTACAATAATTCACGACGGAAACTTCAGTTCAACTTGTCAAAATTTTTAGTTTTTTAATGCTTATGACATTTGAGATCATCAATAGGTCTACCACTGAAATTCCAAGTGATTCACAAGACCCCCCACCAAAAACCATGTGATAATTGCAGAGCCTCACCATCCATTTTCAAAAATTTTCGTATTGCTGGGATCAAGTTACAGTACATCATGATGGCATTATCAGTTAAAATTGTCAAAATTTTCATTTTTTTGGCCCTTATAATGCTCAATATCATAATTAGTTCTGCCTTGTTTTCATTTTTCTTATTCACATATGCATTTTCATTATCAATAATACATATGTGGAAATTTCATGTGGGGTGATAGTATCATGAGTGCATGATATTTTTTCCACTTGGCATAACACCCAGACACCAGAAAGTGGCATGAAAATCAAGGTATTGTCCCTCATTGGCATGATAGTTCCCCCCCAGTTAAAAATGCATAACCTAGTATACTCTCCCGAGTTCACCATATGGAAATCCCCCCTTGATCCGGATTTATTCAGGAACGCAACAGAATAAACATATAACCATAAATACAAAGATGCAATGGAAATAACACTTCATTTCATTAGTATCAAAGAACTGGAATTTTCTTACAAGAAAAATGGAAATAAACTAGCTAGGGCGCTGGTAGCTATCTCTGAGAAGATATGTGGTGGCTACAGGCCTATGAACTGATTTAAAATGAGGCTCCAATGCCTATTTATTATTTAGAAGCAATGGAAAACCCTAAACATCCAAAACCCTAACCCTAGGAGATGAAGCACCAAAACTATGGGCCTCGTTTGGGTAAATTGGTGTTTCAATTTCCCAGGGACGTAACTTTGGCATACGATCTCCGTTTGACGCGAACCATACCTTGTTAGAAAGATATATCTGAGAAATACAAATTTTGAGTGAGAAACATTGATCCATGGACCCATGTTGCTCCTGGTTTTCCCAAAAAATGTCGTTTAGGGCCTCAAAATGGCTCTAGATGTTCAGGACCCGAAAAACTGCTAAAAATAGTAAGTTGTGCTGAAAATTAAAAACTGAAAGAGACAATGGTGGGGCCTCAAGTGGAATAGGCGGGTGACCACCAATATCCACCTGGATCATTCCTGCCCCCTTAGGAAGCAATGGTCCCCATTGCGTTAAGTTCCTCCATGAGATGAGGAAACTTCTGCTGAACTTGGTCCCTCGTGGACCACTTTCCTTGGTGCAGGAGTTGGCTAGCTTTGACAACCTGATACAGTTGGATCTTCTGTTGTTGAGTGTTATTTATTTGCATGTCCATGATACAATCTGTGGTGGCCTTTTCTATGCATTATGGGTTTAACTCTGTTGGTGTGAGTTTTTCTGCACTGTCAGAGGTGTCCAGTAGAGGTGGGAAGTAAGGACTAAGGCGGTCCACATTGAATACTAGGTGCAGAACAAGTAATGGTGGAATAATGAGCTCGAAGGCATTGTTCCCTACATCCTTGGTGATGGTGCACAACCCGTATCAGAGCGGGCGAAGCTTGCGGTGGGGTCCAGTGAGGCGCTCATTCTGCAAATGTAGCGACATTTTTTCGCCCACCCGGAAATGTAGCCCACTTTGTCAATGAAGCTATTTTCTTTGTCAACTTCAGACTGGACATGAGCTGAATCGGCCTGAGTAGCCACAAATGGCATGGCTATGTCAATGGGATATAGTGGCTGGAATCCCAAGCCCACCTGAAAGGGGCTGTGGCCGATTGAGCTATGGAGAGCCCGATTATAACTATGTTGTACATAGGGGAGGCTCTCGTCCCATGTGTGTGGATGCTTTGAATTGTACATGCGCAGAATGTGTACAATTATTCTGTTGATGACCTTTGTCTGGCCATCTATTTGGGGATGGAAAGTTGTGGAATGGTGAGCTTGGTGTCTAGCATTGACCAGAGGCTGGACCAAAATGTGCTGAGGACCCTGCTATCCCGATCTGATATGATAGACTGTGGGATCCCAAAGTGCACCCACAGTCATTCAAAGAAGATTTAAGCAGTGGTTTCTGCTGTGATATTCTTCTTGCAGGCCACCATAATGGCCATCTTCGAGAATCTATCGACGACCACGAAAACATAGTCATTTACATGCTTAGTAGAAGGAAGGCTCGACATGTAATCCATGGAGATGGATTCCCAAGGTCGACTAGGGGTAGGTAGCAGAGTATATAGGCCTTTCTTCTTGATGGTCGGTTTGGCAATGGCACAAGCAGTGTAGGATTTGATGTGCTTCCCGACATTCTTTCGAAGGTTCGACCAATAAAAATACTTCTGCAGTACTGATACTATTTTCTCGACCCCGAAATTCCCAACGACTTCACTGTAGTGTGCTTCCCATATCATCTTGGCACGCTTTCTTGAAGGAACAAAAAGGTGTCCCAGGTGACATAAAAGTGCATCTTGGAGGTGAAAATTTGGAACTTGCATACCCCCCAAGAGTGTCTTGTATGTGTGGCCGAATTCTGGGTCGCTCTCGTAGGAAGCGACCAATCATAAGTCTCATGCCCGCAAGAGTTGAGAACGGTGGTGAGCGCCACGATCGGTGGTCGGCTGAGGCAGTCTGCAACATTATTGGTGCTACCTTTCTTGTAGTTGATGTTAAAATGAAACTATTGCAGATATGTGGACCACTTCTGATGGCGATCATTCTGCAACTTCCCTTGTGTTTGTATGAAATACAGGGGTCGGTGGTCTGTGTGGATGATTGTTTCCTTCCCCAAAATGTAATGCTTCCATTGTCGACAAGCTTGCACAATGGAATACATTTCTCTGTCATAAGTGGGATAGGCGGGTGACCACCAATATCCACCTGGATCACCCCTAACCGCATTTACCACCACCTTAGATTTGCACACAGTAAATGCCTACAATGGTTGGTAGATTCCAACCTCCATGAATTGACCCATGAAGTAATCCCCATTACATCACTAGAATCCATGACCATCATCTTTCCCCGTGAACCATTAACATGCATGACTTGAAATATCACCACATTTCTTCTTCTTAATTCATTGTCGACCACCTTATTCCCAAGCAACCATCCAATTGATCACCATTAATGCACCACCACATTGGTATTTGGCATCTCACACCCAATGTAGTAGATCATTCACACGATCACCCCAAGTTCATTTTTCTAACATCGAGACTAGATAATTCCACCCCACCCCCCCCCACCCATTGTATTCATTCCCTTACATCATCATGCATGTCATTGCACATTGGGGCACTTGTATTTACATTCTTTTGGAAAGTGTACACATATTATTTTTGGAAGAAAGAACCTCACTCAAGTTTATGTCTATTACCTTGTGATAGTCCCTAATCATCATTGGTTGGAGCACAACTCTCATACATAATTTTCTCAATATTGATTTCATGTTGTGTCCCTTTTTCACTTCTACTTAGAACATAATATTGAAGCTTATCCATTAACCCCAATCAGAACAACCATTTATTAATCCCATGGACATCCTCCCAACTCCAAGGGCTTACCTCCTTAAGTCTATTTTGACTGCTTCCACATGTCACATACATTCTCCAACCTTGGAATTTCATATTACCCATGTCACCCTACTAACATCAAACTATCATTCCCTTCTCACTAATTCATGGTTCTCTACCTATATCAAGTCTCAAGTGGATTTCCTGGAAAACCTCTTTTCCAGATGATCGTGTCTTCCTTCCTGTCGACAATAAATCTCATATTACAAGAAAGAAATAGTACCTTGGTATTCAAACCCACTCAGTGTTGAACTTTAGTGGAATAATTAGAGTCATCATTTCCCATTGATTTCACTAACACCCTCGATGTTCAATGCCAACAATGTTTTCTCACTCAAGGAGCTTCTTACTTTGTGACAATTGTAATTATCACATATGGTTGAAGACCCATGCCATTTGAAGACCCATGCACCAAGCCTACAATTTTATAAATAATGCCATCAATCATCAATTGTGCCTAGTGCATTGGGGCACACCCATCAACCTTTTTCAAAGATTCCCTTGAGGGAAACTCAATCATATACTTAAACAAACAAAAAATATGTTCTCCAACATCTTTTGACAAGACTTGTCTTGTGTATCTGTAATCATGTTATTCAAAGTCATGATCATGAGTATGGGACATGCTTTCCTCACATATATTTTTTGTAAATAAATTCTATCAGCATAGGGTTCTATGGTCTCTTCTGAAGGACCCCTTCACTCCTCTCCAACAAGGATATCTCTCCAAAGAAGTCAGTAGGGCTCATCATTTGGTAGGAAAATGTGATGTATTTCAGCTATACATTTGCTAATAAACTCATACATTATGGAGAAAATATTAGCATTAAAAAATCATACACCCAATTGCACATTATAGCAATAATAAACACTGCATAATGACACGTGCAAGTGTACTAGTGAAAATTGAAAATCATCACGTGTAAGAAAAACCAAGGGTTCCTAAGGTTCTCATTTAAAAAATTGAACCGCACAAAGTCACTTAAATTTGTTTGAATACATCACTATGGCTATGTCTTCGATAGTTGTGCGGATCCATAAAAGTGAAAAATCAGGAGGTTGTGGATCAATTCACGTTAAATGAGTAACCATCTACTCACAAGGAAATCATAGATAGCTTAGTATCGATCCATTCCACTCTTGAATTGACAATAAGGAGCCTCCAAAGGACTAGTTTTATATCCCACTAGATCAAATATCATAAATGAGCTAGAGGGAGTGAAGGATTGGGCTTGAGTCTATAAATACCAGTGGAATTGGGACTAAAATAAGAGAGAAGCTAATGCAAAGTCATGCTACCAAATTTCCAAGCCAATTATCATTTCTTTGTCTTGAAGAAGCTCATCACTGAGATATTTCATAAGACTTATTTGAGGAGAGACTTTTCTTCTAAGAAGGAAGTGGGACCTTCCCTTAAGAGAGTTATAGAGCCTCTATAACAACAAATTTCCTTTGGTTTGTCTAGGATGATTTTTAGCTCTTTTCACCAAGAAATAAAGATAATTATTTCTTCCCAAATTATTGTGTTCCTTTCCTTTGTGTTTTCCATTTTTTCTTGCATTGTATCTTAGGTTATTTATTAAGAATAGTTACATTGCTTGTTTGTTATGTATTCGTCTCATTAACCACCTATTTTTTGGATCTATGCAGGGAACAAAAACCTTGCAATAAATTGGATTTTGCTACACCATTACACCAAGAGACAAACAACAATACTAATACAACCTTGTTGGAATAAAAATAGGAGTTTGTTAGTATTCCAACAAAGTCTGGTCAAAATTTCAACAATTAATAAAGATTTCAATAAGGAAAAAAAATCCATTCGATCATTGTTAATGTGTTAGTATCCTAATGTGAACTGAATATTTTAAAGAAAGGAAAGCCCACCATGTGGTACTCTAACTGTATTGGAATGGCAACTCAACTAAAGTCTTGTCAAACTCTTGAAATTAATTTCACATTTTTTTTCTATTTTTTCTTATCATTTTGTGTTTGATGGATTAACCATTGGATAATGTTGAAATTTGTACTCAAATATAGCAGTATATTATTGGGTAAAATGAAGTATGCATCCTCTAATAAGATGAGATACATCTTCTTGCATTATATACCAATAAACACACCTTTATGAGTTTGCCACCATTTCTGACCACCAAATTGCCTTGCAACTTTGTAGGTGTGAGCCTCTTTGGTAAGTTATAACTTTTCTCCTTTATAAACATACAACTTATCCATATTTTAGAGAAGCACACCCCGGAGATAGTAATACAAATTTCTATCACCTTCTTCATAAAATTTGTTTTGTATATATGGAAACACCTCCTTGAAGACCTCATATTTTATGCAATCCTCTTTATATGCATCATGGGTATGAATCTCCATGTGCATAAGATAAATAAATTTATGGTCTTTGGTGCAAGTGACATTTAAAAGATGTCCCTCAACTTATTAGTATTTCCCTTCTTATATTTGATGATAAGATGAATTTATTGTAAAAGTCCTATCAACATGTAGTATCTTGTTTGTTGAATCTTACTTTAGGCCTACAAATATTTAATTTATTGGTGATTAGTGTTGGTGCTAGTTGCTTTTCCTATTAGACAGTACACCCATTTTTTAATAGGTTGTATAAGAAATACTTGCCATGTGTGTGATAGTTAAAAGCCCACCATGGAACATTTCATAATGATAGAAAATTAGATCACTTCCATAGATCAAGACTAATCAAATAGGATATCCACTTTCATCCATATGCACTTAGAAGGGCTTCTGCAAATTGGGAAATGCGAGAAATATTGCTTGAATACTTTTCCATTTTAACTCTTCAAAAGCCTCATGTTGATTATTTCTCCACTAGAAATTCATGTTGCTGACCTTCACGACATGGAATGGTGTGGCCACATTTGAAAAGGATGTTATAAACTTCTAAAGTTATTGTGTTCATATAGAAAAGCTCCTAACTTTAGTGACATTGGTAGTAGTTTCTCACTTGATGATGGCATTGATATTTGTAGGATAAATATTGAGTTCCCCTCCACTAATCACATACCCCAAGTACACTAAAGACTATTGGTAAAATTCACACTTCTTAAGGTTTACTCAGTAGTTGATGGTTTTTTAGGGTGTTTAACACTTGCATGAGATATACAACATTCTCTTGCTAGATATAGATAAAAATTAATATATCATCCATATAACTATTACAGATGAATCTAGAAAGATACCTAATATAGCCTTCATCGAACACATAGATTTTGTTGGTGCTTCACATAAACCAAAAGGAATTTCCACCATCCATATAAAACTTGGATCATCTTGAAAGTGGTATTCTAGGTGTCGTCTCCTTGTATTTATACCTAGTGGTATCTCGATTTGAGATCTAATTGTTAAGAAATTGGGAGGCTTGCATATTAAATTAGATTTATCTTTCTTTGATAATTTCTTGTGAAATTAGTTGGATTATTATTAATTTTAATTCTGTTATTCTTCATAAAGCAATTATCAAATGTAAAAACATGAAGATCACAATACATAAGAAACAAAAGATACAGGCTCCAAGCCAGGGCAACACCCCTCCAAGGGGAAAACCCAAAAAAAATCTCTCATAGAATCAGATCAAAGTGATATGTCCAAGAAAAATGACCACATAAAAGCTTCAACCTCTAGATGCCAAGTCAAACCCTCCTTCTTTTTGCACATCAAATCCATTTGTAAGAGATTGGTAATAAATATTCAACAAGAGATGTGATAAGGCAGAACTTCCACAAATAAGACTTCAAGAGAAAATCTTCTACAACTTCAGACTTCGACCCTCCTTCTGCGAAATTATTTCAGAACTAATCAAGTGAATTGTGTCTGTGAAAATGAGCTCAAATTATCCTCTATTTATATTTTATAGAGGGGTGAAAATGTATTCTAGGGCAGGGTCGACTTGGTATCTGGAGTGGGTTTTGACCCAAATTACATATTTAAAAATTATTTTTCTTTTTTCTTTTCAATAGGTCCAAATAGGACTTTGACTCTTTGAATCAATGAATCTTAGAAGCATGAAGAACATGCTTATCTAATAAAATAATAATTTCTTGATCATGAAACCCATGCTTGAAAAATGAATTTTATTTTTCTTCCTTTTGATTTTTACATAAAATATACAATGACATAAGTACAAAAAAGATTGAAGACCAAACCTAGTTACATTTTCTAACACTCCCTCTTAACTTTAGAGGTATTCATATTTCCATAACCAGTGAAAGGATACTTCTCAAATTGAAATATTCTCATAAGAAGAGTCATATTGATAAGCCATTGCATTCCAAATAGGACTATTCTTATCTTGGATTCCAAATACTCAAAGAATATCAATCCTCTTCGATAACTCTTGTCTTGGATACTCTGTCCAATCCTCAAAGATTATCAATCCATGCGATTAATTCCTATCTTGGATTCCCAATCCTTAAGGATTACTAGTCCCAGATGCTTATCAATCCTCCATTCTCCCTCCCAGTGTGATACACTAGACGTATAGTAGTTAGTACCAGCCTAGAGCATGATACATATGGAGAATATGGTGTCCACCATCACTCCCTCTCAACCAGGGAGGAGGTACTTAATCCTCAAACATGGAGGATATTTCTTACTCTCTCTCAATTAGGGAGACATCATCACAATCCTTAGATGGTCTCATACCTCATAAATGCATCAAATACTTATTCTTATGTCAAGATATTCGTGGTAGTTGCAAAGAATCCTATTTCAAAATACATTATATCTAAGCTTCAACCTTATTTCACATTTCATCTTGATGACAGGGTTTCTTGGCTCCTAGAAACATTTTTCATATCAAACTTCCAGGATCTTGTCAATCATCTAAAAACACTGTCATCAACTAGTTCATCTGTCATCTTCAAGGAGCCGAGCTTCTTCATAGATGCTAGCACATGTCTTATTCCTCCATAAAAAGTTCTGCCATATATTCTTCAAAGTGTTATATCAACTTTCCACTATCATTTTTTTCCTCGTGCTAGTTCGAGCCATCAAAAGTGTTATCCACACAATTCATATGTTCCATGTTCAAACAATGGAGCCGTAGGTACATCATCATCATCCAAATTATCCTTCCAACCTCTTCACATGTTCAAGAAAATCATCAATATCAGAGTTGCCAAATTATAATATCCTCTAGAGTTTCATGTCAAATTTTGCTACTTGCTCCATCTTAAGTGAACATTCCTTTGCATGCTTTATTTATGTATTGCAACAAGTTTATGCTTCAACTTTCAATTATGAAAATGTTCTTGGAATATGCTCATCAACTAGAAGCTTCAATATCACAAGGGCTCCTGCAACACCCTCTTTCCATCATGCTCATCATTATCGAGAAGTCCTCATCAAGCGCAAGTCTTACCTTACAATGTTTTTCTATCCTTCTCATCTTGCTTCCAAAATTTTAACAACCTTCATTACGCGCCTACAATTCTCACCAACAAGTACAACCAAGCAAAATATACAAAGAAAAAAACATGATGTCAATCTTGTCAATCTAGGGTTTCCATAATTTCTCAAAAGTGTACTTCTAGGATTCTAGATACTCCTTGACCTAACCCTTATTAAGGTTTTTTCTTTTAACAAAAACATCCAGTCCGAGGGTTTTGTATTCAAGCCTTAGGTTTTATCTTAATCCATCTTTGATAGGATTTAATACATACCCTAGAATCTTTCTCTCACACTCTTTTATGCAAAGGTTTTAAGATATTTTAATATCAAAGAACACTTAGCCTCCAAACCCTAGATATTATTTTCCAAAAACTAAGGATTCCTTAGATGGAAAAATTAGATAGAATGAGGGTTTTCTAATTTAATTTAAATCCTGAAAAACTTAAAAAAAAATTCAAAACATCAATTGTAAAACCCTAGAAACCCTATAACTATATCTAAGCAAACCCTTTTGAATGATCATCATCATAATCTTGACACATAACATGGAATACATGAAATTGTACATACATTTGCCATATTACCATACCTACTTCTTTGCAAAGAACCGATTCTTATTCACATGTCAACAGCTCTTGAAAAAATGTTTGTTTCATCACACGTGCCTTAGTTCATCATCCTTCAAGCCAGAGATAATTTTGCAAAGTCCTTTGTCACAATTTTCCGATATATTGGTTTTCATGGTCCAGGTTCCTTCTTCAAACAAAGAGACTCCAATTTCTGTAATTGCAAATGTGATCTAATTCCAAAAATTATTCCTTTTAGGTAAGCTTTATTGATGGTTGCTTCTCATAGTAGATATACATACTCAACAAACCGTCACAAATATCACTATCAATATTTCTGAGAACGAGCCTCAATTATATAAATGCCTTCCAATATACTGTCACTGAAGTGCTATATCAATCAAAGCCTGGTGCCATAATACTAGAAGGGATGCTTATTGTATAACATTGTGACTAAGTATATATATGAGCCATAGTTGATTTGTTGCATGATTACGTGTCACTGTAAGATCGAATTACTGCAGTGATAAAGATGCCACACGGACTATATAGTGATGTACTCAGAGTGTGATGTCATAGTTGACTTATAAGTGCCATAAATCATATATATAGATCCGAGTTACCATATGAGAGCTTTCCAAATTGTGCGAGCCATAGTAGTTCGAAGCGAACCAAGGAAAGCAATCTAACAATATACAAATCAAACACAATAATGCGATCCTTTTAGTTTAAATGTGAGCCATTAATTAATATACACCCCAACAATAGCGCAATCTAACAATATACAAATCAAACACAATAATGCGATGTCACTCTTCCTAAGCCATTGTAAACCATAAAACTTTTCCTTCATAAAATGTGTACCAAATGTGATCCTTACCAATGTGATTCATAGAATTCCAAATACGTAATACGTATCATAGAGAATACAATCCTTGCATATAATAATGTCAAATGTTGGAGATTTAATGTTGAATATCATAAACTGCAATGTCACCAGAGAACAGAGTATAGAATGTAACGATGCTATTGATGAATCTAAAAAAAAGGGTCAAAGTGATGCATATAGAACAATTCCACGAGCTTGAGCCATAGAAATGAGTCATGGGAACATAGTATAAGTGCTACTAAACTACTGTTATGAGCTATTGTCCATAGAATAATTCATGCAAGCTATACTGTAGTCGAATCTCTGTAATGTGACCTCCAAGCTATTGTAATGCGGTCCTTTACAATCCACTGTATGCTGCCACGGTATTATAGGCTACCACTGTATATTTGAGCCATGGAAATCGAGCCACAGGACATATGCGAGCACTGTTGACCATTGATGCCATTGTAAATGCGACCACAAAATATCGATACCACAAAGTATGTCGTTTCAAATAGAATGACGTTGATCCAGAAATGCGAGCCAATATAACAACGAGTCTCTATAATATAACAATCTACAGAGATACCAAGCTTTTCACAGAAATAGCGAAACCCTGAGCTACCATCGAAGTGATCCACAGAGCAATGTTATATATTATTAAAATTTGTAATATATTATTATTATTCATTTTAAAGTTAGAGTTAAGGGAGATATTAAATTGGTGTATGAGATTTTTTTGTTTGTGGGATAAGGGACACACATCACAAGTCAATATCATCTACATTTCAAAGTGCAGATAAGAGTCACTTGAAAATACAATCCAAGGCATGCCACAAATAAAAATTATTTCTAGTAAGAGACACAAAGATATAGTGCATGACACAAATATATAGTGCATGTTACAACAATTGCAACTAACCGTTACAAATTTTAAGTTTCTGAAATATAAGCGAACCACTATAGGTTTCAAACCTCATAATAGTAATCACAGTAAATTCGAGCTTGAGATTAGCTGCTTGTGTCCAGAGGAAGTCCAAAATCTTCATCACAAGAATTTAGTCCAATGAAACCATAGTCTTTGATCCAAAATCCAACAATATAATCACTCAAGGAATTTAGTTCAAGCCTCCTTATTCAAACCTTAGCTCTGATACCATGTTGAGAAATCAAGAGGCTTGCATATTAAATTAGATTTCTCTTTCTTTGATAACTGCTTGTAAAATTTGTTGGTTTATTAATTTTAATTACGTTCTTATTCATCAAACAATTATAAAATGTAAAAACATGAAGATCACAATACACAAGAAACATAAGATTTAGGCTCCAAGCAAGGCCAAAACCCTTCCAAGGGGAATACCCAGAAAATTCTCTTCTTATAGAATTAGATCAAAGTGAGATGTCCAAGACCCATGACCACATAAAAACTTCAACTTCTAGATGCCAAGTCAAACCCTCCTTTCTTCACAACAAATCCATCAGCAAGAGACCAACAACAAATCTTCAACAAGAGATGTGATAAGGTAGAACTTCCACAAATCAAACTTCAAGAGAAACTCTTCTTCAACTCCAGACTTCGACCTCCTTTTGCGAAATTTCAAAACCAATCAAGTGAATTGTGTGTGTGCAAATGAGCTCAAATCATCCTCTATTTATACTGTCCACAGGGGTGTCAATATACATGTATTTTGGGGTAGGGCCGACTTGGAACCTAGAGGGGTTTTTGACCCAAATTACATATTTAAAAATTCTTTTTCCCTTTTCTTTACAATAGGTCCATACATGAATTTGACTCTTTGACTCAACAAATACTAGAAGCATGAAAAACATGCTTATCTAATAAAATAATAATTTCTTGAGCATGAAACCCATGCTTGAAAAATATTTTTATTTTTTATTTTTTATTTATTTTTACATAAAATATACAATGAAATACGTACAAATATAATTACGAAGACTGAACCTAGTTACATTTTCTAACACCAATTTCATGAAATACTTGGAAGATTGTAGCTAATCTAGAAAGATATCCATCTTAGGTGAAAGATACAAATTATTGAGGTTTATCTTATTCAAAGTTTGTAATTGATACACATTCTCCAAGTCCCATCCTTCTTAGGAACTATAACGATAGATCACTAACAAGATGAGGTGGTCACTTGGATTACTGTCCACTCCGATAGTTCCTACTACTATTTCTTCACTTCATTTGGTTCCAATATGGATTCTTTATACATTTCTATATTTGGTACTGGAGAGTTAGGAATTACTTATATCTTATGCTCCACTTCACAAATAGGTTATAGTCATTTCAAATATTAGAGTGACAACTCTATAAACTTGCAAAATATCCTCCAACCGACGTTTCTATATTTTTAGAACATCGTTCTAGAGATTTCTTTACCTTTACCAATTCTTCTTTTCTATTTTTCTTGAGAAGATAAATACATACTTCTTACTTGAGGTAATAAGTTTCTTGCCTTTGTTAGCACTTCTTAAAGAGATCTTATATTTTTCTTTGTGAGCAATGATGATGAAATTTCCATCATTGATTAAGCAATAAGTTTTCTCTCCTCATGAAGATTGTATTCTTGATGTACATGTAGGTGCTTCCAAACACTGCATAACACACATCAAGTGGTAATAGATAAACCTAACATAATGTTTGCAATTTTAACAACTTTGAGTTTCTATTGCTTAGTGACCCTAATCTCTACATCTTTAAATTCCAATCCTAATGCATATGGGCGAGGATGGTCATGAACATCCAATCCAAAACAAAATTACTAGATCCTTTGCTATGAGTTTGGATAGAGAAATATAACCAAATAAAACAACCACATTTATCTTCTTGACCTAGATCTTAATATGGAAGTGTTTATTCACCTCTTTCTCTTCCTTGGATGGAGTTTACTCATGTTCACCTCCTTATACATTATAGTGCAAATACTATTTCCATCTACATCTAAGCTACCCTCTAGATTATTTCCTAAATCCATGGTTATAATGTGCTTATTCTTGGCTTCCTTCTTGTGATTCTCTGGACTCAACAAAAATGTGGTTTCTTGAATCTTTTCACTAATGTGTAGTGATTGTTGTCTTCTTATTTTTTTCTTTCCACTTCTTCCTTCCCTCCTTAGAAGTGCCTTAGAGGTATGTCAACTTGGAGCCATTTGGTTGTCCTTTGTTCTTGTCCATCACTAAATATTTTTCTAACACATAGGAATAATTGGTCTTGGGTTTAAAATTTAGTGCTTTACTCTCTAAATCATTATGGAAACTATTACAACAAAATCTAGTACCTAGTGCAAACCTCACTAGGTGACCTAGACAATGTGTTGGGAGTGTCATCATTGTCACTTTAGTAACTACTCCTCTCATTTTAGTGATAGACACAATCCAACACAAGGGGGGCTTCCTTGGTATGGATTAGGGATCAAATAACCTAATGAAATTAAGCTTAGTGCCCCATACAAATTTTATAATGAAAAACCACCATATATAGGTATAACCAATTAGGTTTTGAGGTGGAGAGGGAATAATTTGTAAATTTGGGTTCAATGTTGCTATACCTCAATCTAGAGACTATGGTTAGCTTAAAAAGGATCAAATAGGCTTCCCAAACACACCAAACAAGAAACTACTCATGGCTAGCATTAACTAAGGTTTGAAATAAGAAAACTACAATAATATAATGGTTTATAGTAGTAACAATTTTAGCCCTTGAACTATGATAAACAAGTATAAAATGAAGGCTAAATGTAACAATAAACTAGAAAATAAATTACAACATTATTTGATAATTAATAAAGGCATACAATAAAAATAAAAACCTTGGTGTCAACCCTATTATAAAATACATGTAAAAAAATACTTTTACTTACCTGATGCATTTTCAACAATATCTAAACTTGGGAATATATCGATAAATTATTTAATGGTGAAAACATAACAATTTTTTTTTTCTATGTGGTTCATGGCCCCCAAATATCCAAAAAATATATGTACCAGGAAGATCCACCTGAAGGGATCATTTTCTGTTGGCTCAACCATGGATCTTGACCTCAAGGGTGTTGAGAGAATTGAACTCGTGACCTATCAATAGCAAAGGTGATTTAATTATAGGGACTTGAACAATTGAGCTAAGTATTGGGTATAATGAAAACATAACATTTGCTATAAATAAACCTTAATTTAACATGGAACAAAAGGAAAAACTATTTTTTATATTTTAGGTGTTTTCCACAAGAGACATGGACTAGTTCCTGCTCAATATATGGCATATGGAGTCTAGGAATAAAAAAATTATAAGGTTTTCTTAGAGAGAAAACAATATTCAAACAAACTAGAGAAAAAAAAAGGGTTTGCGATCAAGGATCTCAAGTTACAAGAATGATTAAGGAAAGGATAAAACTAGCCATTTCCTCAAATATTTGGAAGAAGGGTTAGTCTAACAAGGAGCATGCATTTGAATACCAAGAAAACTATATTAACACATGAAAAATCCATCCAATAAAACACGTAATTAAGATACAATAATTAAACCAACTTACTTCATCATGCATTCATCCAAGATTCACCATAATCATCCATGGAAATATTAGCCTTGAGGATTAGCTAAATTGGTAAATTCCCCATCGTTAATGCACATTTTCTATTGAGAGGTCACAGGTTCCATTCTCTCAACACCGTTGGGGTCAAAATTCGTGGCTGAGCTGGAAGAAAGTGATCCCTTCGGGTGGATATTATTCGTCCAAATATTTTGTGGACATAGAAATATTCTGTGGACAATTTATTCATAGCACATAAGAGATAAAGACTATTATCCAAGAGATTAAGGATCTCAAGTGTGACAACAATTCCAATATATGAATCAATCCCCTCTATGTATGGGGATATCCAAGAAATTTATACCTAAATTAGGCTTGTTTCTGGACCAACTAATAGGCCTTGTAAAGAGGCAAGAGATAGAGGGCATAACGACATTTTAGGTCATAGGCCCACTGTCATCACAACCTATGTCCCCTTCTCTTCTCATATTTTCACCGACGGGAGGAGTCCTAATATTCTTCACTTGTGATAGATATGTCTATGATAGGCTTAGAGTGAGGTAAGGTGGTTCATTCAATGGAAAGGTTCAACAATGAGCAAGACTTGGGGAAAACATGTAATAATTTCCACCGAAAACCCCTTGGAAATAATCCTACATGAGACCTACGGTTGAAGGCAGGAGAGAAAAAAGAAAAATAATTATATACTCCAACGAGTACTTGTTGATGGTGCTAGAAATCCGTCAACCAAGGGGGTCTCCCTGGTATGAAGTCTCAATTAGACCTCACACGGTTTGGAGTAGAAGCCTCATTTGGATTATTGACCCAACCACCATAACTCAAAGGCTTTCCTTAGATGGAATGGATAACATAAGAGATTATGCACATAACCTTTGAAATCAATGAGTAAGTTGACATTGTGAAACACCAATTGCAATGAGTAAAATGAAGCTTTCACGAGAGACAATTGAAGAGTGAGTCTTTAGAAGGAAAGTAATAGTACTATCCTAAGAGAGGCACATGAGAGAAAGGAAACATTCATTCATTATCTAGAGAAACAATTCACATAGACACAATGATCATTAAATAAAATACAACGCACATTCAACAAGATAAGCACCAAAGCCAATGAAGTAGTTCAATTTATTTAATACATATGAAAATAACATATACCACAAACATCTAAAGAATAGTCTTACACTATTCATGATACATGCATGAAAATGTGTTGGCTCAATGAGCTTCTGATTATTAGGTGAAATATCCAAGTATATAGTTACAATGGTGAGACACTAGCTCCAATAGTGGAACACTAAGCCACTTGTTGCTATTCCAAAGAGTGATATTCTCTCCTATGCCAAGCTATAGAAGCCAAGGCTAGCTCTCCAAAGTCTATGACTCCAAAAGCCATTTTCTTGAGTTATGAGGGTGTATTTATAACAATAAGAATGATCTTTCATATCCTCATGACTCTTGAACTTCCCTCATGACTCTTCAACTTCCTAAGTGACCTTTAAACTTCTATTTAACCTTTGGTCCACATGTGACTTTTCATATTCTACATATGAATCTTGGACTTCCACAACTTTACATTTTTTCATTTTCTCGAAAATACATAATTATTACATTCCACATCATTGGACAAGAACCATTGACACATATGAAATTGTGATGACATTTGTACAATCCATAACTTGGCAATGATGACATGGAACTTCATGATGATGTGTCATTTCCGAGTTTCTCTCATTTATGCTTTTCCTTTAGCCTCTTCATGATATATATTTGTTTGTTCTTCATTTTCACCCTCCAAAGGGTCTAGGTGAATTTTGAAGCCTTCCAAGCCAAATTCTTTGTTTTGATCAAAGGTTCCTTTGTTCTTCATGATGTTTCTTCCTCTGCTCCCTCTTCACAAGTACTCTCTAGTAGCCTCTCCTTGATGGTCTCTCTTAAGCATTACCTTGTCATGTTGTGATGATGATACTTGTAGATTGAGACCACTCATGAAAAGCTAGTAGCATCCCAGAAAACACCTATTCTACCTCTTAATACTCATGGGTAAACCCACGAAGTTGGGTTACACTTTTGTGAGAATCGGGGCATAATTTATTTTTTCTCAATAATTCAACCGAACTTTTATAAACGTTCGGCCAAACTATTTGAGAGTTCGGCGAACTTTCAAAATTAGTTCGGCCGTTTACATTGACGTCGTACTGACGACATGGGCAAACAAAGTTTTGGCCGGAGATGGGAAAATCGACAATAAGATTTCGGCCAAACTATTAGTTCAGCTAAACTTTTAAAATAGTTCGATTCAACTTGTATTTTATAAATATATCTGCTTGCAAACTTTTATAGGTTTCTTATTCATATCTGTCTCGCGCGTGTGTCTGTCTAGGTGTTTCTGTTGCTCTGTTGCACTCTGTGATGAGGTGATTTTTGTTCATTTGTAGCTATTCCGCGATGACGAGGTGATTTTTGTTGATTTGCAGTTGCGCCACGATGACAAGGTGATTTTTGTTGATTTTGCAGTTGCAGTTGCTCCTTTTTTTGTAATTTTGTTTTGTTGATTTTTTTGGTTTGAATTGATTTTTTTTTTTTTTGTTCACAGGGAATTTGATCTGTGTCTTCCACGATGTCTTCAGGGATCTCCTGGCTTCGTCTGCGAATTTCTGTGAATTTCCAAGTATGAAATCCTGTCATTGAAATCCTCTGTTAAACATTAGTTTTTTTAAGAAGAAAAACAATGGTATATATAATGTTCCAGTTTCAATTCATTGCTTATAATCCTTACAAAACTCGCTTGAGTAAAAATTTCCAGGTATACCATACCTTCCTTACAAAATTTTCAATCCATGTCGCAAAAATTTACATTGGTTTACATCCTAAGTTGCCATCTTTCCCCATTAGATATGCTGTTACAGTTCCAAAACCATTAACCAGTGTAAAATCATTATAGTCTCCTGCAATAGTTTTGCAGCGAAGATATAGTATCAAAAATGGACTGGTCACATTAGTTGTTAAATAAGATTATATAGGGGACAATAATAATTAATGACTAGAATGAAACCCTCATCTAAACTGAAACTGACTATGACATTTGGATTCACTGTTATGACACCCAACAAGTGATTGGAATGATTTTTTCCAACATATTAGAAAAAGAAAGAAAAAAATTAATTTATGTGATTAAAAACACAAGAAAAACCATGAACGTGGGCCAATAATCCACAGACTCACATCAGATTTGAGCCATTAGCAATTTTATGGACCCACATACTCACCTGGGATTTGAGCCATCAACCTTCGAGATACAAAAACCCTATAATAGGTCTGTGTCGGAAGAACATACTTGAATGAGAACACGATAAGCCACAATTCCATAATCTCCATTTTCCACTATCAAACCTGCTCATGAATCATTTCCTCATCTTCTAACTCCTCTACCCACTTAAATCTACAGGAAGTCCACCAAGAAACCTAGAAAAAAAATTCCAAAATATTAAATAAATACATGCAAATGAATGATTGCATCGACATATTAGTACTTTTGTTCTTAAGATTCCTAGGCATCCAATCACAACAATAGCAACTATCTGCATATACGTTTGGCAACCATGTGAAACTCCTTTGCAAGAATTTCATATGGTTCTTGAGATAACTATACGAGAAAGAAGACCACCCACTCTAAAAGGCTGAGAAATCAATGGAAAATAAGAGAACAGGGAATTGAAAAATTATGACAAAGATCATGATTCATGATTCATCAAAAATATCATGTAATCTTCATGAGTTGATCATCCCTAGAAAAGACAGAGTGGTTGTCATGATCTCCGACTATTTTGCACAGAATAAATATTCCACCTTTTCATGATCTTTTCATGAATTTAAGCCTCTGCAAAAAAGATAATATTTCTTATCATATCAGAACTTCCTTCAAAAAAGATAATATTTCTTATCATATCATAATGTAAGCCTCTGCAAAAAAGATAATATTTCTTGAACTTCCTTCATGATATCTATGGTTGCTCACCTTCGTTCAATATTGGGTAAAAGGTCATGGTCTTACCTTAATTTCTATTCTAATTCCCTTTCCTAACTTTGATTTTCCTTTTGACCTTGGAGATAAACCGAATCATTAAATATGATAGTCATCCCTTCTAGGGAACTTAGTATGGGTTTCTTAGTCGTTTCCAACCCTTATGATGATGTGAGGTGGTGTTTCAAACATGGGAGTAAGTTGTGTTTGGATGTGATGCTCACGATCCATGGTTTCTTTTGTGGGTTATAGACGGTTTAGTTCTACCTCCTAAGATAAAATTTCTAAAAAACTTCCCTTTATTCCTTAAAGTCAAAATAGATCTATACTAAGGATTAATATTTATACGTATTTCTACCATATAAATTCTAACGATAATATATCACATATGTGTTAAAGTAGAATATGAAATAAGCCCTCTTTACACTTGGATTGGCTCGTAGGTACATAGATGGATGGGTTTGGGAATGTGTTTCACATGAAAAGTAATAGGGAATGGATTTAGTGGAAACCTTTTATAAGATCAGGACTCAAACAATGAGAGAGAGAAAAAAACCTTTTATATTCAATGTAAAACACAAGCATTAACATATAATTGTGATATTTTCCCTTCTTTCCAACTTAGTCCGTCCTTTTAGAAAAATCCCTTTTAATGAAGCAAATATATCCATAGTGATCCATTGATATTTGTTCACCAACAACTATTCCATTTTGGACTTATATCTCTCAAAACTATGCTCATTGAATTTATGCATCTATATCTTTAAACTACTTGAAACTTTTTTATTACACCATAGGAATCATTTCGATATATCTCCCATTTTAATGGGGTCTATCACATTTCGAGAAAAACACATTAGCCATAAAATTTTCCCATTGAAACAAAAAGTCATTTGGTACAAAACATAGGTTTTAACCTTATATAGTTAATTGTTTCAAATAGATTCTTAATAAAATGAAAAATATTCAATGTAAAACACGTACGCATTAACATATAGGTGATATTTTCCCTTCTTTCCAACTTAGTCCATCCTTCTAGAAAAATCTTTTAATGAGCAGATATATCCATAGTGATCCTTTGATATTTGTTCACCAACGACTATTCCATTTTGGACTTATATATCTCAAAACTATGCTCATTGAATTTATGCATCTATATCTTTAAGCTACTCAACTATTGTATTACACCATAGGAATCATTTCGATATATCTCCCATTTTAATGGGGTCTATCACATTTCGAGAAAAAAAATTAGCCATAAAAGTTTCCCATTGAAACGAAAAGTTGTTTGATACAAAACATAGGTTTTAACCTTATATAGTTAATTGTTTCAAATAGTTTCTTAATAAAATGAAAAATATTCAATGTAGAACACATGCATTAACATATACATGTGATATTTTCCCTTCTTTCCAACTTAGTGGACATCCTTCTAGAAAAATACCTTTTAATGAAGCAGATATATCCATAGTGATCCATTGATATTTGTTCACCAACAACTATTCTATTTTGGACTTATATATCTCAAAACTATGCTCATTGAATTTATGCATCTATATCTAAACTGCAGAAACTATTTTATTACACACCAGATCATTTCGATATATATCCCTTTTTAATGGGAATATCACATTTAGGAAAAAACAAAAAACTAATAGCCATAAAAGTTTTCACCTGTTGAAACCAAAACTAATTTAATTAAAAACAGCTTTTAACCTTATATAGTTAATTATTTCAAATAGATTCTTAATAAAATGAAAAATATTCAATGTAAAACACATGCACATTAACATATAATTATTGTGATATTTTCCTTCTCAACTTAGTCATCCTTATAGTCATTTAATGAAGCGGATATATCCATAGTGATCCACTGATATTTGTTCACAACCAACTATTCCATTTTGGACTTATATATCTGAAAACTATGCTCATTGAATTTATGGATCTATATCTTTAAACTACTCAACTATTTTACTACACCATAGGAATCATTTCGATATATCTCCCATTTTAATGGGGTCTATCAAATTTTGAGAAAAACACATTAGCCATAAAAATTTCCCATTGAAACCAAAGTGATTTTCTACAAAACATAGGTTTTAACCTTGTATAGTTAATTGTTTCAAATAGATTCTTAATAAAATGAAAAACATTCAATGTAAAACACATGCATTAACATATAATTGTGATATTTTCCCTTCTTTCCAACTTAGTGGACATCCTTCTAGAAAAATCCCTTTTAATGAAGTAGATATATCCATTGTGATCCACTGATATTTGTTCACAAACAACTATTCCATTTTGGACTTTTATATCTCAAAACTATGCTCATTGAATTTATGCATTTATATTTTTAAAATACTTGAAACTATTTTATTACACCATAGGAATCATTTCAATATATCTACCATTTTAATGGGGTCTATCACATTTCAAGAAAAAAACATTAGCCATAAAAGTTTCCCATTGGAACCAAAAGTAATTTGATACAAAACATAGGTTTTAACCTTGTATAGTTAATTGTTTCAAATAGATTCTTAATAAAATGAAAAATATTCAATGTAAAACACATGTACATTAACATATATAATAGTGATATTTTCCCTTCTTTCCTATTGAGAATGCAACAAGATGACAGAGCTTAGTGGAAAGAAGTCGCCTTCACTAAGTGGGCCCGCAGGCTATTTTTGGCGCAACGTCTATTTTTAGACTATGTCTATTTTTAGACATGTCGATCATGATTCTATGAGTTGCAGGATGCTATTTGTGGAGGGATGGTCAAGTCGGGAAAAATAGATGGACTTATATTTTTAGACATACTGGGCGGAATCTATTTTTAGATTGCCAGTCTAAAAATAGATATGTCGAATATTATTAGCTCTTAATAATATTTGGACTATAAACATTATCTTATCCTCTTGGAGCACTTCAGTTTGAGCTACGAATGTGGCACATGCAGCTGACAGAAGGAATTACGCTATTCCTAGGGTTTAGTTGAGCTATTGCATGATGGACTTCAGTTAGAACTCAGGTGATTGAGTTTGGTGGAGTTGATTGAGGAGTTAATGGAGTTGTGTTCAGTTTTACTTAGTTGAACTAGTTGTGATTAGTCTAATTGATTAATACACTAGTGATGAGTGGTGTGAATTAATTATTAATTAATTCACTAATTATTAACTCATAAATCAACTAAAGAATACATCAGTTAACTCAAGTGCATGGACAGTTCAGTGGAGACTAGTGGAAGAGGTAGGTGAAAGACGGTTGATGCTCCGATTGTGACTATCTTGGTGCATGATATTTACATTGATGGAGAAAGCCAATGAGGATTGCGCAATGCATCTTGGTGGGATTCAACTTATATCTATTGATTATCCATATTGGATTGTGATGGGTGGCAAGCAGGTGGAGAGATTTGAGCATGTGACTTGCTTGATCTGAGCTTGTGTAGTGTGTAACATGTGAGATAGTGCTGAGAGCTTGTGAGGAGCTTTGTGCTATGTATTGTTACATGAACTCTATCATTATAATATACAGATAGTTGGGGGTTTTCAGCTTTAAGCTTTCCCATTACATACTGTGTTTATATGTGTGATTGATTATGTGGTTTTAATGTGCGCATGCGATTGTTTATAATTCCGCAAATTGATGGTCAATAGTATAAGAGGTTATGTATTATGCATGAAGCTCAAATAGTGTGTGATCGGGATAATCTCGGTGAATAAGTTATCTATTATTCAAATTTCTAAATGGTATCAGAGCGATATTGATCATTGGAGCAATTGTAGAACATTGAAGCGGTTGAGTTTTGTGCTGGTGGAATTCGAATTTGCAGCAGTGTTTTCTTGGTGTCGAAGTTGAGATGTCTTTCAACGAATTGCGGTGGAGGTATGCCATGAGGGAAACTCGGGTGTCTTGCATGGAAGGAAGGACGGGATGGAGGCGGTGTTAGAAGACAATGGGTTTGGAAGGAGGTTCATAAATCTTTGGAAGTCCCAAAACTACTTCAGCGATGTTACCATAATTGAAACGAAGTTAACGGCAAAGAAGACAGCAAAGTGTCGAAGGATTCTGTTGGAGGGCGTGAAGGATCACATAGTGTCCAGCCTGCATGGTAAGGCTTCTCCATTCCTGATGTGGAAAGCCTTGACAGATTTATTCCAAAGCAAGAGTGACCAGAGGAGGTTGGCGCTCAAGGATAAACTCAAAAACATAAAGATGGAGAAAGGCGACAGTATGCCCAAGTACCTCACGAAGTTCACCCAATGCAGGGATGAAGTGCAGAAGAGTGTGAAGGTGACTATGTGATGAGGACTTGGCCGACTTGGCTCTCGCCCAGGCTTTCGAAGGTTGGCATTCGGGACTACGTCGATGGTGGGAGAAATTGCAGGGATGGGACGACTTTGAGTCGGATCTTGTGCACGAGAAGGGCGTTTCTTATGGATGGATCTTCATCGAAGAATGAAGATGAAGAAAATTTCGCTTTGGCTGCCAAAGCAAGGAAGGGGAAGGGAAAGAAAAATCCTTCTCAATCTGGTGCGAAAGGCAAGAAGCAGGACATGTCCAAGGTGAAGTGCTTTCACTGTCACCAACACGGACATTACGCCACTAATTGTCCACAGAAGAAGAAAAATAAGCAGGTTGTTGGATTTGCAGTTGGAGGCAATCACATCACGGTTTGTTTGGATTTTTTTGATGCATCGCAGTCTCGAAGTGTGGCGGATCGATTATTGGTTTCCTAGACCAGTGGTGTGTCTTTTCCACAGCAGGAAGATAAATTTGTTCAGTCACGGATAAGAAAGATCATGAGTGCACATCGAGATGGGGTGATGAGTAGATACGGTGCGGCCGTGATTACCATTCCTTTGGAGGGAGTGCGGTAAACCCTTCGTATTTTGTATTGAAGGATGTGATGCATGTTCCAGGATTGAAGAAGAATCTTATCTCTGTGGCGATGTTAGAAGACAAGGGATATGATGTTGTCTTTAGTGAGGGAAAGGCTTTCCTGCACAGTAAGACAACTGGTGAGACCCAGAGGATAGGGGTTCGAGTTAATAACCTTTATCAATTGCAGGTAGATGGCTGCGCAACAATGGCAGGCAAGGTAGAATGAGTGGTGAGCTAGGATGATGGCGAGTTGTGGCACCGGATATTGGGCCATCTTCACCATGGAGCTTTGAAGATACTGCAGCAGATTTCTACTAGGCTTCCTAAAGGCACTCTTGTGCAGTCAGACCAGTGCAAGGGGTGTACCTTGGGAAAATTTGTGAAAGCCACCTTTCACGAGAAGGATAGTCGCACCACGACGATCCTTGAGAGAATTCACACAGATGTTTGTGGACCTTTCTCAATAGCTTCGACATCAAAGCACAGGTATTATGTGATCTTTGTTGATGATTTTTCTCAGAAGTGCTGGATCTTCTTCATCTACGAGAAAGACGAGACATACTCGAGGATGCAATGAGTTCAAGGGCGGCCAGTGAAGAAGAATCAGGGAAGTAGGTGAAGGCTCTTAGGACCGACAATGGTGGTGAATTCATCTCTGGCGAATTCAAGGACTTTTGCAGTGCAGAAGGAATTCGAAGAGAGCTCATAGCACCTCATAACCCACAGCAGAATGGGGTTGCTGAGCGGAAGAACAGAACGATCGTGGATGCTGCACGGGCGATGTTGCATGATCAGGGCCTTCCCATACACTTGTGGGCTGAGGCATGCAATACTGCAATATATGTGTAGAACCGTTGTCCTCACAGGATACTTGGCATGAGTACACCCGAGGAGGCGTTTTCTGGTAAGAGGCCTGATATTTCCCATTTGAGGATTTTTGGTTCACCTGTTTACATTCATGTGATGAAGGATGCCAGGAAGAAGCTGGAGCCGATCGCAGAGGTTGGGATATTTGTGGGGTACACTGATACGCCCCACAACTATCGTGTGTATTTTCCAGACAGTCGCAAGACTGTTGTGCGACGGGATATCAAATTTCAGGAGGAGAAAGCCATGAAGTGTTCGCTTGAGAGGAAGCCACACTTGCATGCAGATGAGGAGCTATTAGTTCCTAAGGATGAGTCTCGGGATGTGGATCAGCCACAAGATGAGGTTGATGGAGTGGAAGAGACCACTCAGGCAGCACCAACCATCAGAGGGCGGAAGCGCACTACAGAAGCTGAGCGACTGGCTCAAGATGTAGAGAAGGTTGTAGGAGCACCTACCTCACAGCACAGATAGAGACAGTCACCTGAACGGTATACTGGATACATGGCTCTGAAGAAAGTGTGTCGCGGCGGAGAGCCATCCTCTCGAGGAAGAAACGGAGATCCGCATGGGTAGATGCCATGGTGGAAGAGTATGATTCGATTGTCAGAAACAGTGCATAAGAGATTGTCCCAAGGCCGGAAGGGAAATCAGTGGTGAGTTCGAGATGGATCTACAAAGTGAAGCAGGCAGCTGACGGGAGTGTGGAGAAGTACAAGGCAAGATTTGTTGCCCGAGGCTTTTCACAAATTAAGGGGATCGATTATGAGGATACCTTTGCACCTTTCGCAAGGTATTCTTCCATACGGACGATTCTTGCTCTCTCAGCGTAGATGGGGTGGCACATTCATCAGATGGATGTGAAGACTGCGTTCCTCAATGGAGTTATTGAGGAGGAGGTGTACATAGAGCAGCCTGAAGGTTTTGAGATCTTCAGCAGTGAGTCGCATGTGTGCCGACTCAAGAGAGCACTGTACGGGCTGAAGCAAGCACCTCGTGCTTGGTACACTCGGATAGACAGCTACTTCACCGGGCTTGGATTCTACAAGAGTGAGGCGGATCCGAACCTATACCAGATTGTGGTGGAGGGTAAGTTGCTGATCATTGTACTTTATGTAGATGATTTGATTTTGACAGGTGATGAGCTGTTGATACTCTCATGCAAGGAGGATCTGGCAAAAGAGTTTGAGATGAAGGACTTGGGCCTCCTTCATTATTTCCTGGGATTGGAAATTTGGGAGCGCAGTGGTGGACTGTTTGTTTCTCAGGGTAAGTATGCCTGGGAGATACTGGAGAAGTTCAACATGCATGGCTGCAAGCTTGTTGATACTCCTCTTCCTAGTGGTTGGAGGAAGGAGGATGCTACTTCGGCGGAGGTAGTGGATGCCACTGTTTATCGACAGTTGGTGGGGTCGCTTATGTATCTGGTCAATACACGACCCGATATATGCTATGCAGTTAACCAGCTTTCACAAGCTATGGTTAAGCCTACCAAGCTCTTCTGGAAGGCAGGCAAGCATGTATTGTGTTATCTCAGAGGCACATCGGGATATGGATCGTGGTACAGACAGGAGGATGAGGTGAAGCTGTGTGACTTCACGGATGCAGATTGGGCAGGGAGCCCAATAGACAGAAAGAGCACACCTGGAGGGATTTTCGGTATCGGGTCGACAACAGTTTCTTGGTACAGCAGGAAGCAGAGATCCGTGGCACTCAGTTCAGCAGAGGCCGAGTATATGGCAGCGAGTTTGGCTGCATGCGAGGCTATATGGATGAGGAAGACCCTGGTCGGGTTGTTCGGTTCACACTTGGAGCCTACTGTGATTTATTATGATAACCAGAGTTGCATCAAACTCTCGTCTAATCCAGTATTTCATGATAGATCCAAACACATTGACGTCCAGTATCATCATATCAGATATTGTGTGCAGCGAAGGATCATGTTACTTTCATACATTCCTACGAAGGATCAGGATGCTGATATCTTGACGAAGGCGCTCACCAGGAGAAAATTCGAATACCACAAGGGCAGCATAGGGGTTGCAGATAATCCGTATCTTGTTGAGAGGGAGTGTTGAGAATGCAACAAGATGACAGAGCTTAGTGGAAAGAAGTCACCTTCACTAAGTGGGCCCGCAGGGTATTTTTGGCGCAAAGTCTATTTTTAGACTATGTCTATTTTTAGACATATGGATCATGTTCTATGAGTTGCAGGATGCTATTTGTGGATGGTTGGTTAAGTCGGGAAAAATAGATGGACTTCTATTTTTAGACATACTGGGCGGAATCTATTTTTAGATTGCCAGTCTAAAAATAGATATGTCGAATATTATTAGCTCTTAATAATATTTGGATTATAAACATTATCTTATCCTCTTGGAGCACTTTAGTTTGAGCTACGGATGTGGCACATGCAGCTGACAGAAGGAATTAGGCTATTCCTAGGGTCTAAGTGGAGCTATTGCATGATGACTTCAGTTAGAACTCATGTGAGTGAGTTTGGTGGAGTTGATTGAGGAGTTAATGGAGTTGTGTTCAATTTGACTTAGTTGAACTAGTTGTATTTTGTCTAACTGATTAATACACTAGTGATGAGTGGTGTGAATTAATTATTAATTAATTCACTAATTATTAACTCATAAATCAACTAATGAACACATCAGTTAACTTCAGTGCATGGACAGTTTCAATGAAGATCAGTGATGGAGGTAGGTGAAAGAGCAGGTTGACTATCAGTTGTGACTATACTGGTGCATGAGATTTGCACACACATTGATGGAGAAGCCAATGAGGATTGCGCAGTGCATCTTGGTGGGATTCGAACTTGGATCTAATGATTATCCATATTGGATTGCGCAGTAGAGGCTGGCAAACAGGTGGAGGAGATTTGAGCATGTGACTTGCTTGATCTGAGCTTGTGTAGTGTGTAGCATGTGAGATAGTGCTAAGAGCTTGTGAGGGGCTTTGTGCTATGTATTGTTACATGAACTCTATCATTATAATATACAAATAGTTTGGGGTTTTCAGCTTTAAGCTTTCCCATTACATACTGTGTTTATATGTGTGATTGATTATGTGGTTTTAAAGTGCGCATGCGATTGTTTATAATTTCGCAAATTGATGATCAATAGTAGAAGAGGTTATGTATTATGCATGAAGCTCAAATAGTGTGTGATCAGGATAATCTCGGTGAATAAATTATCAGTTATTCAAATTTCTACATTTCCAACTTAGTCCATCCTTTTAGAAAAATCCCTTTTAATGAAGCATATATATCCATAGTGATCCAATGATATTTGTTCACCAACAAATATTCTATTTTGGACTTATATATCTCAAAACTATGCTTATTTTTTCCCAAAAACTTTTTTTGGGGCACTACCCCTAAACGCTTGTGTGGCGAATTTTTTGTCAATATGAAACCCTAAAGTGGGGGTCCTTTCCGCCCATTTCATTCCCACCACTATGCTTAGAAAAATATATAGTGCATGGGGGTATTCACATAAAGAATATCACATACCAAACATCCAATAACTCTCCTTAATGTGACCATCAATGTTGCAATGGTTAGAACTACTTATACTACCCTTGCATGGATGTGTAGTGGCTATTTTATTCTTATCCTCCTATTTCCAATTCTTATTCCCCTCCTTCAAAGCTTCTTGGTGCTATTTTTTCTTCAAACCACTTAAGTACCATTTATTTTGGCCTATGGTTTATAGAAAATGTGCGTATACACATGGCTCATACATTATCCTTAGCTTGGAAAGAATCATTTGTTTTTGTAGATGGTTATATAGACCCCACATATACTTAAGGAGTACATTTGGGCTCTTGGGAAAGATATCTAATAACATGACCATATTTTTGAACTTAGTACAATATTATACACCCTTATGTCTACGTAAAGTAGTGTGAGTGATTCCACAGGTCCTCTACACACTTCATAGGGTATAATTGGGACAGGTAGTGTTAACTTCTACAAGTTCTATAGGGGCCGAGTAGCCTCTGGATCTCATCTTTTATGAAAGGTGAAATATCCAGTAAATTCCCCTACTTTAAATCTCTAGAATAGATCTAAATATAAGTTCTTCATTTTTAATATCCATAAACCACTACCACTTTAAGGAAAACTGTGTACATGTGTCATTTCTCACATAAATTATTAGGCAAAGTTTTTAAAGCATACATGTTATGTTGGATTTATCTTATTAACTTTAAAGCATGTTTTTTTTAAGTGCATAAAATAATTTTGCAAACCATGTAAATGTCATTTCTCCCCACAAACTAAACTTGGCTTTCTCTCATTAATTCAAGGCAAACTTTAAGGCCTAAAAATTGAACCTAAAGTGGCTGAACTCTCATAGGATTTTGAACTTCCATAGGATTTTAGTCTGTGTGTTGAGTGTTAACTTCTACAAGTTCTAAAGGCAGAGTTTGTAAAGGGCCAGGTAGCCTTTGGATCTCATCTTTTCTCAAAGGTGACATATCTAGTAAATTCCCCTACAGTCAATATTTGTAACATATCTAAATAGAAGTTTTTCATTTTAATATCCATAAACCACTACCACACTAAGGAAAACCTTGTACATGTGTCATTTCTCCCTTCTCCCATAAACGTTTAGGCAAAATTTAAAGCATGTGTCATTTCTATTTCATTTCTCCCACAAACTCATAAAGGTGTGACTTTTGACATAACTAGTTGTTTTAGTAAGTGCATAAAATAATTTTGCAAACCATGTAAATGTAATTTCTCCCACAAACTAAAGGCTTCCTCCCATTAATTCAAGGCAAACTTTAAGGCCTAAAAACTGAAGCTAAAGTGGTTGAACTCTCATAGGATAGTGTCCCCCAAACTCAAGGCTTTCCCCCATTAATTCAAGGCAAACCTTAAGGCCTAAAAACTAAACGTTGTGTTAGTAAGTGCATAAAATAATTTTGCAAACCATGTAAATGTCATTTCTCCCACAAACTAAAGGCTTTCTCCCATTAATTCAAGGAAAAATTTAAGGCCTAAAAACTGAACCTAAAGTGGCTGAACTCTCATAGGATAGTATCCCCAAACTCAAGGCTTTCCCCCATTAATTCAAGGCAAACTTTAAGGCCTAAAAACTGAACCTAAAGTGGCTGAAATTCCATAGGATTTTAGTTTGTTGGTTGAGTCTTAACTTCTACAAGTTCTAAACTCTCGATCATGAACTAGATGTCCTTTCTTAAGGCATGTTATTGAACTAGATGTGATTTATGCCATAAATTTTAAGGAAAAATTTCATGCAAACCATGCATTAACCATGTATATGTGTCATAAATCTCCCTTAAACTCTAGGCAATGCAATCTTTAAGGCATCTCATTTCTAGATGTGAATTCTACCATAAAATTTAAGATAAACCACGCACATGTAATTTATCTCACGCACATGTGTCATTTCTCCCATGCATTTGCAATAAATGTCAATTTAATATATATTTTTATTGAATTTGTTTCTTTTTAGGGATTAAAAAACCACTAAATATGGTTGAAAAATGGAAATTATGCATAGATTTTTCTTGCTATCCCAATCCAAGGAAAGCAGTGATTACATATGTGCTTTCCAATATTGAGACTAGCAAAGTCATCCAAAGGAAAATGAATATACCGAGAAGAACAACAAACAACGAGGCATATTATATTGCATTGATAGAAGGCTTGGGAAAAACTATGGAGTATGGATCAAATGGAATTGTAGTTTTCACCAATTTTGAACTTGTGTGCAACCAGATGAATGGCATGTACCAAGTTAAGAAGGGAGGCTAAAAGAACTGCATAGAATAGAAAACAATATTGTTAGCCAATTTCAATTTTTTAGTATAAGACATTGTACAAATGTGAATAAGATGTCTGCTGATCTATTGCATGGGGAAATACCAATTCATGATTCATCTATCAAAGATGAATTAATAGATGAGTTAGAATTATACGGGGCAATGCCAATGCAAGATTCATCTCTCAAAGATGAATTAGTTTTGAGACACTCTTCTTCAAAAATTCAAGATTCATCTCTCAAAGATGAATTAGTTTTGAGACGCTCTTCTTCAAAAATTCAAGATTCATCTCTCAAAGATGAATTAGTGTTGAGACGCTCTCCTTCAAAATTCATTGATGGACATTGTAACATATCTTAGATATGTGTGTGTTTTGTAATTATAAATGCGTCTTTTTTAATGACCATGTGTTTTTTTTCAATTATATACCAAGTGTGCTCCCACCACACCATGTAAAGCGCAACTTGGTGAACTTCACATTTGCAACAAGTGGTAAACTTCACATTTTTATAAAATTAAAACGCGAGGATTTCAACAATTTTTTTTTTTAAATGGAGTTTCATGCTTCTTTTTTAATGAACATGTGTTTTTTTCAATTTTATACCAAGTGTGCTCCCACCATGTAAAGCGCAATTTGGTGAACTTGAATTGAGTTTTACATATCAATTATTGCTTTGAAAGTTGTGTTTTACATAATTTGTGTACACTAAATTACATTAATTTTCTGAAATTTATTTTGAATTTATTTTAAATAGTAATTAAAATAAATTTTTGTAAATGTCCACTGTAGATATATATATCATAGAGGATGAATGACGAAGATCTGTTGGTTATTTGTTATATTCTTTCCACGACTAATCATGCGCGGGGGGGGGTTAAGAGGGGGGGCGATAGCCCCTCCTTTGCGCTGGGCGCAACGGGGGGGGGGTCATAGGGGGGTTGGGGCAGCGCCCTGGTGAAAATTTTTGGTCCTTAATTTCCGGTGGGTGGTCCGCGCCCATGGTTTTGTGCATGGTTTTGGACATGGTTTTGGGGTACGATGGTTTTCAGCCCCTGGTATTTGTTGTAGATCCGGTCAAGAGAACTATGGTTATGTTCTAATCCAGGGTTAATGGATTAGGGTTTATGTATGCTTCTGTAACAGTATATATGTGTTGTAACACTAAAAGGAATATAATGAAATATCAAGCTGGTCATCCCGATTTGGGATCCAGGGGAAAATCTCTGTGTTTATCTGTTTTATGTTTTATGCTCTCGCTATTGTTTATTTTCTGTTATAAGATTCGTGTGTAGATAATTTATGTTTAGGGTTAAAACCTAAATTTGGTATTGGAGCCAAGTTTCAGCTTCAAGGGGACGCCTTTTCTGCTGAGGGGTTTTTGCTCAGGCTTGAGGTAGACCTTGTTCAGTGGGATATTTGCAGGATCGATTCTTGCGGTGAAAGAAGATGGCAAGCGGCGGAAAGATAGAGATCAAGAAATTTAATGGTCAGAGTTTTGAGTTGTGGAAGCTCAAGATGGAGGATCTGCTGGTGGATAAATATCAGTGGATCGCGGTAGATCTAGGTACTAAACCACTGGCAACGTTAGATGAAGACTGGAAGAAACTGGATTGGAAGGCTAGGAGCACAATATGGCTATGTGTCTCAGATTCAGTATTGTTGAATGTATCTGGGGAAGCTACGACGAAGAATTTGTGGGAAAAACTTAGGATTTTGTACCAATCTAAGTCTCTGGTGAATAAGTTGTTCCTGCGGAAAAAAGCTGTATAAGCTGAGGATGAAGGATGGAGACTCGGTGATAGAGCATCTGAACACCTTCAATACTGTGGTAAGTCATTTTTCATCTGTTGATATTAAAATCTCAGATGAAGATAAGTGCATCAGTTTGTTGTGTTCTCTACCAGACTCGTGGGCCAGTCTGATTATTGCAATAGGTAGCAATACAACTACCTTGAATTTTGATGACATTGTCTCAGACTTGCTATCGGAGGAAATGAGACGGAGAAATATGGAGGGCCAGAATGAAGATGCCTTATATGTACGAGGAAGGTCCCAAAATAGAAACAAGAATAAGGTTTTGAGTGGGAGATCCAAATTTAGAGGGAGATCTAAATCTCCTGGAAGTTTGTAAAGGTATGTTGGAAATGCGGAAAGGAAGGGCACTACAAAAGGGAGTGCAGATCTAAATCTCCTGAGAAAGGAAAGAAATCTGATGATGCTCCTTCTGCAGAGGCAAAAACCACCTCGGATGAAGGTGGGGATGTGTATTTTGCTTCTTCTTCAAATACACATGTAGATCATGAGTCATGGTTGATTGACTCAGGTGCATCCTTTCACTTCACTCCCCATCGGGAGTGGTTGTGCGAGTATGAGAAATATGATGGTGGTGATGTCTTCCTAGGGGATGATAGGAAGGCTAGAATCGTCGGACGTGGAAAGGTCATGCTGAAGCTATAAGGTGGAAGGATTATAACACTTCATGGTGTTCTGCATATTCCTGCATTGGCCAGAAATCTGATTTTTGTAAGCAAGATGGATGATGCAGGTGTAAAAACAGTGTTCGAGAAATATGCCTGCAAGATGGTTCGGGGAGCACTTGTATTAATGCGGGGAGTTCAGATTGGAACTCTATACAAGCTACAAGGTAACACTGTTATTGATGGGTGTAACAATTCTGTGGTTCCTGAAAGTGGAGCAGAAAAGCCTAGCTGTCTCTGGAGAAAAGACTATGCTGTGGCATCAAAGGCTTGGACATATTGGAGAGAAGGGCCTTCGAATACTGCATAGAAATGGTATGGTAGAAGGTATGTCTAATTTCTCTCTGGATTTCAATTTCTGTGAACATTGTGTATATGGGAAGCAAAATCGGGTGAGTTTTCCTTCTGGTGCTAAGAGGGCGAACAAGATATTAGAAATTGTGCACAGTGATGTGTTTGGACCTGTTTTAGTTCCATCACTGGGAAAGTATGTGTACTGTGTTTCATTCATAGATGAATTCTCAAGGAATACATGGATATATTTCTTGAGGAATAAATCTGAAGCCTTTGACAGATTTAAAGAATTTAAGGCTCTGGTGGAGAACCAGACAGAGAATAAGATAAAGGCGTCGAGGACAGATAATGGTGGGGAGCTCTGCAAGAAGGAATTTGAAGATTTCTGTAATAAGTGTGGTATATCACGGCAGAAGACTACTCCATACACACCTCAGAAAAACGGAGTTGCAGAAAGAATGAACAAAACACTAATGGAAAAGGAAAGAAGCATGCTCAGTGGTACCGGGTTAGGAAAATAATTATGGGCAGAAGCAGTGGGGACTGCATGCTATCTGGTTAACAAATCACCTTCATCAGTGTTGGAGGATAAGACTCCACATGAGGTATGGACTAGTAAGAAACCCTCTATTTCACATCTAAGGGTATTTGGATGTGATGCATATGTACATGTTCCAAAGCAGAAAAGGACCAAGTTGGATAATAAATCTGAAAGGTGCATCTTTATTGGGTATAAGGATGGTTTAAAAGGTTACAAGCTTTGGAACCTGGAAACAAGGAAGGTTGTGTACAACCGAGATGTGGTGTTTAGAGAGGTGAAAGATGTTGTTAAACATGAAATCATACCAAAGGAACCTGAGAAGATAGAGTTTGAGCTAAAAGAGGATGAATCAGACTCTACAACAGAAGAAGACTCAGAAGATGAAGAGCCACAAACTCCAGCTTTGAGAAGATCAGTTCGGGAAAGAAGGCAACCAGAAAGGTATAGTCCATCTGCTTTTTGTTCAGGTTTTGCCTTAATTATAACTGATGATGATCCCAGAACTGTCAGGGAGGCAGTAGATTCATAGGATGGAAAACTCTCGAAGGAGGCCATGGTTGATGAAATGGCATCCTTGCACAAAAATGAGGCATGGGATCTGGTGGAGTTGCCGGCTGGAAGGAAGCCCATCGAGAGCAAATGGGTGTTTAAGAAGAAGATGAATGTAGAAGGCAAGGTGGAGAAATACAAAGCTCGGTTGGTAGCGAAAGGTTATTCCCAGGTGCCGGGAATTGATTTTGGTGATATTTTTTCTCCTGTTGCCAAAGTTACTTCTATTAGATTACTTTTATCTGTTGCTGCTGCATTTGATTTTGAGATAGAACAGATGGATGTGAAGACAGCATTTCTTCACGGGGATCTAGAAGAGGAGATCTACATGAAGCAACCTGAAGGCTTTATGGTGAAAGGTAAGAAAGAACTGGTATGCAGGTTGAAGAAGTCTCTGTATGGGTTAAAACAGTCACCAAGGATGTGGTATCAGAAATTTGATACCTATATACGGGGACTTGGCTTCACCAGAAGCAAGGAGGATCACTGTGCTTATTTTAAATTAATTGGTGACCGTGTTATTTATTTGGTCTTGTATGTGGATGATATGTTGTTGATTGGAAATGACAAAGAAATTATCCAAGATTTGAAGACCCAAATGTTCTCCAAATTCGACATGAAGGATCTTGGTGCTGCAAACTATATTTTGGGCATGGAAATTAAGAGAGATTGGGCAAAGAGGAAGCTCTGGTTAAACCAGAGGAAGTATGTCGAGACTATATTGCAGAAGTTCAATATGCAGGATAGTAAACCGGTGAATGTTCCTATTCTTGTAGGTGTAAAGCTGTCTGTTGAACAATGTCCCAAGACACAAGAAGAAGAGGCGGATATGTCCCGTGTTCCATATGCAAGTGAAGTGGGTAGCCTAATGTATGCAATGGTTTGTACTAGACCAGACATTGCACATGCAGTGGGAGTATTGAGCAAGTTTATGTCAAACCCAGGGAAGGAGCATTGGACAACAGTGAAGCGGGTTTTTAGATATTTACGTGGCACTAGTGATTATGGCTTGTGCTACCAGGGAAGACCAGGATTGGAAAGAATGTTGGACATTCGTAGTTTTGTTGATGCAGATTGGGCTGGAGATATGGACCAAAGAAGATCTACAAGTGGGTATGTGTTTAGCCTATTTGGAGGCACAATCAGTTGGATGAGTAAAAGACAGTCTGTAGTGGCTCTTTCAACTACAGAGGTAGAATACATGGTAGCCACTCATGCAAGCAAGGAAGTAGTTTGGTTGCAGAGATTGTATTCAATTATGGGGTTGGTAAAACAAGCTATAAGGATAGAATTTGATAGCCAAAGTGCAATTTTCTTGGCTAAGAACCTTGCTTATCATTCAAAGACAAAGCACATTGATTTTCAATATCACTTTGTTAGAGATATGGTTGAGGCTAAAAGGGTGTTGCTGGTAAAGGTGGACACTTTGAAGAATGTTGTAGATGCATTGACGAAGTCTGTGAGCACTCAGAATTTCTCTTGGTGTAGAGAAACAATGGGTGTTGAAGAATTGGGCCAATGACTAAGCTCTCCTATGACCCCCTGCAGAAAGAAAACAACAAGTGGGAGAATGTTGGGTATGTGTTATATTCTTTCCATGACTAATCACGCGTGGCCCCCCCTGTCGGGGTCCGGGGCAGTGCCCCAGCGAAATTTTTTGGTCCTTAATTTCCGGTGGGCGGTCCGCGCCCATGGTTTTGTGCATGGTTTTGCACATGGTTTTGGGGTACGATGGTTTTTCACCCCTGGTATTTGTTGTAGATCTGGTCAAGGGAACTACGGTTATGTTCTAATCCAGGGTTAATGGATTAGGGTTTATGTATGCTTCGGCATGTATATATATGTGTTGTAACACTAAAAGGAATATAATGAAATATCAAGCTGGTCGTCCTGATTTGGGATCCAGGGGAAAATCCCTGTGTTTATCTGTTTTATGTTTTATGCTCTCGCTATTGTTTATTTTCTGTTATAAGATTCGTGTGTAGATAATTTCTGTTCAGGGTTAAAACCTACAAGATCAACATAATCCCATATCTCTACGAGAGAGGGGGATCGGGGATCGAGGGATGTTCATGGTATTTAAATACACTCTTAAATCTCCATACATATACATACATGTGTGTACGTATGGAATTGATTTTTTATCAACTTTGTGAGTTAAATTAGTTGTTAATAAGTTTCATTTTTTTATTTTTTGGGAGCTAAGAGGAGAAGGGTCTCTACTCCATCAATGGAGTATGCCCATGCCCATGGTGCACCCAGTCGTGGTATGGTTCACGCAATTTAATCAATGAATATGTACAGGGATTTATATGTATGAATATATTTTTGAATTGATTATAAATTCATATTTGTTTATGAATATTCTCTCTCATTTCGAGAGGTTGGTGGTGGTTCAAATACCCTTAGAGGGCCATCAATAAGTGCTAGCAGGTTGCATGAAGGTGGTGAAATTTATTCACCCAGAGGCCAACCAACAGATGGTCGTGTTGGTTCTCAGCAGGGTCGTTCTGGTTCTCAACAGTCTCAGGGTGGGCAAGATGCTAGCCAACCACATCGAGGTGGCCATCAATTTGAATATTTTTTCATTCAATTTGTACAAATTTGTTTACATGTGTTTTTTATAATATACAAAATTTTATATATTGATGTAGAGGCTGAAAATGGTCCAAATTTTGGTTAAAAAAGATGTAGGGCAAAACTTTTCATTCAAGAAGATGGTTGTCCACCCACCACGACTTATCCGACCGACATTTCCGATATACCTTGGGAAATAAACATGCAACAATGCACCTTAGAAAGGTGTCAACATCTTCATGCAAAATTGCAGAGAGATCTCGTGGCTTTGACTCTACCTACTAAGAGTTGAAAAAGCTTGGAAATAGTTACACACTTTTAGGCGAACTAGTAGATGTGTACCGAAAGCTTGGGCCAACCACTGATACTTTTGTAGAAGTCATGAGAAAAAGAAAGGAAACAATGATGGGTCTCGATAAATGGGAGGATGTTAAACAAAGAGTTACAACAAATATGGCCAAGTCTATGTTTAATTTCAAAGAAGGGAAAAAAAGAAAGATGCTAAAGGTGAAATATTTCAAGCACCCTGATATAACTCACTATTTGTATGATAGACACCTTGCGACCTATGGAAGAATCCCACGGAACGACGAGGTTCCGCTTTATTTTGAAAAATTATTTTATGCAGAATTATTTTTGCAAATGAAACCCAATTACAACGACCTTCCCTTTGAATTTTTTGGTCTTGGGAAAGGCTGATTGTGTGACCGTAGGGTCGCTAGGCATGATTTTGAGTTGCCTCACCCTGAGCCAACATTGGTTAGTCGACCATTTCATGTCAAAAATTTGCGGTCAGAGATGGAAGCCACTTCTCAAATTATTCGAGAAGCAAGGGATGCCATCATCGAAAATGTTCAGAGTGGATTGGGTGGAGTCAATGTTTATCTGAATCAACAAAGAGCACGTGAGAATGCACACGTTAATTTTTTATATTATATAGATGAAGATATTGAAAACATGAGTGTTGAAGATCTCAAAACATATGCAAAGAATTATCGCAATTGTTAGCATGACCTAATTGTTCATGAGGAAGAGGGCATGGGAACAATATGTGTTAATGGTTAGGGTTCAATTATTTTAACACATGTACAATTTGTAATAATTACATATATACATGTACATTTATTTGTATACTTTAATCTAACAAAAATGTATCATTATATGTTAACACCATTTGCAGTTTTCACGCTTGATGAATGAAAAAAATGTTAATATCACGTTCGAAGCCTCTGGTTCAAACAATCAAGATGGTTCTCACCATCAAGATATGTTGGAAAATGTTAGTATTTTTTAAGTAATATTTTTAAAATAAATAATTGTTCACACATGTACATGTACATATATATAATAAAATGTTTTAACAGATCCCGATTCCGTCGATGTTTTTGGGATGACGGTACCTTCTTCTTCCTTGGGAGATGTACCTTCTAATTCCTTAGGAGATGTGCCAAATCTACAACCACAAGTATGGACAATTTTTCACTTTTAAAATTTATGTTTTTAAGTTATATATTCCACCTCAAAAAGTTCCATTAAAAAATGAGATATATCTATATCTTGAGCTACTTTAAATTTTTTGAATTTTAGGTTTTTGGAGATTTTCTTTCAGAACCACTCTTAGGAGATGTGCCAAATCCGACAGCACAAGTATTCAATTTTTCACTTAAATATATATATGTTTTTAATTTATAAGTTACAAATTAAAGCTTAAAAGTTTTATTATAAATTGAGATCTAGAGATTTTGAGTTATTTTAATTTTTTTGAATTTTAGGTTTTTGGAGATTTTCTTTTGGAGCCTCTCTTAGGAGATGTGCCAAATCCACCAGTAGAAGTATTCAATTTTTCACTTAAATATATATGTTTTTAAGTTATAATTTATAAATTGAAGTTTAAAAGTTTTATTATAAATTGAGATCTTGATCTTGAGTTATTTTATACTTTTAAATTTTTTGAATTTTAGGTTTCTATAGAGGATTTATTTTCTCCACGGACTCTAGCGATGGAGATAGGAACATCCACACCATTTCAACCATTTGAACAAGTTGTCTAACTTTTTTTTTAATATTATTGAAAATAAGTTTATATACATGCATTTTCATTTGAACATTATATATATATATATATATAATTGTACATGTATATTGCACAGTTTACTATTGGAGATGTTCCCGTGGTGGAAGTTGTAGCAGACGAGCAACAAATGGAGAGGGAACCTCATGAGGTATTGCATGATTTTTTTTACATTTTTTTTTACATGAAGTTCTATATATTCTCACTCAATTTTAAAACATCAAATTTTGATGTTTGTACACATTGTGTACAGGTTCCCCATGCTTCGCAGGATAGCTCAAGGATTGAGACTTTGCTGGGAAAGACACTACATCCATCTGTATTTGTTGGATGATGCACATGCACTATTTGATGGATGATGCAAATGCACACGTGCAACATTATATTTTCAATAGATTTAGTCTTAAATTTACTTTTTTGTATATAGTCTTATCTAGATGGAGTCATATATAACTTGATACTTGATACTTGTGAGATCTACAAATTTTGGACATATTTTATGTGAACTACATTTGGTACATGTGAATGTGATATATAATGTTTTTAAAACTTAAGTTTTGGATGGTTGAACTACATTTGGCATGTGAAGTAATGTTACAATGTTATATATAATTTGTTTTGTTTTTAAAACTCAAGTTTTGGATGGTTGAACTACATTTGGCATGTGATGTGAAGTAATGTTGTGTTAAATAATTTGTTTTGTTTTTAAAGTGTTATGGTTGAACTACATTTGGCATGTGAAGTAATGTTACTTGATACTTGATACTTGTGATCTATAATGTTTTGTTTTTAAACTCAAGTTTTGATACTTGTGATCTATAATGTATCCAAAGAGAAGAAATTGTTGGGTAGTTCAATAAAAAAAATTCCAATGGAATGTCATCTTCAATGATCCGTTCATGATCGGATTTTGAAATTTTCCATTTCTTAATTTTCGTTTTTTTCTTTGATTGAACCTCTATCAACTTTATGTGTGCTGCACACACCAAGTGACTATATTGACAACTTATGACATCAGGTTCATAGTCTTCAAAGTAAAAAAAATCCCTACTTTGATTAGTTTGTCTGAAAAAATAACCTTTTAGTATAATAGATCCTCTTTCATATGGAAACCTGTGATCATTATAATTTTCTAATAATTTCATTTTTCTTTCAGTGCAACGTATCATATAATACTTCACATTTTCATTGTTGTCAGTTGGTGCAATTACAACAAAAAAATCTCCTGGACAATAAAACAAACTTAACAAACTTATGTATTTAAATTTATTTCTAGATCTCTACCATTTGAAAGAAATTCAAATTTTACCTTCTCTAACAAGATCAGAAACTCGATCACCATCAGATGATATTGTAGTCTCCTTTGATTTCATTTCTTCCAACATTGCAACATACATTTTCCCCTTTGTATTTAGCTCTATATGTTTCCAATATTTTACATACATTTTGTTTTCACAAACGTCATTGGATTCTGTGTTGTCTATGCAAACATGACAAAAGCAAGAATATTTTCTTTTATCCAATGCAAACACATTTGTGGACAACTTTGTTTTAATTGAATGCAATTTTCGAGTCCCTTTTATTGTTTCAATGTCATTTCCAATTGATATATCTACATCTTCATTCCCAATATGCCAAAAAAACCTATATATGGAAAATTCAAAGAATAATGTAAATATGATATCAAAATACCATCAAAGATAATCATTGTGATAAATGTACACTGTTTAAAATTAGATATCCAATAAAAACTAAATTGAATGTACCTTCACACTTCCCTTGATTGGTTAGTCTCATGGCTTAGAGTAGCGATGCACCATTGAACAACTTCTTTAGCATTCACAAGTCAGTTTGCAGAGGGGTTCATTTGATATCTTCAAAGTGCTCGTTTTATGCATGTCCCTGCACTGTCATGTTCTCCTTTTCCATGGCCAGTCTCAAAGAAATTTCAACAATGTTTAATGTAGGTTTTCTTATGAAGACAACACAACCAAAAGAATGACCATGAAGATTTCAATTGACCTGCGCACCCATCTGACCATATCCAATGTTCATTGAATTTTATTCCATGACTTTTGAAGGACTCATAAATCTTTCCAAAACAGTTTTGTACAAAATATGTATCTTGTGTACGATCGTCACTGATATAAAATTGATATTCTTTAATAACATGTCGACTTTCACTTGTGCTTTCTATATGATGGAAGTTTTGTTCAGCATGTCTATATAGAATATGAACGAGCATGGAGGCTTGGTCAGAATGATAATATTCACTCTGAATTTCTTTCTGTGGAACAAATGTGTAGTTTTATGCAAAATAAATTACTAACAAAATGGTCCCTGGTGGAAAAAATTCACGAGATTTTTTGAATTTCAAGTCTTGCCATTGAGCTCTATGGGATTGCTTGGTGTATTTATAAATTTCCGCCTCAAACTTTCTCAAAAAATCTATCACACAAATTTTGTCTTTTTATAATTCAATTCTTTTAGCATTAATTGAACCTTGAATCGATGTATGGATATATTCATATCTCTTCCATTTCAATTTCATGTTGGAAAATGATTGATCATTTATATCAATACAATATTTGTTTTGAAATTTAGTCAAATTTCCACAATCATCACATTATTTACCACCAACACATTTCTTTTCGTAAAATAATTCATCGCTTTCTCTTTCATATAGAATTTGAGATATGAAATCATGGATAGTGGAAGGAGGAGGTGAATTTTTCCAAAATGTTCTACCAAAATTAAGGAATGTGTCATAATATAACTCAAATTCCACATGATAACGACAAAAACAAGTGTCGCGTACGGTGATAGGTTTTACATACCATGGTTTTTGTTGAACAAAAGCACTGATTGAGACATGAATTTCATGATTCTATTCTTTGAAATTGTTGAACAACTCTGTTTAAGTGGTTTCCAAGATTTTTTTTTCATGTTCTTCATACTGATTTCGTGCTATTCTTATTCGCATCACATCCCTTACATTTGGCGAAACATGTAAATTTTTCTTCCAATATTCATATATTATTTTTTTAACATTTTCTCCAAGTCTATCTTTGTATGGTTGCCTACAAATAGGTCTCCAACAAGCAAGTTCATCATTTACATCTATTTGCAACCAAAATTTCTGATGTTTGTGCAAATTTTTTCGTGAGGTTACTAATGCTCGTGCCATAGATTTTACCAAGTGATTCTCTTTAGTACTTGATGAAACCACCGCCATATGTATTTCTCTACGTACAACTAAAACATTTTTCTGTCTAGATCTTCTAATTGAATTTATAGCACTATTTATATTTTCTATCACATTTTCCTTCATTTTTTTATCTTTTGTTGATTTTTCGAATTCCCAATAAAGTCGTAGCTTCTTTTAATTTCCTTAATGATAGGAGACCTTTCAACATTTGGGCTTGAACTGCCACATTTTCATTTATGAAGTACGTATCAAAAATGCGTTTAACACGATATCTTATAACATGGTCAACTCTTTTATCTCCATATGTGTGAGTGTCAACATTTTCTAACATCTCATCATCGACATTGATTTCATCTGTACATATTCGAATGAATAGTACATAATAAGTTTAGATATTCAATAAATAACTAAATTAATAAATATGTATAATTTCAATAATACATGCATGAAAAACTAATATATATATATATATATATATATATATGTATGTATGTATGTATGTATGTATACGTTGTGATTCAATTTCTTCACTTGAATTTTCAACGTTTGTATGTATGTATGTATGTATGTATGTATACGTTGTGATTCAATTTCTTCACTTGAATTTCTTCAACGTTTGTATGTATGTATGTATGTATGTATGTATACGTTGTGATTCAATTTCTTCACTTGAATTTCTTCAACGTTTTCACCATCTTCAATCATGTATGTATGTATATATACATATGTTGTGATTCAATTTCTTCACTTGAATTTCTTTCAACATTTTCACCATCTTCAATCACTGGTTCAATATCTCTTTCACTTTCTCTTTCAAAATTTTGTATCTCATCATCAATGTTTTGAGGAATATCTGTCTCTGTTTACATTGTAAAATATTTTTCAAATTAGTTCATCAAATAAAAATTAGGCTTCACATTTTAAACTAGGAAAATTTTAAATATCAAATTCATAATATTTACATTTACATACCTATTTCAACTTCTATTTGAGGTTGATTTTCCCTTTCAATATTTGAGAGTTCTTCTCTCTTTCTTTTGCAATATTATCTCGTCTCTTCTCTACATTCTTCAGGGTCTCTTTTTCGATCATATTTTCTCGTATAATTCCTTCGATTTCCCATGATAATAGAGTATGAAGTTCAAAAAATTTCCTTCAAAAATTTAGACAAAAACTCAATTAAAAAAAAACATCACAAAAGATTCAATTTAAAAAAAAACTCATTTTAAAAATCTTGCAAAAAATACATACCTCAATCCAAAACACTTACTTTAAAAAATTCGAGAAAAAATGTCTTATAAAAATGAAACGAAGCTCAAAATATTTCCTTCCAAGTCCTACAAAAAAAATTCATTTAAAAAGTTAGACAAAAACTCATTTTAAAAAATCATTATAAAAGATTTACTTCAACCCAAAACACGTACTCTAAAAAAATGTCACTTCAAAAAATACCTTCAAAAAATGTCCATTGAAAATTAATTCCAAATTAAAGCCACTTCAAAAAATACTTTAAAAAATCCTCTAAAAAAAAATCACTTTAAAAATACCTCCAAAAAATGTCCTTTCAATATTATGCCTAAAAAGAGTCCTTTTGAAATTAAGCCTAAAAATATTCCTTTGAAAATTAAGCCCAAAACCTCTAAAAACAATGAAAATTAAGCCCAAATCCATATCTTAAAAAAAAAATGAAGCCCAAAAAACATCCAAAAAATGTATCACATACCTCTAAGAATTGTCCTTTGAATGTACCTCCAAAAAAAGTCCTTAAATCCAAAACAATCTTTTGCAAAAATGTCGTTTGAATGTACCTCCAAGAAAATTCCTTAAACCCAAAACAATCCTTTGCAAAAATGTCCTTTGAATGTACCTCCAAAAAAAGTCCTTAAACCCAAAACAATTCTTTGCAAAATCAGACCAAATGTGCGAAAATATGCGACAATAATGAATGTTTTCGCGACAATTAATATTGTCGCGAAATGTGTTTTTGGAGGGGCTTCGTGGTATTTTCCGACCGACGGAAAGTTGGGTAAAATTTCGACCGAACTTGTATAAAAAATTTGGCCAAAATTTTATGTCGTTAGAATTGATGAGCCGTCGACGCAAAAAACAATTCGGCTGAACTTTTTTTAAGAGTTCGGACGAACTAACACATCTGCAACTACACAGAGTCGAGCTCTGAATACATATCTTCAACTTTGGACTGATTAAAATCCATGAAACATTCTGAATTAACTGTCGGAACCAATACACTCATTTTCAAAATTCAATCTACTTTCAGGAAATATAACTTTTATGGAATTTCATAAATATTTACTAATTTTAATTAATTTTGTAATAAAACGGGTGCAAACAATTTCTGAAGGTTATTATGATTCAATGAAATCATAATTCTATATCTTCCAAAATACATTGTAAAAAAAATTGAAAAAATTATGGTGCATTACATTGGTTCATCATCTGTAATGGGTAGTTTTTAGATTTTTAGTTTATAACTTATATGTTAAGAAATTTCATGCGCTGCGAAACATATTCAAAATATGAATTTTTTTCATATAGGACCAGTTCAAAAAATTCTAGTAATTATGATATGCATTAGTTGGCTTTGTAAATATAACGAAACCGAAGTAGACTCTGTCTAGATTGTTGTAACACATTTTGTTTCTCAAAAACAAAAAGTTTCAAAGAATACAATAGTGCGTATTAACATGACTTCTTATGAATCCTTTTATTGTTAAAAAACATACACTCAAAGAAACACTAAGTTAATATATCAAATGTGTATAAAAAAATTCCAAAAAATAAGTAATAGAAAGCTAATAAAATTTCTGACAACTTTTATTTTTATTGCAAAATGAAATTGTAAACAGAAAAATTGTTTTGGCTTGCAGAAAGTTGAAGAACAGAGAAAAATGATTTTTTTTTCTCAAAAAAGGGAAAAAAGTGTGACCCATTAAGAATTGCACTAATTGAGAGACATTGTTAATGAATTGCATAGTTGAGGAGATCAGTGGCTCAAAAATGTCCAATTTTTCATTGGAACTATGCAATGAGCAGTAGGAGGATCACCTGATGAAGGGAAATACAAAATTGGGAAAGTTAGAGAGACAAGGAGGCATGGTTTTTCACTGAAATTTTGCAATGCACGGTTCCTAAGGGGAAGGATTATCCAACTACACATTTGGGCTAGTTAGTGACACAGAGAGGCCTGACTGCCCATTATAACTACGCAATTCACAATTCTTGGTAGGAAATAAAATTGATTGCATAATTTGCAAGGTTAGGGAGCTTAGTTATGTTAAATTTAATCAATTGCGGTCAAATTCCATCTTAGGAAGCTCAAATTACAAATAATATCGTTTCATTTAATTCCTCTTTTCAAGAGGACCAAAATCGACCTAAAGATCACCTTATTTGGACAAGAAGAAGTTCGTCTTTGAATTTATTTACTAACTCATGTATATTGGGTTAGGTCAGCCTCAACCTCAAGTAGACCCTCATGGAAGATTATAAATAGAAGAGACCTCAATCTCATTTTTACACAATTGATCAAGATCTCTTCTTCTCTTGTATGTTGTCTTTTCTCGCTTATGTTTGAAGAAAGAAGTTTGCACAGAGGTCCTAAATCTCAGGTCGAAGGCTCACACAGAAGTTAGGGACTATGTTCTGGTCGCGAGCACAAAACTGGTGGATCTGGGCTAGAGACATAGGCTTTCTATAGACAAGGTAGCGGCTGAGGAACCTTAGGCCATAAGCAAAATGTGTTATGCCTGTGGCTAAGGCTTCAAAGGCATATTTTACCATAGTCGCAAGAAAAAAATTCTATGGTAGTGGCTAGGGGACCCTTGGCCATAGGCTAAGAGTGTTATGGTACTGACTAAGGCCTCAAAAATGAAATTACAGTGCTCCAGAGTTTTTACTCAGTGAAAAAAATGTTCGATAGTATGTTATAGGTAGCGAAAATATATTACAATCATCAGAATTAGAGTTTTGATGTTTAGATGCATTTCATGGATATTTTAGTTGTTGTGAATATATGGATAATTTTAATCTCTTATGTTGAATAATTTTATGAGAATCTACTAGAAGAATACTTTTCAAGGGTTTTCCCCATAGTATTTTTTCCCTGGTCTCCGACCAATTTTGGTGTCTCTATGTGTGCATGATTTTCATCCTATATTCCTTTATGTTCCATTGCATTGATGATGATTTTATTATTCATTCTACATAGTTGCATATGATAATGAATAATAATAATGTAAATATGGATAATTTTATGATGCTATGGGGTTAACTTAATGTGTTAATGATAAAATGCAACTATCAAAGCAAAGATCAATATAGCCCTATGAAAAATTAACATGGTATCAGAGCCAAGCTGAAGAAAAACCATGGAGACACTTTTGATCTATTCAAGAAGAGGATGGCGGAGACCCAAAATAATTCTAAACCATGGAGACACTTTTGATATATTCAAGAAGAGGATGGTGGAGACCCAAAATAATTCTAGGGTATGAAGAAAACCATAGGTATTTAGTGCATGAGGAATTAATGGTTAGGGTGTGAAAGAAACCCTAGTTTATGGAGAAGACGATACTTGATATATGAAACCCTAGCGTGATTTATGTGAAGATGCTCAAGCACTTGGGATTGATTTGATGAATCCCTAGATGACCTGGATGTTGATAAAGTTGATTGAAGGCAACACTCTTATGTGGAATATGGATAGTGATGGCTCTTGAACACTAGTTCAAGAGGGACAAGATCACCTCTCATTGAAGATAAGTACTCCTTGACTCTTGATGTTTCTTTGTGTCTTTACTCTTGTTTAGTCTTACAGATTTTATTATTATGATTATTGTTTTGATCATTACTTATACTTCGTGCATGTGTATTTGAGTATATGGATGTATCTAACCTCCTTTATGATATGTGATAAGTGGATCCTTCTTGAGGATCATTTGAGTTGCAGGAAAGAAAAGCTAGATCTAAAAAGGCACATGATAAAAAGGTGACAAGCACTACAAGTTGCCCATGAGAAGGTGCACAACTATTTGAATACTTCAAGGTATGCATGGTATATTGTTTTAATGTTATGTTTTAGCTATAACATTGGATGGCTAGGTAAGCCCTATGGTATGTTGATAATGTCTCCTTTGCAAATGGCTCATGCATATGAAAGTGATTTGGATTTATATTTCCTATGATGAAATGGTGCACCTGGTATTGAATATTTTGATCATGATGATCATCTTAGGCTACTTATTTTTTATCTTGGATATAGTGGCATGACTTGAGCTTTGGATAACATCTATTTTTTTTGAGATCCTGATTCTATGAAGAAGGTTAGCACCTTGAATCTAGTAAATTATACTCTTTACACTTGATATGCATAAGACATTGGATCTCTTATATAAGGTTACCTCTTTGTGATAAGTATAATGAAAGTATGTTGACACTCTTGTTGTTTTGGTAAAGTTTTATTAAATGACTCGAATTGGTCCTAGTGATCATGACAAGCATGGTAACCATGATAGAACTATGAGATTGATACTATACATATCTTATTAACTGTGGTTATGCTTCTAATTGCATATGAAAAAACTTGATGGACTGACTTGATAAAAGAGATATTGTGTTCATGATCTTTGAAGTGTGATGTCTCACTTGTCCGCTTCCCCTATCATGGACTCTAACCCTTGATGAAATTTTGATGTCATTATACAAAGAAAGTAACTAATGTGGCCTTGTTATAACCATGATGGGTATATGTTTGAATTTATGATCTAATATATTTGTTGATGCATAGACATGTTGATGACATGAATACAGATGACTGAAATGGATTTTAATTTAGAGGGAGAATCCATCCATTAGATCCATTCTCCTAATGTCATGTATATTCTGTACTATTGAAATATGATCTATGGGTATTTGACATTGATGATCTGCAACTAAGTTTTGATTTGAGGTAAAATATTTTTTCTCTAATTCAAAGCCTCAGTCACACAAAGAAAGGCCTATGGGTATGACTATGTTTGTTGAACACAAAATCAAAGTTTTATGCATGAAATCCAATGATCACCTGGAAGATGTTAGTTCTACATATGTGTAGTAGATATCCAAAATATCTGAGAGTAAGTAATTTTGAATGTCTACTATAATATTAATATGTAGACTGATCTTATGTTTGCAGGTGGCCCAGATATATATACATCATTATGTTTGAAGTTTATATTACGAGGGTTTGAAATGACTTGGCTGATTTATATAGTTGCGCAATGTTGGGAATTTTGACATAGATTATTTTGGTATTTAATAATGGTTTTGTATTGGAATTATAGTTCTCAACACATTAGTTGAAGTATTGACTGTTGCATGCTTGGAATATGCAAGATATATCCTTGGCATGTAGTGGAAGGAATGTATTATGACTTAATTGATATAGATGACTTGTATGATGTCTGATAATTACTTAGATCTTTGACTCTATGTTTGAGATATGTCTTGGACTATAGACCTTACTATGATAGAAAATTTTGATTTGACATGATGTCTAACAATTTTCCTTGACGACTGAAGATTCATCTTGATGATAATGATATATGAGCACATTGACTTACTATGAATTGAATTATTATCACGGGAATGAATTGATGAAATTATGGATTGATATTGCATGGTTGATGACAACTTGTTCGAATGATAATAGATGATGTCTTGAATTAATGAAAGCTTTACCTATCACCTGGTCCAATGAAATGACTCTAAGATATTTATGAATTTTGATGTTAGTATTGATCTGGCTTCTAAAATTTGATGAGTTGATTTAATTGATTTGATTGCTTGATAATGAAAGGTTGGGAATGATGGTTTGGTAAAGTGTTATGGTTGTAGTGATCATTGCATGAAGCAAACTCCCTTGATACAGATATTTCCACATTGACAGTTATCTCATGAAGACAAGATGTTGTATTGATCCAAGCCTTCTCTTTAGAAGTGTTACAAGGTATGACCTTGATTTTGATTTTGGTTTTTATATACTGAAAATCTACTATTGTTAGGTAACAAGCCTATGAAAATCTAAGTTAAAGGGAAATTTATTCTGAAGCTCAAAATGATGTATCATGGCTTGATGAATCAATTTTTGAAGATGGGAAATGATAATATATTTTATGAAGCTATTGAAGAAATATTAGAAAGTGGAAAAGCAAAATCCTTGGAAACTCTGATTTGAAGTTCAAAATGTTGTTGAACCTGACATGGAAAGCGATAATTAATTGAAGCATTGATTTTCCATTTAGAACATCGATTCGTATATATATAGTAATGTGCATAGAACCTGAGTTGATTCATGATTGAGCTGCTTCATTCACATTGAGTTTCCACCGAGAATCCTTCAAGATGTTTGCATGAGATGATCTATTCTTGGCATGAGATACTCCTCCTATGATATATGATTGTATGGGTATGCTGATGTTGATTATTGATGAGATGAGCACAAATAAGTGCTGCCTAAGTATGAGATCTTCCATGATGAGAAGTTTGTAGCTCTACCGAGGTTGAGCACAACATTGCTAGCATGGCTAACTATGAAACAAGATGAATAATTGTTTAAAGATGTGTTTTGATAAAGTTCTGAATATGACATGGATATATTGTGATGATATCTAGTTAGAATAGAATCCCATACATATAGTTGGGATCGAGATAATCTCATATATTGAGACAATGTAGCTGTTTGAGACAAGCTTAGGCTTGTAATTGGCACCTCCTTGAGAGGGTGGATGTTTATGGTATCATTTTTTGATTTATATGATTATTTATGTTTTGACATGATATTTGATTTAATGTCTTGTATATAGATGCTACTCATACATGATGATTACCTAATACAATTATGATGATATGAGTATGATGAGAGAAACATTGATCGAGGACAATGAGCCATACTCTTCCCCCTTGTTTGAGCTCCCAAGGTGAGGAATTGAGATAGAGTGGTCCTAGGGTTGAGGGAACTCTGAAAAATAGGGTTTTGCCCCTATCTATTACCCACAACGTTGGAGTAGTAGCTCACCCTATCTTGGTCATTGCAGAGTAAACCCTAGTTGGCATCATACCCACAAGATAGGCTTGTTGTGATTATCCCTCTCGTCTGGCCAATAGATGAGGAGGCTTAGAGTCATGTGATCCTTACCTCTTGGTAAGTTGGGTATATTTTCCAAGCTATATTTTAATGCAGGTTTTCTACCACATGATTATTCAAGGTCATTTTTGGGAAGATCAGTGCAAAATAGGATGGGTTGAGTAGTAGCTCCCCTATGTCACCTATTGCTCGATATGGGGTCGTATTTGTAGCTTCCCCATGAGATTATCAGATGAGTAGTAGCTCCTCGATGTGATTTTAGGTTGAGATATGCTCCTTGATGATATCCTCTCTGATGATGATGTGATTTGAATCCCCGTCGATAGTTTTGGGTGGTAACCTGATGACATTTCCAGGTAGTAGCCTGATGACAAATTTTTGGGTAGTAGCCCGCTGATAGGGTTTTTGGATAGTAGCTCAGGTATTCTGGGTAGTATCCTGCTGACATATATTCTAGGTAGTAGCCCATTGATAAAGGTTTCAGGTTGTAGCCCGATGAATAGAGGGTGGTAGCTTAATCTCCCCTTTAGTAGAAAATTATTCTTCTTCTAGATTCGAGAATATTCAAAATTTGAGTAGGAATAATCAAGTAAGAAGGAATTAGCAAGCGATGTAAATTGATGATTTAGGATGATGAGATACTTGATATGGGACGCATGCCATGTTGATCAATGGTTAGATATAAGCAAGTGGAATTCTCCCTAGATGAGAGGGAGTGTTAAATTTAAGAAACTACAGTCAAATTACACTTTGGGTAGCTCAAATGACAACGAATATGATTGCATTGAATTCCTATTTTCGAGAGGACCAAAATTGACCTAAATATCACCTTATTTGGAGAAGAAGAAGTTGGTTTTTGAATTTATCTATTAAATCATGTATATTGGGTTAGCTTGGACTCAACGTCAAGTGAACCCTCACGAAATCCTATAAATAAAAGAGACCTCAAGCTAATTTGGACACAATTGATAAATATCTCTTCTTCTCTTTTATGTTGTCTTGTCTCACTTAATTTCGATGAAATAAGTTCACACAAAGGTCCGAAATCTCAGGTCTGAGGCTCGAACGGAAGTTAGGGCTTCTATATTATCTATGGGCACAGAACAAGTGGATCCAGGCCAGAGCTACATACTTTCTATCGGCAGGGTAGTGGCTAAGGACCCTTAGGCTTGGGTGCAGTTTGTTATTGCAACGACCAAGGCTTCAAAGGCATATTTCCCCACAAAAGTGGGCACAAAATGATATGGTAGAGGTTGGTGACCATATCCTGACCCTTGGTTGCGGGCTAAGAGTGTTATGGTAGTGACTAAGGGCTCATAAATGAAATTACAGTGCTCCTAAGTTTCCTCTCAGTGAAAACAGTGTTTGACAGTATGCTACAGGCAGTGATAATATATTATAGTCATCAGAATCAGAGTTTTGATGTTTAGATGTGTTTCATGGATATTTTAGTTGTCGTGAAGAGATGGATCATTGTACTCTCTTTTGCTGAATATTTTGATGACAATATACTAGAAGAAAAAATTGCAAGGGTTTTCTCCATTGTGGTTTTTGCCCCGATCTCCAACCAATCCTAGTGTCTCTATGTGTGCATGATTTTATTCCTATGTTCCTTTATGTTCCGCTGCATTGAAGATGATGTTATTGTTATTTATACATAGTTTCATATGCTGATGAATAATAATAATGTAAATATGAATAATGTTATGATGATATGGGGTGAACTTAATGTGTTAATGATAAAGTGCAACTATCAAAGCAAAGATCAATATAGCCCTATGAAAAATTAACAAGTTAATGACTTAGGTTTCAAGGTTTCTCAGTGTGTTGATCGAGGGAGATTGTCCTCTAGGATTGTGCAGTGTCCAATTTCAAGAGAAATGAGATGCTTCACTATGGTCTGGGATTACACAATGCATAGTTATAGGAGGGAAAAATATTGATCGAAGGTTGAACAAGCTGCAAAGGCAATGGAAGCTAAAAAATGGCTAAGTGTAGGATCAATGAGACAAGAGAGAAAAAGACATGCAATAAAATCCAGAAATGGTGATATGAAAATCAAATAACATCAAATGCACCAAAAATCTAAAAACTGACATGCATACCTTGAAAGGACAACCAATCAACACTTATTTCTAAGTGCGGAAATTTAAAATCACTTTGCGACGCTTAGAATACAAGTAACGAAAGGAGTGCCAACTGAAACCAAAAAATGTGCTAAGTTGTGGGAAAGTGTATAGTGCATATTATTATGATATATAAGATCCTCTACTATTGAAGAATGCACATGAAAGTGTGAAAAAAATCAAAAGTGACAATTTTTATAGCAAGAAAACATGAAAACGACACTTGCAAAAGCTAAATAAAATGAAAGCGATACATGCTATAGTGAAGAGAACAAAAAATAGCCACCTATAAAAGTGAAAGCAAGAAAAAATGACAGTCACAAAAGTGAAAGTGGCACAAATGAAAACTAAAGTGCGCAAAAGAAACAATTGAGAAAACTCATCGGGGAGATGATACAATTGCTATTAATGGTGAGAGAAATGTCAGCTGTTAGATTTCTACAGGGAATGCACAGTCTCTATCTCCAGGAAATGCGAAATCGTTTTCCTTAGAGACTGCGTAAGCATTGTCTCTTGGGACTACATAGTCATCATCCATAGAGAACTGCACAATCACTGTCCTCAACATCTGTATAGTCACTATTAGCAAGGATTGTGCAGTGCTTGACTTTGTAAGATACACATTGACTGCTATGATTTCTTGAAAGGAGAGAGCTTGTTAATGACTCAAAGGCTAACCATGTGTAAGCAAGTGACTTTGATAGTTAGGATCTCAAGAAACATCAACCCACCATGAAGCAACCATGAATAATCAAGGAACGATAGCTCATAGGATCATAAGTAGGATCCAAAATTCAAGTGTTGGAAATATTTTGGAGGGAGTTTGTCACAATGAAAATAGTACTAAAACATATGGCTTGAAGAAATCCCCAAGTTTAAGGATTAGCTTCTAGGGTTCCCACTTGGTGTGAAGGCTTGGGCATCAAATTTATGAAGATTCCACCATAGGAAATTCACCAAAACTTGAAGATAGCTATAGGAGACACTAAGGGATAGGTATATCCAAGAAATAATATAAACACACTCCTCTAATGGATTTCACATGAAGCCCTAGAGAGTCCTCCTTATCCTTAAAGAGACGAGGAAAAGTAGCAAAAATAAATACTATTTTCAATTTAAAGGTGATAATAAAGGATTCAAGACTAGTGCCTGGCCATTGGGAAGTTAGGAGTAATGAAAGATATCAATATAAACAACTCGCTCTTCAAGGATACCTACAAGAAATTTCACTACCCTTAATGGAAGTAGTAACAAAATACTTAAATATACTTATAGATATTTATACTTTAATATCACTTGCCAATGGAGTTTCAAGGATGCATAAAAATGAATCCCTGAGGAACATGTCGCTACTACAACACCCTCCAAAATTTTGGCCTATATCAAAATTTTAGAGCCTACTTTGACCTTGTGAGTTGTCGTTTATAGTAGCAAGAGTCACTCCATGTAAATCCTCTAATTTTTCTAATCCCCTTTTGAAGAAAACCTAAGTGTTGTATTTTGGAATGTGAAGTATCACACATTGTAAAATCAAAGTTATGGATCAATATGAGAGGAAAATTTGTACTAATGGGGCCTATTTATCATATACACATGTACTAGACTCATTCCCAAAGTTTTATGAGTTATTTTTTTAGTGTTATCACTAGAATCACAGATTGTATCTTAAGTGTCGCACTTGGGGGAAAGTGTTGTTTTGTCATCACATTCAAAGGAATTATGTTGATTCTAAGTCATGAGTGTTCAATGTTGTGTCGCCAATTGTTCTAAGTGTGTGAACATATTCAAATTCTATTTTGGTTTCATATATGTCTCACCAATACCATACTTAGATCTTCATTCTTAACCAACCTATACTCATTATGTCCCTCTAAACTACACATTGTTCAGTTTCAAGCCGCAAAATTGCATCCATGCCTCCTGTAATTGTGCAATGAGAAATCACTTCCCCCAAGGACTATGCATCGCCAAGTCATAATGCTCAAGAACAACCTATTACTTCTCAGAACTATGCAATCCTGCCTCTTTGTGTTCACTATGTAGTTTGAGTCAAAATTCTTTCTCTGCCTCCCTGAAATGTGCAACTGCACAATCCAATGGCTTAGCCTCCCTCTAGAATCGCACATTGCGTAGTTATAGTGGGAAAGCCTATCGCATTGTGACCATCAAATGCGAAATATTTCTTCTTAGACCTCTAGTTACTGCGCATTCTGTAGTCACAATAATTAGTCCCTCACTCTTGTCCTTTGGAACAATGCATTGTGCAATCCCCGAGTCTTCCTCCTAGTCCAGTACTCAGTTCCAGGCCAATCAATGATTTTCATGAATTTTATACTAGAATATTTCTAGAATGATGTCATATTGTCACGAGTGAATTTTATTTGCATGTATCATAGCTTGACATGACATGATGATGCTTAGAAAGGAGGAGAAGGAGACTGTGCTAGAATACACTTATGAAGTCGTGAAGTCATTGAACAAGAATATGAAGGGACACTAGATTGTGACAGAAAGTGAAGGATTAGAATCATTGTGAAGACTACCCATTTCTAAGCCTTTTGGAGGATGAAGAGTAAGAAAATGCAACATCTTTCATGAAAAACAAAGATAGTAGCAGGAGGAGAAGCTTGACATTAACAAATCATCATAAAATCCATGTCATTGGTGCCAAGTCATGTCTTATCAAATTGTCATCTCAAGATTCATATGAATCATCATGTGCCACATCATTTGTGGATGTAATTCTATAATTTTGTTATGTCCCTATAATACTAGTATAGCCCCTTATTTTTATTGTTAGTGTATCCCCCTTATTGTTATTTTCGCGCCCATGTATTCCCCATATTGTTATTATTGTTCCACATAGAAGCCCACTATTCTTATTTTTGTGCCCTTACATTGTTATTGTTATGTCGGCCAGGATTATATTGTGACCCATTGGACTCCTATATATAGAAAGGAGGTTTTTCATTTGTATCATCAAATAATTGTTCATTTATGTAATGTAAAGGAGGTTTCCCCCTCTAAGTGGATAAATTTTAAGTTGTTGATCTATATTTTATTCTATTTCGTGATCTGGTTGCATAACATTTGGTATCATAACTTTGGATTCTAGGGTTTCTCTATTGCAAATAGGCCATCTTGGCATTTTGCGATATTTTTTTTTATAAGAAGGGTCAGGAGCTAAAAAAACCCATTTGAGTCAAAATCTTGACGAACGTTGTGTAAAAATTTCAGATCTTGGTTCACTATATTTTGGAGATATGATCTGAGGAAGTTAGGTTTTTGTAGGCTTTATAATTTCATCTCAACCATGTCACCGAGGTAAAACTATCATAACTTTCGTTTCCGAAATCGTATCAGAATTATGTAAAAAGTTTCTGAAAGTGAATAGACTATAGTTTCTTTTGTATCAATTTCAGAGACAAAGGTCAAAACAGTGACAAGTGGAACGCCGTAAAATTTCGCTCTACTGAACCTATTATCACAAAATTGCACCTGATAGGATGCTAATTAGACAATCTCATGTAACTATTTCAAACCAATATTTTGACTGAGGCTTAGCCTCCTCAGTCTGAGAGGGCTCTCTCAAGGGTTAATGATATTGAATAAAGATGTAGATGGCTAACTCTATTTATGAAATAACTTGCTTATGATGAGTGTAGGTTGAAAATCATATCGGTATGTAAACATTGGGCTTATGGAGTCAACATATTCATGGATTCAGTGAGTTCACATGACATGGAAGTTGAGGCAGATCATATTTTTTAGTAGTAGGACACACACACATGAAACAGGAAACTAGATAGTCGATTCATCTATAAAGGAAGTCAGAGCATTGCAATAATTAATTTTGAGTATTATAAATGAAAACCACTGTAAATGAGATCCATAAAAGGTATAGATAAGATAATAAAGAACTAAGAACTACTTCAGAATCTCAGGTTGGTCAAGTAGCAGATCTCTGTATTGCTGAAACAATTAGTTTACAATAAGCTGCAATTTTTCCAAAAATCTCCAACCCTTGACAAATTCGACTCAATGGCCTTTAATAGAGTTTTTACATCATGATATGATCTACCTCCAGGCTAGATACATCAAATTTTTTCCTAATGACACCTTGCATAACCATAAAACATCAACTTAATGACAAACAAACACCTATCCTACTTGACAATCCTATTTCAAATAGGACTCAAACTACTCTTTATTGTATTTAGAAACCTTATCTACTTAAAAAATTTACATATTTTTGACAAGTATGCTATCACATGTTCGATTTGAGATGATGGAATTCATCACTTTATGGCCACTTAACCGACCTCCTCAAAACTAGGAAACAAAACCCTGTTTTTTTAGGCTTCTTCTTCCACGAATACTTTGGCTGTCAGCTTATCTTCAATTCGTGGTCCTTGAGTGTTTAATAACTGCTTGTCATGGTATTTAACCCTTCCATAATCTCTATATGTCCAAAGGTGCTCCAAAACCTGCTAAAAAGGCTGAAATATAGTATGCTACAAAAGTAAGGCAGTTTCATAGCACTGCAAAACATGCCTTTTAACCTCAAAATTTTTGATTCTTTCCTTTGGAATACTGTTCATCATCATTAAACACATCTCCCACACCAATTCCACCTCTTGATAGCATTCAAAAATGGTCCAAAAAGTCAAAATACCATCTACAATAGTTTCATAGCATTTTGCTGCCCTTCAAGCCCAGATAGGCGCAACGAAACTACTGAAAAGTGCTGAAAATGCATATTTTTGTATAATTTTGAAATATGAAACCTGTAAGTGCCAAAAAATTGTATCTAACATGTCATTAGCCTCAATCAACCATAAAAAAACTCACCTTATTCTCCTTGAGGCATTTATTCTTCATTTACAATTGGTTGGGCTATTGGTTCTTCAATCACTGTCATTTTAATACCTTTGTTCTGAAATTCATCATGAATTAATTCAAGTTGCTATTGAATATCATTAACTTGGTCTTTAAGTCTTATATTGGTAGCATTCAGATTTATGTTCATCCTCCTGAGATGTTTGGCCTCTTTCCTTGCTAGAATTGTCCATTTAACAAGTTGATGTGTACTATCCAAAGTCTTAGAAACAGTGTCAACCTGTTCTTCCCAAACTACCTTCATATTTTCAAATTGAATTTTCTCAACACTGTGTTTCCTTGCTTCTTTTTTCATGACAATAATTTCATGATTGTCCAATTTCAATTTTTTTTCAAGGAGCTACAACTCTATTTTTTCTATCTTCTCTTTTCCCCTTTTTGATTTGCTGACTGTGTCCTTCTCTAGAGGTGATGAAAGGTCAATAACCTCTTGACGTGGCTGATTTGTATCGGAGGGTGGTTGAAGTTCTTTTGTAATATTCCGAAATGGAAATCAACAACTTTTACACCATTGAATCAATCCCTTTGTCGAAAATATCAACAAGGCTATGTCAGAGATAGACTGAGAGGGATTTTACCAGTTATGTCACCTCTAAAGAGAGGATGAGAACCAGAGGCTTCCTGGCCCTTACTCAGACTCTACCTATAGCTATGAAAATATTTCTTCCCTCAGGAAGATCTTTCTCAAAAGAGATGAGCTACAACAACATCCGAAACTTCAATAATGAACAACAGTGAAATAATACATCATATGATACAAGAAAAGATACAAATATTGAGGAAAATCTTGAGGAAAAGACCTCTCAAGATAGACTAGATCAGCCTCAATCAAGATTTTACATGGAAACTCAAGATTACACTGCTATACAATAATGCCCTAGCTATGTCTGCGCAGTTATATGAGGTGATTGCAATATGTAAAATGGAAATATAATCATATATCTATATCAGCTCAAGAAATGAGGGGGAGCAAGCTCTAAACCCATGAAAATAAATAACTAACAATCCTTAGAAGGTTTGGATGCAATACATGTACAAAATTATAAAATACAAAAATGCCGGAGTCGCTGGGCAGCTACTGCAGCTCAATAATAATACTGAAAGGAGAAGGGGAAGAATTCTGCAAACAATATGGTGACCTCCTCCAATGATCTTCTAAGTGAAAGGCTACCCCTTTCACTGAAGATTACACTCTCCCATCCCCATGGTGAATTCTCTAGCAATTGCCCTCTGAAAATAACGCTGTAAGAGGGAGTGACTGCGCTGGGGCTGAGATGAAACACATGGCCCTATGCCAAAATCTGCAATAAAGCTCTGGGAATGTCCCTTGATGATCTCTTAGAGAAATAAGAACTCCTCCTCTTCAAAAATAGCTCAGGAAATGGTAGGATGATGATCCCTCACTACTACCTCCAGCAACTCCAGTGAATCTTCCCAACAGAAACACTGTAGCTGAAAGAGATGGCTTTGGCCTCAAGCCTGGATGTGAGGAAGATGAATAAAAACTCCTCCAAGGCTTCCAAATGAAGGAGAGAAGACTTCTAAACATAAATCTCCCTTGTGTTAAGCAACACAAGCTATCTCAGTTGAAAAACTGAAGAGAGCTGCAAAATCGAATTCTCAAACATGAGATGAACAATGGCTCTCCTTCACCTTTTTATGCAAGGAATGCTTCCTTGCCATGGACCCCACTCACATTAGCTTTTCTCTCATTTCAAATTTCCCTCCATCAAAACTGTGCAGTCTTCTTGAGCAAGCTTCCTCTCTTAGCCACGTTGTTGACTTGGTCAACCATGGCCTAGTTTACTTTCTTTTGGCCCTTTTCACACTAGGGACTGCCAAATTTAGCCACTTAAGTGACTCATGCACCTTAGGAGAGTTTCATTATGCCGCTACATGGGCTCCCTTACCCATTTTATTCCTTTTATTATCATAAAAGAAAAATTAATGTTCCAATTACCTTATTGCAAAATTTGGAACATTACATCTTTACTACTCTCTATTAGCTTCCTAGCATGCCTTGACATAGGTTTTCTTGCTTGGAACATGAAACCAACATCTTCTCCCTCAAATTCTAATTTCTTTGCAGATTTAGGCTTTTTTAACTTCTGCCCACCTTCCTCAATAAACTCAGCTTGAAATAAAGGAGTTTCTTCTATGTCAATGGCATGTAAAATATCCTCTAGATTTCCCTTGGCTTCTACTCTGTCTTCTACAGCCATTGTATTATCTTCTAAAACCACTGTTTGGCTCCTAGTTATCCTTTTGGTTCATTGTTTACTAACAATTTGTTTCTGTTTTGCATATTTGACTAACTTTGACTTCTATTTTGTAGGTGGGACATTTGGTGTGTCAAGACTGCATTTTATCTAGCTCCTTCATAGTTTGCTTACTTTTTTATGCTCTTGCAGGTTTATTTGGTTTTGCTACCAATGGTTGGCTTTGTTCTACTGCTAGTGGTGATGGAATTTTCCTAGGTTTAGGAGTTTTTGAAGGAGTTAGAGCATCCAACTCAAAAGCACTGACAATCAAGAATAAGGACCAATCCCTGCCTAACCTTTGAATTTCATCTAAAACCAATAACTTCATTAAGCCATGATGAAATAATGATGCCTCACTCCCCTTAGAATTTTCTTGGACCTTATAAACCATCTTTGATAGACTTCTATGCATATAGAAAGGTAGATCAAGGGAAATCTTACCACTGAAGCGCAAAAGTGATTTGAAATGATATGAGTAGACTTTGTGATATCTACCTTCAGAAGTAAAGTACTTTTGGATGATGAGAAATTTTTTTGAATAGTTGTCTTTAATGCATCTTCTTGGAATAACATTGGTGAGATCCATTTCAGAATGTTCTAGCTTCACTAATTCTTTGCACTGTTCCATATTAAACTTGAAACCTTTGAACCAATTCTCTTGACCTCTTGGAATCTCTGTGGTAGCAACAATAACCTCTGGTGTGATTGAAAAATTGAGAATTCCAACTTTAGTGGCCGTTCCACTGAAATTCAAATAAAACTCCTTGGATACCTATGTATGAAAGCCCTGTAATTTCTCACAAAAATGTAGGCAACCTGTCCTTCTGAAGGCTTCCATTACTACTGGATCTTCATTGATCACTTTCATGTCTGTAGGTTCATATCTCAGACATTGTCCACCCTTGTGTGTTTTTCTTTTCTCTGCCATAGTTTCTCTAAGAATTGCTCAGCCTCGCTTGATGAGTTTGCAGGCATGTTAAAAGTAAACCTTTGAAGAAACCAACCGCAACTTTGGCTTAGTACAATAGCTCTCCAAAGCTCAAATATTACGCAAGGAGGAAAAAGAAATGAGAATGACTGAAGTAGGAAAGGATTTGAAGTTTAAATGTCTTCTGATGACTCAATGATGACTTCTACATTACCTAAACTGACCATGATGACTGCAGACCTGAGCATGTACCTTGATTTTATCCCTCCATGACTCGAAAGCATCTAACTTACCCTTTCCCAAATGATTTCTGACACCTTACAACTAGACTGACAAGACAAACATGAAACCACTCTTTTGTAGTGCTTTTAGTGTTAATTTGACTGTTTTCGCTATGAAAATATCAGCAATTTTGTAGCGAAAAGTGACTTTTTGCAGTGCATTATGCTACGAAACTGTGGTTTCTTGGATAATTTGGAATTTTCAGTAAAAAAAATTTGGAAAATGAAATAAGTCAGAGAATGATGAATGATGTGATACGAAGGAGATTGGACATGGGTGGGTTTAGACCATAGGGTAAACTTAAACCATAAAAAATTAATATTTCCCTTGAAAAAACTTTAAAATGAATCTTACAACCCTATTTTGACACATGAACTTATTTAACCTTGTCAAAATGATGTTTCAATTTTTTTGGGTGATAACAAAACCAACCCATAATTAGGACATTGTGGGAGATTGGGCATAACATTAACTTGAAGAATCCAAATTAGGTCTGACCTATGGCATTGGAAATAAGATGCATATGGCTACCACAAGACCTAATTTTAGATCTTGGTGATCTGAAATTACAAAGTTACAACCGTTTCAATATCGAACTCCTAAGAGCAAGAAAAATGCGTGTATTCTTTAAAAACATTTGCATAACTTTTGTTTGAAAAATCAGTTTGAAGTTTTTCCAAGGGAACATTGAAGTATATATATCTGTATTGGGTTCTAAAATTCCTCCAAAAAATAATTCTACACCCATTAAGTGCTCATAAAACTCTACTATGACACATGAAGAGGAAGAATTACAGCACAATATATCAAAATTATGGGACCAAGTGCAACAAATTTCACTCTCACAAATAGCAAACAAAGATGAAATAAAAGGTGACATGGATGGTTTAAAAGTAAACATGGAAGCTAATATGGATGGCATGAAAGCTAAGATGGATGGTATAGTATCAAAAATTGAAGGTTTGAAGGAAGGTTTGACAAAGTTGCTACAAGAAAAACTTCCTAATGGTGAAAAGGTAGTAGAGGAAACTCATGATGAGAACAAAAGAAATGTCAATTTTCATAGAATCTATCGTTGGATTGAAAACCCACCATATTCCAAAGATTTATATGAGGAAGTTTGATGATAAATGGATACTACAAATGGAGAAATACTTTGAACTCCATATTGTGCAACCCACACAAAAGGTATGCATTGCAAATTTATATTTAGAAAAAAATCAGTTTGTATGGTATTGACGGCTTTGTTCTCGTAAAACATTTGTCACTTGGTCAATTTTTATAGAGGAAATGGTCAATTTTTACAAAGAGAAACACCTTCTTTAGCCAATTGATAAAGATCAAACAAAAGGGTTCAATGATGGATCACATTGAGGACTTAAAAAAATTGAATATAAGGATAAAAGGTATTCCAGAGGAACATAGGATTGATGTCTTCATAGGGACTTTAAAGGATAACATCCAACATGAGGTTCACCTTTGGGAACCTGACACATTGGAGAAGGTATTCAGGTTGGCAAGAAAAAATGAAAGCAAAATTATGGTAACAAGGAAGCCTACCACTCACAACTATAAAGATGGAAGTGTTGCTACTCCTAGTTTTCCACAACCTACAAGGTTGACACCACAACAGATGGAAGAAAAAAGAGTGAAAGGGTTTTTTTATAGTTGTCATAGAAAATACATTAAAGGTAACAAGTGTGTTGAGAATAATTTTTTTTTACATAGATTGTGAAGACGAGGAAGAAAAGGAACAAGAATCTTCAAAAGAAGAGGATATACACCAAGAATCAACCTTAGAGAAAGAATATATGAATCCAACCATATATTGTAATTCATTGGCAGGAATTACCACTCCTCAAACTCTCAATATAGAAGGACATATCAAGAAGAAAAATGTAATAGTGTTGATTGATTCGAGTAGTACCCATAATTTTATTCATTGTAATATAGCCAAGGAATTGAATTTATTCCTATATCCCACACTAGAGTGTCAAGTGACGGTTTCAAATGGAGGAACTATAAATTTCTCTAGAAAGTTTCATAATATTAGTATAACCATGGGGGAACATGTATTGAATATCCCAGTGCTTTCAATTCCAATGGGTGGTGCTGATGTGGTACTAGGGGTTCAATGGTTACAATCTTTGGGTTCAACAAATTTTAATTTTTAAGAACTTTTCTTGAATTTTTTTTGGGAAGGAAACAAAATTGAATTAAAGGGTATTATAGGGAAAACATGAAATATAATTAGATCTAATGGCATGGAAAAGCTCCTAAAGAAAGAATAACGAGGCGTAATTGCACAATTATGCTCACTAGAGTTTCAAACATCGAAATCATCTATCTCTCCAGATCTCCAAAAAGTATTGGACAATCATTCCAAGGTGTTTGAGACTCCTAAAGGAATCCCACCTATTCGTGATCATGATCATGCTATTCATTTGATTCCGGGAAGTGTTACTCCAAACATTAGGCCTTATAGATATCCTTATGCTCAAAAGAGTGAGATTGAACGTATGATTGCAGAAATTCTAGAGGCTGATATAATTCAACCTAGTCAAAGTTCTTTCTCTTCTCCAGTAGTATTGGTGCACTAGAATGATGGATCATGGCGTATGTGTTCGGATTATAGGGAGCTCAACAAGCTCACTATTAAAAATAAATTTCCCATCCCCGTCATTGATGAATTACATGGAGAAATTTATTTCCCCCAGCTCGATCTTCGCTCTGGATATCATAAAATTAGAATGAAGGCTGAAGACATTTTGAAAATAACATTCGTAACTCATGAGGGTCATTATGAATTTTTGGTCATGCATTTTGGCCTTACTAATGCACCTTCCACATTCCAAGGTTTGATGTATTCCATTTTCAAACCCTTCCTTAGAAAATTTGCATTAGTAGTTTTTGATGATATACTAATCTACAAAAAGTATTGGAAGGATCATGTTCAACATGTTCAAATGGTGCTCAAACTATTCGAGGAGAAACAATTATATGAAAAAAACTCCAATTTTTTCTTTGGAGTACAAGAGGTGGAATATTTGGATCGTATTATATCTCATGAGGGTGTTAAGGTAGACCCTAACAAAATTAAATCTATTAAGGAATGGAAAATCCCCACAACCATAAAGGATCTTGATGATCTATGGGGTTAACAAGGTATTATCGCAAGTTTGTTAAGAATAATGGGAGAATATCGACAATTCTAACATCATTACTGAAGAAAGATGCATTTTCTTGGACTCCAGAAGCAACTAAGGCCTTTGAGCATATTAATAGGCAATGTGTCAAGCATCGATCTTAGATACACCTGACTTCATAATTTTTTTTATTGTGGAATGTGATGCCCCAAGAAATCGAATTGGTGTGGTTTTAATGCAAGAGGGAAGACCCATTTACTTTGAAAGTCGTCCAATCAAAGGAAAGTATTTACAGAAACCTATTTATGAGAAGGAAACGTTTGCAATACTACATGCACTAAAGCAATGACGACCTTACCTAATGGGAAGACACTTCAAGGTAAAAATAGATCATGATAGTATTAAATACCTTTTGGAACAAATTATCTTAAGAAGAGAAAAAAAATGGGTCACAAATATGTTGGGTTATATCTTTGAAATCATCTACAAAAAAGGGAAGAAAAATGTTTTTGCAAATGCACTCTCAAGAAAGTATGAGGATGTGTATGCATTTCTTTGTGCCATTTATATTATCCAACCTGAGTGGATAACCGAAGCAAGGGATGAATGGAAGAATGATGAGGAGGTGTGGACAATCATTCAAAATTTGCAGCAAGATCCTAGTACATCTGAAACATTTAGATGGAAAAATGATTCATTTTGGTACAAAGATCACTTATATCTTTGTAAGAATTCCCAACTAAAAAAAAAATTCTTCTGGAATTGTACACCTATCTATTAGGAGGGAAATTAGGATTTTTAAAAACTTACCATAGGGTCAAGAAGGAATTTTTTTTGGATGACCTTAAATATGATATTCAAAAGTTTGTAAAATAATGTTTGGCTTTCCATCAAAATAAAGTTGAGACATTTATGACCTCGGGTCTGTTACAACCTTTATCTATTCCAAGTCAACATTTGGAGGAGGTTTCAATGGATTTTATCATAGGTGTTACAAGTTAATTCAGACATCATCCCCAAACACATATCAGTATTCATTAGGGTGTATCATACTCTAAATTGGTTGCTACATGCCCTAAACTAGTCATCACATTGATGGTCTTCCTTCATGAAAATTTCACTGCTTAGATGCCAGTTGAAGTGCCCTATCAATCCATCAATGCACCCCTAGACATTTGTAACTTCTTTGTAGAGATCTACTCCCATGCAAGGCTACATTGTAGAGGATCCAGGCCCACATTGGAGTGTGTTGGTCGACTGGGAGCGAATTGTTCATTGGATTCCGGGAATCTCCCTTACTTCTAATGACTTCTAGAAGTTGTTCTAGCTCTCATCTCATCTGATAGCCTTGAATTTGGAAACCATGAAGTCATTAAACCTCTTATCCTCATATTCCCATAAACACGGAAACCTCTTCATCCATTTTTAGGAAATCCATTCAATGATTCATTTATGTCGAAATACCTTCATATACTTGTAAATAGAGCACTGAACATAGTGCACAAGAGAGAAAGAATTTGTGTTCAGTAGAGTTATGCTGGTGAGATATCAAGTCTTGAAGGTGTTGTGCATGTACTGTGACGATGATGGATTGTTGATGCTAGATGTGATGAGGATGGGACTCAAGCTGGATGAGTGAAAACGAATCGATCAACTGGTTGTACTCTTCCTTCTACTTCATAATAAAGACATTTGTTCCTTTCCTAATGCATGTGTCAATGATGTTATCTGTGTATTAATGATTTTAATCGATTCAATTTGTTTAATTTGAATAGATAGTATTGCCTTTATGTTGTTTTCTGTCTTATGTTTTTCATGGTAGGTATCAATCAAGCGAGTTAAGCTAGATTGAGAGCGACGAAAGAAACGAAGGGAGGCGAGGAAAAGAAAACATATTACAAGTAGGTTTCTCTCCCTTTATCTATTCACTTCAAGTAAAATGTCAGACATCTTTCTTTCTGTTGTTCTAAGTGAACCACCCACTTAGGGAAAGCATACCTATCCGTAGGTTTGTATTTCCGTAAAACAAATTGGTTACCACATTAGGGATCGACGGATCGTCCCTGGTGGTTGTTTACTTATCCATCAACATCTAGTAGACTTTAATTGCTTATTTTTAGTCATTTGAATGTGTCTTACAAGAGTAGTGTGATGGATTTATTTTTCAGAGAGTCCTCTGGCACCAATGCACTATAACCAGGGTGCATTTCCCTTGTAACCAACCAAAATCTATCAATTTTGTCTTTTTCCGATTCATGTCAGTGTTTGTTTGCTGAAGCTTTGAGTGACTGAATACCTCCAGAGACCATTTTTCTTTTACTCTTCTTGCCTCACTTTGGATTTATTTGATCAATGTTTCTTTGTATTTTATTTATCATTGTTGAATATTTCCAAAGTTAAATTTTACATTTAATCAATTCATTATTTTCGAAAAGAGGAATTTTCATTTCAGCATTCATTTCTCTTGAAAGTTTTGAGTGATTTTTTGTGCATTAGTTTATTTTTCGTTCATCTAAACTTAAAGGAAACTGAAAATAAAAACATGCATTTTCATTTAGGGATTGTGAGTGCTACTTGAGGAATATTTTAGGGAAAAATTGCATTTAGATGTGCTCATTGATGATTGCAAATTATCTGATTGATCTATCCCTAGTAGCTAGTTTTTCATTGTCGAAAATCAATTCGAAATGAATTCTTATCATTCTAGGAATGTTCAATACATCTCGCGGTGAACCTAAAAGACAAACTGATCATCAAGGTTAAAATAAAATTTATCTGAATTTATCTAATAAAGCATTGTAAAATTAACGATAATATTTAGAGGTCTAGGTTAGACGACATGTTCCGACATCGTTAAACATATCAGCTATCGTTCATTGTCTGCGATACATTTTGTGTGTGATACCTCATTCCACGTACGTAAGTATATCGGAGCTTGTCAACATAATTTCAAGTATATCGGGAGGAGTTATAGTATGAAAAATATAAGGGGATTCTCTCACTGTGTAGTTTTGCATTAGACAATGCTAATACGGATTGGTCCTCCATGTACCTTCATGTATGTTTGGAAGGAAAACTTCAGGTTTCTTACCATCCATAGGTAACTGAGTCGGCTACCTTGTACATGTGATACACTGAACACAACATTCGGGGAGATTTCCTGCACGTATAATAAGTCCTTGGTTTATTGAGGCAGTATAGTGCAGTTCACAGTTGCTTTGTAAACCTTTTTCATAGTATCACCCTATTTTTGTTTATTTGTTTTTGTATAAAATTAATCAGAAATCGTGGAAGAAGATCAACCCCTTCCCTATTGTTTGTGTAGGACAGTGAATAAACCTCCGTTACTGCCAGAAGCTACTCATAGTAGACAAAGTCACCCTCGCCCTACTGAGTCTGGTACCTCTGGAACTCTTGGTGCTACATCATCTGATATACTCGAGACATATGATACTTTGAGTATCGAGTCTTGAGTTTTTTCGACTGATCCTGGTTTATCTACTATTGTCGAGATGGAAATCTCAGAGTTACATGAGGAAACTGAAATTCAATCCAGTGAAACGGTGAATCTTGAACCCAAGCTTGTTCAACTAGAAGTCGATCTAGTAGTTGATCCCGAAGTCGAACAACAAGAAGTTGTTACGGTGCAATCGTCTGATCCTCAGCCATCCGTAACCTTTGAGTCTTCCTCTTTACCGCATATTTTACTGCCTGAAATTTATCTTTGGCCTGACGGTGAAGTGCTTCCACCTGGTTTGATTTTGATAGAGGAAGAACTTCAGGAAGAGAAAACCCCTACGACCCCCACTCATTTTGGGTCAGAGATTCATTTATATAAGTCTTTTCATCATTTGACCGACTCTGCTTCCGTTGATCCTTTGGACTCTCAGGTTCCTGTAGATTCGTTAGAGTATTTTTTGGGTTATTTAACCATGATAGAGAAAGCATCCCAAACTAAACTGTCTGTTACGACTGTGGCATCATCTACTGTCGCTTCGTCTTTTATGTTTTCTACGACACCCAAGGAACATCTGTATGGTGGTCCGTCCATCCCACTGGGTTGCTAAGATTTAAATGGAACCTACTATGGTGTCTCCTCTAGTCCATGGAATTCAGCCATGTCACCGTCTGGAATTATATCTAGTTCATCTATTACGAGTACTAAATGGCCTAACCCTCAATATCAGGTTGGTTCATCTAATTACCGACCATCTTAGCTAGTATCTGTTGGATACCCTTCATATGAAAGTCAGTATGTGCAATATCCCTATACTCCATATGCCGGGGGGCCACATATTTTCAGTACATATTGTAGTACTCCATTGTATTTAGGTCCATCATATGCTAGAATTCCTATTTGCTAATGGAAACCTACTTTGCATGTTCAACTGCAAACGGTTGTGTATCAATATCAACCAGTTCAACCTATCGCATCTGTGCCTATTATGCCTTCCATTTCTTCTGTGGCTGTTGGTCAGTCTGCACAAGCGGGTCCTTCCACCCCTAACCCTTAAGTTTTGGGTCTACAGACTCAGTCTTCCCAGACTGCTATTCAACAACCATCTGTATTGGGAATTTCGCAACTGCATGCTAGTTTACCTTTGTCACAGGCTTCTGCTGGCCCTGTTTATTCACGACCAAGTCTGAATTATCCTGGCGGGAAACCATTTTATTAGATACCATGGCAACCGTAGCAACCATTCCCATAGTATTAGGCTTATCTAGGACCTGGCTAGCAAACCTACCCCTATTTGGGTTACCAACAATAGAATCCATTTGTTGGTATGCAAAGGCCTACTACTCAGGCGATTCCATATTATCCTAGTCATGCTCAACCTTAACTTAATCAACAGTTTCCATTTGTTGCAACATTAGAATTACTAGATTTAAATTGACTCACCAATGATCCAATTCATTATTTACCTTGGTGGCTGGTGATTCCACATAAATTACCCTGAGACATTCCAAAATTCAATGGAAATTATGGAGAATACACCTCTATGCATGTCATGACTTATCATTTATGGTGTTAATCAAACTCCTTAAATGATGATTATGTTAGATTGCGTATTTTCCAGCGAACACTTACTAGTCTGGCTGCAAAATGGTACATTGAATTACCACGGGCTTCACTTGATAATTCTATAGTTTTATCCACTACCTTTTTAACCCACTTCTAGTTACCCATCAGATATGAAACTGGAACGAAACTTTTGACCAACTTTAAATAGACCACTGCTACTCATATATCAGATCATATACATGAGTGGCGTCGTCGTCATCGTTGTTTCGGGAAATAACTCCCTAAAGGTTTTTGGGTCGGAAACCTTCATAGATCAAGGGCATACCATTCAAGAAGAACTCACTCAAGCTATCTTTTTATGCTGAAAACTAGATTCAATCAATTGCGGAACTTACCTAAAATTCCTACATTTGATGTAGATCCCACAGGGTTCAAACCCCAACAACTCCTCATGCTTCGTAACCTAGAAATCAAGAAAGAACGAACACGAAACAATAGTTGTGCAACATATATTGTTCCTAGATGTCAGTAGAATTCATGTATAATATCATATAAGAAATACTGAATGTTTAACTAACAATATTCACACATATATAAACACATGAATATTCGGGAACAAGATGGTACTTCTTATTATAAATGGAATGTACAAGAACAGAAAGTGGAGAGATCACCTAAATCCTTCCACGGCCTTCGAGTAGACCATCCTCTGGATTCATCCAACCCTCACCTTGCTAGGATTCTTCCAAGATTTGTGCACACGAGATGTCATATAGGATAATGATCATCTTCAAGGAAACAGGGGTTTCTTGAATATACTTGGGAAGTGTAGGTGGCACGGGAACATCAGACTTGAAATAGGGATCCAACAGAGTATAATATCTATAATTTTCTCTCTCCCTTAGGCCATACACATGAGGGGATTTTATACTCCCTCAAAGTAGTTTCAGCAATTGGAAACAGTTGGGCCACGAGCTGGGGTGGTTGAATTACGGGAATAACCATCACCCTACCATGAAAATAAGGAAATTATATATATTTTTGATGATTTAAATGGCATACACGGAAAATTATGAGCAGACTCGTGTATATACGCGGAAAAGTATAGGCATAACCGCATATGGGAAGTTTAACACTGTTTTTTATGAATTTGTTCAAGTCTGGAGGGAAAGGATGCCTAGGGCCAAAGAGACAATCATTATTCACATGAGGGTGAAAAATGATGCTATAATAGATGCCCCCTAATATATGAGGTCAGAAGGGGTACATGATGGCCGAAATATATTATGTGCAGAGAAAGAACCTTGCGAAGATAAGAGAGGACGTCACCAGATTTCAGCCTGTCAAAAAACCAATGAAAGAAGTTAGAGAGTCAACTCATGTCTGAGGTGGGCATACGCATGCTTAGTGAAAGAAAAGCATATATATAGATCCAAAATGTATACAAGTATAACTGAATTGGAAAGTACATAGTGAATCATCTGAGCATTGCCTAGAAGTATAAGTCGAAAATCAAGTGCAAGTATCACATATAGAATACTGATCAATGATGCTGTAGTAGATATCTAATCACACAAGTAACTGAATCTCCAGGTACCAAATCATAAGAGGTGGAATACATGGTACAATCACGCAACTCAGGAGCCAAGATATAAGATGCTAATGTACTGAAACTGCAACATATAATGGTGGACGGTGTCACTGGCAGAAGCTGGATGAAATGTCAATAGTGAACCGAAGCATGCTGATGCAAACCTGAGGTCTTCACCGATCACTATGGCACAATTCTACACAATGGGAATGAATGAGCTGAAGTCAACCACGTGATAAATCGTTTGATTACCGGTCAATAATGTAAACCATTAACAAATGCGAGACAAACCACTAATAATTATAATGGGTGTCAAGGTACTCCAGTACAATCTAACAAGTGCGAATAAATGAGTTGAAGTCGAACACTTGTAAGAATATTTCAATCAGGATGTAATAATGAATCCACACTGTCGAAAGCGAAGAGTCTGCCACTAATGACTGCAAACCCTAAGGTACTGAAAAAAATACTCTAGACCTTATTCCTAGAGCAAGGAGTCGGAGTCGATGGGAAAAGATCTGCTGGAAGGAAGGCATTTAGGCATCCCACATCAGTCCAGCGCAAGTGTAACCTGCAGGCCAAGTTTTGGAAGGAATTGGACAAAGTAGAGTGAAGTAACCAACCCAAAGTACATTTCCGACATGCACAAGATGAAGCTAGCACATGGAAGAAACCCTCTCAACCAACCAATAATGAGAGCTGAAAAAGAGGCGAGATATCCACCGATAGGGTCAAATGGAAATAAAGGTACTGCACGAATCCCAAGTGTGATAATGTAGCTGACGTCGAACACAAGGAAAACCACTCAATCAAAGACCCATAAAGATGATCAACTGTTGAGCACAAGGTCACCTATCAGTAATGTAATTAGGGCTAGGGTGCAGCTCTAGGTTTACTCTCAGAGGAAGATGTCGTAGTCGATAAGAGACAAACCTGCCAGCAATAAGTCCATGGAGGCCTTCTCAAAACAACATGAGCATAGGACCAAACATCTGATGTGATAGTACAAGATACTGACAAAACCGGGAAGGCTTGAATAATAAGTCAAGAGATACTGCAGAATGGACGAATCAGGGTTAACTTCCCTTGAACAAAAGCATGAATCATGATGACCATGGCAGCAAATAATGACACTGTATAAGTTTGTTATGCAGGAGGCAAAAAAAAACTCTCCATATGATTGGAAGAGATAACCAATCGGGGTAGAACTGACTCATGAAACAAGGTTACGACATCTCCTAGGTCAAAACTAAAACCATCTCAAATGAGGAAAAGACATAGTGGTATGTGCTTTGTTCAAGGGGGACAAACTGATACTGTAACTGCCATCAAAATATGAAGTAACATCCCGTTCCCGCTCTTTTTAACATATTTGAAATTTTTTTCTTTTTCATATAATAAGCTTGAAAAAGAATAAAAGAATGCTATGGTACAATGGATAGAATGAGTATCAAGAAACAGATGCACTAGTTCCTGGGATAGGAACAATCCTATGCTCAATGCAAGGTGGTGGAAAATGGTAAGCGATACTTAAAGGAGTGTTCCATCCATGGGTAACAAGGGTTTCAAGTTGCGATAGCTAAGTGCTTTGCAATGGCTAAATTTGTACAGTGAGTCAAAGTCAAATGATGGCTTAAACGTCGAGTCCAAATGAAGCTGGCTAAAGGCCAAGATAAACAAGTAGTCGATATGCAATGCAGTAATGCAACTGAAGAACACCAGGGAGCCTTTAGGGCAATAGCCAGAAAAATGATAATGAAGAAGAAGAAGAATGAAGCTTCAAAATATAAGTCATGGCGAGACTAACGAGGACTCCCGAGCCTACATAAAGTGCAACATGGGCAACAAGTGCTAGCAAGGAACTAACTAGGAAGCCCATGTAAAGGAAGGCTCTACCACCAAGTCATGATTAAATAATCAGCGAGTGAAATGGGTTGAATACTCATGACATGATGGGATCGACCCTATGGCAAGTGATAAGAATGGAGGCTAGAATTCAGAATGCAACGGAAAGTGGATTACCTAACCTATATGCCAGTGGAGATCATATACCTGCCATGATAGGTCAGCGGTCATGGTTTCAAAAACCGAAAAAAATATCAAAGTCAACAAAATGTTCCTGAAAATATACCCATCTCAACACTTCCAAGCAACTGGGTTATGCAGATTAATACAGATGTGAAAACTAAGCATAATGAAATTTTGCAAAAAAATTTCAATTTCTGGGCATAAATACACATTTTACCTCATATTTGGTTCATTGTTACTTTGCTGAATTGGAGAAAAGAGCTCTAGAGAAAAAACCTCTTTCCTAAAATTAGGAGCAAACATCCGTCAATCTTCGTAGGATTAGTCAGGTAAGCCTTAAATTCATCTTTATGATTAATTTTATCCATTAATAGATTAAAAATTTTGATTTTTCACCGTTGAAATGATTTGTTTTGATTTATCATTTTGCACATACGCGGGTTCATGTGGACGAACCCGCATATGATATGCGACTGTCCAAAAGGGAAATCGTGTATGCGCAGATCGTGATTGCAAAAAATGAACCTAATGACAAAATTAATGAATTTTTGTAGGATGAATATCTCTTGGAGAGAACGTGAGCACAATGCCATTGACCAAGAGGTCATGGGAGACCAAAATTCGCTCAATATCCTCCGAAATTGTGGTTTACTCAAATTCTTCAAAATGCCAAATATGAAAAGTAACGTCTAGTTACTTGAAATGCTAGTAAATCATTGGGAACGAGAGGAAGATTGTTTCATGATTGATCAAATACCTATACACATAGATTTGGAAGACATTTATTTTATTACTGGACTCTCCTGAAGAGGAGATCTGGTAGATTTACATGGCAAGCCTGTGGGAGGGCTTACAGTTGAGGATTATGTCCACGTCTATTGTGTAGAGGGGTCTCAAAAAGTAGGGACTCAAATTGCAATCAAAGATTTAGCAGAGCTGCATATGAAAATTCTCCTTTTTACCATTGGCAGGGTGGTTAGATCTGCTTCCTTGCACCAGGCATCAAGAACATAGATGAGTATAGCTATGGAATGTTTAGTGCATCTCTTTGATTGGGTACAGCTCTTCTGACCAATATGAAAAAAAAATTGAACTCCATTCGGAAAGCTAAAACTAATCATTTAGGGTATGGAACCATCTTGATGACATTCTTCTTTGAGAAGATTCCTAGGCTTCAACCCAAAGTGATCTCATCCATCAACAGCCCTAGAGACCCAAGAATAGCCCGATGGGCGGATCTGATGAAGAGACTGGGGAGAAGTGAAGTTCCCCGAATGACATGGGATGATGAGTTATTCCAATGGTGGGAAGAACAAATTATTACAGTGGATGACTATCCCTATGCTGGGATGAATTTTCACGGTGATCCAGACTTGGTCCTTCCACTAGGCGCAACATGGGGTGTTATTGGTAAGACTGCAATATTTGTTGATTTTTTTTTGATTTTTTCAATATATGTGAAAAAATAAAATAAAAAACAAACATGTTTTTGATTGGATTCCAAATGACTTACAAAATTATATGACCATGACACAAATATGGGACCAGTTTGTCCTGAAGGATACCCATGACACAAACGTCGCAGAGGCGAAGCAGATGCTGAAGACCCTGGTAGGACACTACACGCCGTTTAGAGAAACCTTGAGAGTTTAACTTTCCAAGTGCCTATCTCTGTAGTAGAAGACTTACCAGAGGCTATCCAGAGATGGGTAGTCAGGGTACTGTGAGACTGGGTGCGGTTATTCCACCGTGTGGCTACTGCGATTGTGTTCTATAGGAACATGAACGTTGGTTAGGGATCATAGATTTTATTAGAAGACTGTATTGTATTGTTGAGACTGAACATGATCGGGCATAAGCCCTAATTTTGTAGGACATATGGGTACAATTTTTTGTATAGTTTTTTGTACATTCTGATGAGATATACATATATACAATGGTTTATGATGCGATGAAACAAATGTGTGAAAATATATGATGATTTTGATGATTTGATTTAAAGTATTGAATGAATAATGTGCCAGTCAATTGCTTGATTAGTTAATGAATCTTCCATGTGATTGTGAGCTCGAGGAATGTGAATAAACGTTATAAATTGAAATAATCTTTGCAATAAACGTACCCTAAAAAACAATCGAAACAAGAAAGGATTCTGGACCCGATATATATTGTTCAATTGTGACACCACCAACTGGGAGTCCAAGAATACTATCAATGAATCAACACCCGAAGATATTGCTTCTGAAAGTAGATAAGTGACTACAGTGTATTCTGCTAAGTTATTGGAAGCAACACCAATGTAGACCCCTCTTGAAACTAACAGTTGACCAGATGGATAATAGCACCATCGGAAAAACCATAATGACTCATGATATCCAATACAACCTGCCAAAGAAGATAAAAAATCATCACCATAACTTCATAGACTGAAAACTCAGACATGTACAAAAACAAAAAAAAAATATATACAAAAAGCAAGATGCCAAGTCAAGGCCTAGGCATAATACATTTTCAGATAGAGCCCATTTCTAGGCTCCGCCAACTCATTTCCCTCAAAATCAACCAAGGTATAAGCTCCCTTTTTAAGGACCTTTTTAACGATGAAGGGGTCATACCACATAGACTTGAATTTACCTGCCCCAGGGGCATCCTTTTCCTGGGCATAAACCAGAACAAGGTCGCCTTTGGAAAAAAACCTAGGTTTGACCACTTTATCGTACTAAACTTGTACCTGTTGTTATTGCCTAAATCTACCTCAGGCTGAAAGAAGGCAGAGTTCAGGGTAACATCAAACCACACTCAGTCTGGTAGCTAGCCCTACCAGAACAGGAGAGGGCTCTCTCCGGGTCTATCTCAGTAAAAATAATCTATAAGGCTTGAGATGACTTGAAATAGAAGCTAATTTTAGGCTAGGTATATAAGTGAAGGAGTTTTATTGTGTTTTTGGGGGTTTTTGTTGGATCAAAGGGAAAGGCAGTTTTGGGTGCGGGGATTAGGCCTAGTTTTTGCAGAGTTCTGATTGGGACAAGGAAGGAAATTGTTTTGATGCTTTAGATTGAGGAAAGGATGGATCAGACCGGTGAGGAGATGAAGAGGGCAAGAGGGTGTCAAGAGTCCTCCTCAAACAGATGAAAACATGAAAAAATTAAACAAAACTAAAGGCAGAGCAGAGCAATCCAATGAATTCCACCTTTAACACTAATTTGCTTAATATAAGAAGAAAGGAGAGAGGAAATGATACAAATAAACATCAGTGAACTTATAGTTACATAGAGAAACACACCATCAAAACACAGAGCCACATGGATCCCAAAAAGTGCTGCAAACCCTGGTCTATTCCTTTGCCAAAAGTGCAGAAACGAAATGTACAATGAAGTGCCAAGCAATCCCAAGTGTCCAACCCTGAAAATGACTGAGAAAATACATCATATAGACAAGCCTAACCCATTCCCATACCTCTAGGGGTCGAGCTCATCATTCTAGGAGCTGTTTCAACCATATCTAAACTAGGAACTAGAAAATAGGCAATGAAACAACTTGCCTCTATATGCTAGGAAACTGATCCATTCACTTACATTTCACCCTTTGGTGAATGAATCTTCTAGAATGAGTAAAAATGTGCCAAAATTACATCATGGACATGAAATTAAATCAAGGTACATCAAAAATTACAAGAAAAAGTGAAACTGGCCAAAACTAGGCGAAATTCTGAGCTGCTGAGTGAAAAATAGGCCAAAATTCTCTATGCGCCGCGCCCAAAATCTCTATGCGTAGCACAAGTTTGGATCTGATTGTGAGGCCCTTCCCAAAGTCCAAATTGAACATAGGATAGCTCGTTGGAAAGCCCTTCCTGTCTACTTTTCAACCCAAGTGGAATTTCTGGATTTGGTTTCCATTTTCCCCTCCAAAAGTTCAATCTCCCAACACTGCTTCCTGTGTGTGCAAAAAGTGGCAGAAAGGCCATTTTTAGGGTGTTTTTGACCCTTTAGGAAACCAAGAACTTGATGAAATCCTTAGGTAATCCATGAGAATGCATAAATTTTGATAAAAAATCCAAAAATGCAAAGTTTTCCTCCTGAAGAGCTTCCAATTATAAGCGCGCGCCAAGTGGCGCTATGCGTTGGGCAGAAAAACCTGTTTTGTGACCAAAAAATTCAAAATTGACAAATTTTTGTCCAAATTCCTTGAAATTTGGGTTGAAGGTCCCTGATCAAATGCTATTCTCAGCCAAAGAAGTTTTGGCCAATATCATGCCTTTTCACGCCTCCTCGATGCCTTCTTCATCTATGTTGCCTGAGGTGAATATGAAGAGTTTGATGTCTTTGACTTTTGTTGCCAAATAAGTGGTGATATGGGAGAGAATGTGGGGAAATAGGACAGTGGGGATAATGGAGATTTTTCAAGTGAAAATTGAAGTGTGAGGACAGTCACTTGACTGTTTGGGGATTTGGGATTTAGGAATTTTTGCAAATGATATGGAGAAAAGGGATAATGATAGACTATGAAGGATTGGGGAATGAGAACAAGTGATATGAGTGGTATTTTAGGATATAAGGACATAAGGGATTGATAATAATAAATGATAATATGTCAGTGATGGGGAAAGGAACCACAGGTGTGAAATGGGCTTTGAAGTACTTGGCACAAAAATCAGACTTTTAAAATTCAAATACAAACCCTAAGGAGCAGTTTTTGACAAAAGATAGGGTTTATATTTTCAACCTCCAAACCTTCATATTCCTCCCTCCAAACAACACCAAACACAAGCTAATAGCAATTCACAGCCTCACAAACTTACTTGGAGCAAATAAAGTTGAGTCGATTTGATTTTTGATGAAGCGGTGGAAAAATTTCACTTGAAAGCTCTGTGCGCCACGCGCACAACCCAGTGTGCCGCGCCTCCCTTGTGCGCCGCGCACATTGAAAAATACACAGTGATGTGCGGCTGTATGTGCCGCGACCTCCTTGTGCACCGCGCCTTCTCCCAATGCGCCGCGTAGCAACTTCAATACACAGTCCAGCCTTCAACTCACTAATTTCACTTCCTCCACGATTTTCTTGGTTTCCTTCTTGTCTTGGCTTGCAAATGGATTATAGAAACAATGATAATATCTTATATAGTGAAGACCTTGATTTTTGCTTCTTAAAAACCCACTTTCCAATGTTTTGGCTTTAGCACTTTTCACTTCTTAATGTAAACTCTGTTTTGCTCTTCCACTTTGATTTTTTGAGCTGAATGACAAAACTTGTCTATTTCTTGCAGGGATAGCCGTCATGGAATTTTGCAAAGGCGACTAGGGCTGTGACTGAAGATCTTCATAACTGAAAAACTTTGAAAATTACATGGCATTTATTACAAAAGATAAAATGGACGATTTTTCTTCAAAACAAAGTTTTGAAGAAGAATCATGATCAAGAAATATGACGATGAAATTCTGCACTGAAAACCTTATTTGAAACTTCCTCATGTGCCTGCTGGCATTATTGGACATTTGAAGACTGAATTTGTGAAGCCCTAGACCTAATGAGACTGAAAACCCTAAAGAGACTCTTTGCCCACCAAAAGACCAAACAGGACTGTAAATGACTGTAAAATGATTTTGATGGACTTTTATGAACAGACCTGAGCCAAAAGGTACAAGACATGAGGGATATGAGCGAAAATACCCTTCCGTCAGATGATCCATGCTCCTAATGGAATGCAACTGACTAGACTGAACGAGACACTTAAAATGAAATGCAACAAAAGAGATTTTGATCTCTGACGGAGGGATGAAGATACCGACTCTAACACCTGTCTCTTATGTGCCTCGTTCATCGTGGAAACATCTCGACACTGCTCATCAAGATGTTCCAGATGAAGGAGGCATTCTTCAAGACTAGAAGTGTCAGGAAGAAGTTCTACAACTAACTTAAGAGAAGGAATCTCACACTCAATGGGAAATATTGATTCCAACCCGTAAGCTAGTTGAAACGGAGTAAAACCAGTTGTAGTATTGACTGACAACCGGGATGCCCAAAGCGCATGATACAACATAATGTGCCAGTTATATCTAGATTTATCAATTGTCCATTGAAGAATGGTCTTAAAGGATTTGTTCATGGCTTCCACTTTCCCATTGGATTGAGGATAATAAGGAAATGAATGCTCTTGCCAGAAACCCAATTTGAGAGCTAACTCAGTCATCATGCTGTTCTAAAAATGACTGCCATGATCAGTGACAATCTCTTTAGGAATACCAAAACGAGCAATAAATTGATTGAAGAGAAAAAGAGCTGTTGTCTCACCGTCATTCCAAAAATTAGGCATAGCCTCGACCCACTTTGTGAAGTAGTCTACTGCTACAATAATGTACTTATGACCTTTGGCCGAAGGTAGGTTACAAGTAGTATAATCAATACCCAACTTTGTGAACGGACCGACAATGACAATTGGGAAAAGCGGAGCTGGATGAGCGTGCATATTTCGAGTATACACTTGACACAGATGACACCATTTGACCGACTCAATAAAATATTTGAAAATTGAAGGCAAAAAGTATCCAGCACGCAAGATCTATTGGGATGTAGCAAGCCCGGATAAATGACCACCACAAGCTCCATCGTGGCAATCATTCAACACAACCTCAGCTTCTTCGAGAGTTAAGCAACATCTTAGGATTGAATCGACCCCTCGACGGTATAAATTATCACCAATGATCAAGTAATTTTTAGCTAGGTGTTGTAACTTACGACGCTCATCTTTCGAAAAAGTTGAAGGAAACTTCGCAGTCTGAAGATATACAATGAGATCCCCATACCAAGGATCCTGTGAAGAGATGAGAAAAAGATGCTCATTCGGAAAGGATTCGTCATAAATTATATCCTCTCCACAGGGAAACTCAGAAATTAATTCTGTGAAAACTAATGATTTCTTGGACTTGGTAGACATAAAATCAAGATAAAATTCCTGCAAAATCACAATCCATCGATTGTATTTGCCCCCAATCATTCGCCTGGTGAGAAAAAACTGAAATGGATTGACTACTGCCAAAACATAAGTTTTTCGAAGAATAATGTAATGTCTGAGCCACTGTAAAACATGGACAGCTGCTAAAGCAATCTTCTCTATTGGAGAATACCGGAGTTCAGGTCCTACCAAATCTCGACTAAGGTAGTATATAACATGCTCTATAAGAGCATCATCCTCTTGAACCAGAACCATACCGATAGTAGATTCTGCTGTTGTGAGATTCAAGAAGAAATCCTTGTTATAATCAGGTGGACTTAGGAAAGGAGTAGAGGTCAATGGTTTTTTCAAAGCATCAAATGAGCATTGAGCAAAGTCATCCCACAAAAATGGGACTCCTTTCTTTAATAATCTCATGAATCCTCTTGTAATCTTGGCATAATTGACGATAAATCTCCATAGAAAATTAGCTTTTCCTTGTAGAATTTGAAGTTTACGAATAGACGATGGGGGAGGCAACAGAAGTATTGCCTCAACCTTGAAGGGATCTACTCGAATCCCTTCCGTAGACACAATAAATCCCAACAACTGACCGGATGTGACCGCGAAAATGCACTTGTTCGGATTGAACCTGATTTTGTAAAAACGACATTGTTGAAATACTTGATGGAGGTGAGAAGGATGATCAATTCTCTTGCGAGAATGAGCAGCTAGATCATCCAAATACGCCTCGATAATATGTTTGATGTCATGGAAGGCATATGACATGGCCCGCTGAAAAGTGGGTCCAACATTTTTAAGGCCGAAAGGCATTTTTTTGTAAGCAAAGGTACCATAGGGAAAAATAAAGGCCGTCTTATGCTGATCTTAAGGACGGATAGTAATTTGATTATATCTAGAAAAACCGTCCATGAAGGAGAAAATCAGATTGCCCGCACACTCATCGATAATCTGATCTATGAATGGTGTGGGGTAATTATCTTTCGGACATGCTTTATTAAGGTCTCTGAAATCAATGCAAACACAAATTTTTCCTTGTTTTTTGTCCATCGGGACTGGATTTGAAACCCATTTAGTCAAAGGAATAGGGAAAATGAATCCCGCCTTAAGAAACTTCTCTACCTCGACTTTGATAGCTGCAACCTTCCTAGGGTTGACCGGACTAAGATTTTGCCTCACAGGCTTAGCATTCTCGTAGATATTGATCTCATGCTGGACAATAGATGGATCTATGCCAAGAATTTCCTCATAAGACCAAGCGAACACATCCCTAAATTATTTAAAGAGATCGGTGTAAATTTTAATCTCTTCAGGTGAACATTCAGCTCCAATGAAAACATTCTTGATAACGTTGGGATTCCTGGAGATGTTCACCGGGATAGTCAGAGAAATCACATCCATGTTCCATTCAACAAATACCTGTGTTGGTGCTAAAGGGTTCAGGACTGGGTGAACAGGACCAGAAGACTGAGGACTTGGAAAACTTGACTCAACTTCGTTCAAGTCTAGTAGAAAGTAAGACCGATGATGCAAATCATCCCACGGTCTATCTACACCTGTGATAGCTTCCAGGATAGCCTCTTCAAATGAAAGAGTGGTATCTAGGCAATCCTGGGCAGAAGAAGAACTAAGTGTCCATGCCGGGGCCACATTGCCATCCAATTCCTCTGGTGAAATAGAAACGAGAATGGATTCTGCGGAGTCAACAATGGGTTTATAAGCAATCTCTGATGTAGAGGTTGGAAATGCCATTCCACCCACTTGACCTTCCGCTAATGTGGAAGTAGGGGAAGAGAAGGTCCAAGGATCCAAAAAATAATGAGTTCTAAAGAACTCTCTTTGAATAGGAGCCTTGGAGGATGAAATTGAATTTATATGAACAAAAGGAGGTGGAATATCGAAAGTACCCATAAGAGAAGAATACATTCCAACCCTGAGATTCTCAACAGGCGGTTTGACATTATCCACCAAAGGGATAGTTGAGTCAACAGATGCACTTTGTTCTACAGGAGAACAATCCAGTTGGTCAACTGTGACAATCCTCCCTTCGTGAGGGAAACAAATAATACGAAACAAGGAGGATGCAATAGCATCCATCTCATAAATCCAGTTTCACCCCAACAGAAGGTTGTAGTCCAAGCTTGCATCAACTATCTCAACCTCGATATTTACAGTTTTTCCCCCAACACAGATGGGAAAAGTCGGGACAATACCATGCGACCTGTGAGAATGACCATCAAACACAGTCAGAAGAGTGGCTGATGGAATAGCTGCAGGAGATCCAATTCCTTTACATCATGCGAGAGACATCACACACGTGGAAGCACCCTCATCAACGACCATTCGAAATATAGTGATTTTCCAAAACGACGATCTAATATGGAAAGCCATATGATGTGGGAGTATATTTTTAAAATTAGTCATATCAAATGTAATCATAAGAGATTTTTTTGGATCAACAACCCCAATAGCAGTGAGAAGAGAACTTCGCTGAGCTGGACAAGATTGGAGCACCTCGAGAGCAGACATGGCACAAGGACTCTGGGCTAGATCTTCTACAACAGAGTATTTTTGAGCAGCCTTGGCATTTGGATTAATCGTCGTACTCTTTGTAGATGCTTTTGGCATCCGAGGTATGGGCTCAACAATGGGCCTCAAAATGTGAAGCAGTTCAGTACTATCAGGAGCACCCTTAGCTTTGAAAGACTCAGCTGTGCCATAATCACGAGATCTCGTAGCGATATCTGCGTGAGCACTCATCATATATATGTTTGATGGGGTTTCCCCTTCCTGGGTGCCTCTAGAGGAAGACTCAGTATTTTGATTCGCGCCAACAACTAATTGTTTCCCTTGGGGAAAAGGGTTTGTTAACACAGCCTGGGAACTAGAAGATCCTTGTTGAGCTAACAAGCGCTGCACATCCTTAATTTTAGGACAAAGGTGAGTAATATGATCTTCAGTACATAACTTGCTTGGAAATTTCACTTTCTTTTTATCCTTCTGTCCCTCACCAACATGCTCGTTGGATTTATTTGCATTTTCCTTCCCATATTTTCCCTTTTTCTTATTGTTATTTCGTCCTTTATTCTTCCCCAGGTCAGATTGTTGATTTCCTTTGGGGTTTGAAGTCTGGACAACATTTATTGACAAATATTGGGAAGAGGTTGGAATTGAAGGTACAACCTGACCTGAAGAAGTAGATTGTATGGACAACTGCTGCAATTGGTTAAGCAAGTTAGTTGCACCGCTATCAATCGACCTAATAAGTTCATCACCATGAGGACCAGGTTTAATTTTGGACAAATCCAATTTGGAGTGAGGAGCATTAGGCAAAATTTTATTGAGGACTCCATACTGAGAATAAATCAGTTCTAATTGCTGGACCCTGAAAATAGCCTGTTCCTTGGAAAATAACCCAGACAGGGATACATCCTTCGAAATATCTGGCTGCAATGATTTAAAAAACCATTCTAGAAGGAATTCGTTTGGAATGTAGGCTTTAATGAGCCGATTCCTTCTCCACCATTCTTGAATATGATCAGAAATGTGGGTTGCCTTGTCCTGCTTAAAATTAGCCAAGAGTTCAGTCCCGGCATCATAACGAACATGCAACTGAAAATGATTTAAAAACATGGTAGCTAGATCTCCAAAAGTGGCAAAACTGCCCCCAGTTAACTCAATATACCACTTAGCTACATTTCCAGCTAAGGTGCACTGAAATAACCTCAACCTAATCGAATCATCGATCAGAGAGTTTGATGAACACCATAGATGGAAAGTGGTGATGTGATCTGCCGGATCCTATCCATTGTTTCCTTCAAACTTTGGAATGTCCGAAGGTAGTTTAGTGGGGATCGGAGGCCACCCCGGACTATATCGGATTGGATCATTAGTCAATTTCGACAAATCTGGCAAGTTTAACGTTGCCAGAAATGGTAAACGAGGAGGAGCCTGGGAATTCCATGCTTGATAGGATGAATTTCCCACATTCTGAAAAGAATACCCTAGATTTGATGAGGCACCAGGTTGCTAGAAAGAATTCGTAGAAAAATTTGGGCCATAGGAAAATCTTTGTGACCCAGCATTCGGAGAAGGACCCCCTCCCAACATAGAGTTGCTATAAGCCGGACCAGTTCCCCCCACTGAAGTAGTGAATGAATAAGAAACCCCTTGATAAGGGTTCCAAGCATTTTTAAAAGGAGAAAAATCCTTATAAGCACTAGATGAACAGACAGGAACATTCCCTTGGTGACCAGTGAGAAACTGATTCCCTTCCCCTACTGCCATAAAGATAGGGTTCCACCCGTGAAGGTAGTAGAATTTTGACCTCCAGACCATGGATTAAAATTCTGAGTCTGGGAAGTAAAAGGAAAAGACCCCAAGGAAGGATTTGAGTGAGGTATATGCCCACTTCCAAAGGGGAACCCTTGAAAAGAAGCTGATCCACTAGCCATAGAGGAAATGGGTGCGGATGCAGTTGCAGCAGTAGAAAAGGAAAACAGAGGAATTCCACTAAGGACATTCCATGACAAAAGGGACCATATTGAGAAGTCTATGCTTAGGAATAACCAGAACCAAACACAACAACACTAGAAGCAATCGAATATATAGTAATAATGCCTCCTCCTTCAACTTTAGGAGGAGTCTGAATACTTGCAGCACTCACAGCTGAAGCTGTGTTCCCAATCGTGGCCATCGAAAGGTGAGAATATGATGGATAAAGACTCTTGGGTCTCTCAGACTCAGGTCCGATGTACTCGATGATAAATGAAGAATTAGACGAAAGAGGATATGGAAGTGATTCAGGAGATTGAGGTACTTCTTCTACTTCTACTTCTGGAAATAAAATTCTCGAGGTGGGTGGAATACTCCTCTCAGTACTGACACCAACACCAAGACCAGCTACAAAAATTTCAAGCCCTAATGGAGGATCTCTCTCCACTGCGTTAGATAATACCGGGTGATAACCACCTTCTGAATTGCTCCTACGCCTTCTTGAAGAAGGCTCGACACTCACAGGAGACAACCCACGAAGCCATCTCGATCAAGGAATCGATCGGTCAGCCACTTTAAAAGATTGATTAGACTCAAAAAATTATAAATCTAAGAAAGCTAGGAGTAAAGAACACTCACTACAAAGTCCCTAAGATACAACCAAGTAAACGACCTTCAAGTATATCCGCTCTGGGTGATTAGGACCGGACACCAAAATACAGGAAAGTGAAATGATAGGACCTCCCGAAAGCAGTCTGGGGTAATTACGACCCATATCCACTAGCAAAGGTAATAGAGGCAGTTACAATGACCTCCTAACAACATCCTTTTTCGGTGCAGGTACCCAAGCTTCACAAGGGCACCCTCCAGAAGTACTGCTGGAAGTGATACAAGGTCTGCCTCAGGTATCAGCAGCTGGGCGGAACGGTCTTCATTAGGGGAATTTTGAGGTCTAAAATGGGCCTCCTAAGGAAAATGTACAATCAAAAATCACTTTATGAGAACCAATCACATTTTAGGGGATGACATCATCCCTAATGGTTGAGATGGCATTGCTTGAGTCAAAGGTACTTACTTGTCACATTCTCAATGGTGGATAAAAACTCATGGTTAACCATGATAGTGCTCTAAGTACTTTTAAAGTCAAAGTAAAGTACTCATAATAAATGTCATTTCACACTTTTTGAATAAAATTCATACATAAAATAATATATTACATTTATTATATTATTTTTATATGGTACATTAATTACATGTTATTATACAATTTAAATAATATAAATTTTAATTAATAACATATTATATAATTAAGAATTTATGAATTTGTATTTATATTTTATTTTAAGTTATTTAAGTACAAAGAAAAAATGCATTAGTTGTTCAATGATAATGACGTTTTCTTGAAAAACTCATTCTTATTTATAGTCACATCAATACAATTTTTTTATTAATTTTATTTTGGTACAATTTTTGAATTGAATTTAACAATGGTTACATGGATTGTGGTGCAAAAAGTGAATTTCAAATTCATAAATATTATTTTATTGATTTAACTATTATTTTATTATTTTCTTAGGAGGCCCATTTTAGACCTCAAATTCCCCTAATGAGGTCAAGATTCAGCAAATCAGAGAGGGAGTATCTCTCTTCTCTACCTACACTTTCCCTCGCGCTTGACTCTCTGGAGGCTAGCTTTCCTGGTCCACCTAACGGTGTTGGATTTCGCTCATTAATAAACTTCTATGTTTTGAAATCTGAGCGGCCTTGGAGAGTTAACTCTCCACTCACCTAATCCAAGGCCCTACAACCTAGCTAGTTGATGTATGACACTTGAAACAAAAATTGCTAGTTCTTTTTAATTTATATCGCTTATTTTAATTGGCTGTTATTTTATGTCAAGGGAATATTGAAGTGAAACCAATGATGTTTGTATGACGCAACAAGAAACCAATGAAAACCAAACTATATGCAAATACACCGATTGCCTTTCGATGAAGAGTGATTTCTACACAGGTTCTACGAAACTATATATTTTACTTTTCTTTTCAGATAACCAGACTTCACACACAAAAAATTACGAAAAAGACTAAAATGCTTATGTGCACCTAATGCAAATCACTAATGGCATGCAAATTCTAAGATGCAAGATCTAAGAAAGTAAAGAAAAATCTCTAATGATACCAAGGTTCAATCACTTTTTGGCAGTCCATCAATCTAATTCCAAATCATAAGCTCAAGGTATAAAAACACCAAAAATAAGACTTGATATAACATAATGAAATCAAAATAAGACTCCTTTCGTAATCAAGTCAAGAATCAAAGAAAAAATATTTCAACAAGGCTTCAAAAAGATGAAAATAAACCATAAACCAAAACAAAAGCAATGGGAAACAAAAATGTTTTTTGGCTTTTGAATTTTATGAAGAAAAGAGACTTCAAAAAAGACTAAGAAACTATCAAATTACTGAGCCAAACCAACTTTGAATTTCAAGCAAAACTTCAAAAATATGCTTTAAGCCAACTGTGCTACTCTCGTAGCAGGACTTATATGAGCAAGAGGAAGACAAGAAACTCAACAAATCAACTCATTACAATAGCATAAACTTGCGGAAAAATCAGACTCCAAATAATCAAAAGAGACTCTTCGAAAATTGCAACAAGACCTAGTCAATGAAATCAAGAAAACCAAATGCAAAAAGAGGAAAAAATCAAGATGCAAAGCAACTCACAAAGTTAGGAAAGAGAAAATGAGCAAAAGCTCTCTGTCCTAAATACTCGAACAACCAAGAATCTTCAGAAAAAGATCTTGCTGCTCAAGCCAGAATTGCAAGCACAATAAAAGAAGATTTCACCAAATGATCTAGTCTTCAAACAACCAAGAGATAAAAAAGTATAAGACCACTTTAAACACAGTCTAGAGACTTCAAAGATATCATAGGAACAAGTCTCCACAGGCAGACAAGACCAAAAAATCTTAAAACCAAAAATTTCAAAATTTAACCAAACATACGCGCTTTAGTAGTTTTACAACACACGTGCATACGCGACTGTGGTAAAGGAAACTCGCGTATATGCAGGTTCATTTACAAAAAATAGCGTTTATACGCGACTGTGCAAAAGAAAAACCGCGTATGGAAAAGTAAATAAGGAAAAAATAAAAAGGTCAAGCCTAATCAAGAGATCAGGTCTTCAGTCTAACTGGAAAAAGATTTACTGAACTGGAAAAAATGATTAAAACTGTTGGAAACCTTCAAGACGGATGAAAAAAACCAAAGGGAAATCACAAAAGTGTGATCCCCAGCGGAGTTTCCATTTATGTTTCAGGAAATAACTCCATAAAGGTTTTTGGGTCGGCAACCTTCACAGATCAAGGGCATACCATTCAAGAAGGACTCACTCAACCTATATTTTTATGCCGAAAACTAGATTCAATCAATTGCGGAACTTACCTGAAAGTCCTACGTTTGATGTAGATCCCGTAGGGTTCAAACCCCTAGCAACTCCTCATGCTTCGTAACCTAGAAATCAAGAAAGAACGAACACGAAACACCAGTTGTGCAGCATATATTGTTCCTAGATGTCAGTAGAATTCATGTATAATATCATATAAGAAATACTAAATGTTTAACTAACAATATTCACACATATATAGACACGTGAATATTCGGGAACAAGATGGTATTTCTTATTATAAATGTCATGTACAAGAACAGAAAGTGGAGAGATCACTTGAATCCTTCCACGACCTTCGAGTAGACCGTCCTTTGGATTCGTCCAGCCCTCACCTCGCTAGGATTCTTCCAAGATGTGTGCACATGAGGTGTCGTGTAGGATAATGATCATCTTCAAGGAAACAAGGGTTTCCTGAATATACTTGGGAAGTGTAGGAGGCACGAAAACATCAGACTTGAAATAGGGATCCAACATAGTATAATATCTATAAATTTCTCTCTCCCTTAGGCCATACACATGAGGGGCTTTTATACTCCCTCAAAGTAGTTTCAATAGTTGGAAACAGTTGGGCCATGGGCTGGGGTGGTTGAATTATGGGAATAACCATCACCCTGCCATGAAAATAAGAAATTTATATATTTTTTAATGATTTAAATGGCATACGCGGAAAATTATGAGCGGACTCGCGTATATACGCAGAAAAGTTTAGGCATAACCGCGTATGGGAATTTTAGCACTGTTTTTTATGAATTTGTTCAAGTCTGGAGGGAAAGGGTGCTTAGGGCCAAAGAGACAATCACTATTCACATGAGGGTGAAAAATGATGCTATAAAAATTGTCAAATGGTTAAAACACTTGTTTCTGATTAGCTTTTAGCTGAGTGGTTTATTAAGTCCTTTTTTCCATATATCACCGAGGATGTGGCCAAAGGCGGTGTTGTCACTAAAGAGAAAGTCATTGCTCGTGCCTAGTATTTGGATATGATTTACACTCAGTATGGAAAACTTTATGAAAATATTACAAATGTGCCGTGACCAAATTTTACTGTTCCTACTGCTCCATCTGGTTAGGAAATTCATGCCGACGATGGTGTGATTGGTTCTGCTAGCACTTCGACAGTAAGTCAACTATCTGGTCCTACACTTGCTGCTTCAAATCAAAACCCTACTGCATCTAATCCTATGTATTCTTCTGAAATCCATGTCGTGTCATCTGAAAAAGGAAAAAGTGATAAGAAACTAGGAAATAAGAACATGGGGAAATACAAGAATAAATCAAATTCACCCCCGCAAGAAAAATCATCTGATTCCGTCACCTTCTGCTATGTCAACCCATGAGGTTCTTTATAATTTTCCCTCCAAAAAGAAGGCTTTGTTGTCTGCGATCGGTGGAATTGATCCAAAGGATTCAAATCTTGTAGTCTTTAATCATGTGGGCTACGTGCCAAAATTACCAGTAGCGTTAGCATTCTTGATTCAAGTGCATGTCCTGAATCACCTCATTCATTGCACTATCATTGATGAAGGCGAATCTACTTGTATCATGTCAATGAGTTGCTCAAAGTCACTTGGCTCACCAAATTTGTCACAATCACCTACGACATTGAAATCTTTTGACGGTTGTACATATAAGCCTTGTGGAATTCTTAATAACCTGCAAGTATAACTAGGGGAAAATTAGTTATTGTTGAAGCTGAGGTCATTGTCGGACCCCTCGAATACAACATATTACTTGGAAGACCATGGGTTTACGCTATGGCTATGGTAGTATCTACCTATTTTCATATGATTATCTTCCCCCATAAAGGAAGTATCACAAATATTGATCAAATCTTGTTCTTTGCCTCTGCTTCCCAGGCAACTGGAAGCATTCGGTTAGTTCACACAACCCCACCTTCTCTTCAAAACATTGGTGTAGGAATATTTAAGGATTCTTCCCTAATGGACACCTTTTCATTACTATCGCCTGGGGCATCGGTGGAAATCGTACATATAGAGACCTGCAACATGATATCTTCCACTTCATTTGAATTAAGGAAGATACTCAATGATTCTGAAGTAGTTAGGTTGGGTGACATCATGCCGCTAAGTCCAATTGAGCTAGCATAACAATCAATTTTATTGGCTTATGTGACCAATCCAAATCCATTGTCGCCGACCATTTGGGTTGATCGTTCTTCAGATTTTGGTACCTCTTCTGATCCATTTTCACGTGTATTCTCAACTGATGAGAGCATTATGGAATCTATGATGCCAGGATAATAACCATGGGGATCATCACATCAACGATCCCATCTTCCATATTACAGTGAATATAATCCATATAAACTATATCATCCTACTTCCATTGAGTTATTGATGAATTCTATTCCTATCCACGCTATTGATTCCGAGAAAAACCCATCGAATATCGAAGAAAAAATTTCTATCGATATTTCAACCAAACTAGGTATTGTAGAAAACATTCATGTTGGTGCGTCCTATTCTCCATCTGAACTTGACTCTTACCACATTATTTTTCAGGAATTATGAGATGTATTTTCTTGGTCATATGAGGATATGCTAGGTATCGACTCCAACATTGTTGAACATGAGATTAAAATTTATCCCGATGTTAAGCCGGTGCGACAGAGCCTTTGTCATATTCACCTAAATAAATTTGTTACATTTAAAGCAGAGGTTGAAATTTTTTTGCGTGCTGGATTCATTTACCCTATTTCGCTTACTTATTGGGTATCTAACATCATTCCTATCATGAAGAAACATGGGACAATTAGAGTGTGTGTCACCTATTGGGATGTTAATCATGCTTGTCCAAAAGACAACTATCCAACTCCCTTTATCGACCAAATTATCGATGAATGTGCTAGATGTGAAATATTTTCTTTCATGGATGGATTCTATGGTTACAATCAGATTAATATTCGCCCAGAGGACCAGTATAAAAAGGATTTTATATGTCCCTAGGGAACATTAGCCTATCGTAAAATCCATTTTGTTTTAAAGAACGTTGGGGCCACATTCTAGAGGGAAATGAATTATTATTTTCATGACATCAAGAATATAGTTCAACCATATCAAGATGACTTACCTGCACATTCACAGAAATGTGCTGACCACTTGCTACATCTGAGAGCAATATTTTTACGATGTCGTCACTATAAAATATGCATCAATCCGCACAAATGTGTGTTTGGTATTTGTTGTGTTTGTTTTCTTGGATTCATTGCGTCAAAATATGGAATTCAACTTGATCCATTGAAGTTCCAACCTATTATTGATTTGCCTGCTCCTTCCATTCTTCTTCACTTACATAGACTCCAAGGGAAGGCTAAATTTATAAGGAGGTTCATTCCTAACTACGCTGAAATGGCTGAAGGATTTACTCAACTCTTGAAAAAGGGGGTACCCTTCCATTGGGTTGAGGTTGCATAAGCTTCCTTTGATGTTCTTAAATATTCCCTGATCTGAGCATCATTAATCTATCCCCCAAATTATCAGAGTGACAATTTCATGTATCTTGTCGCTGCTGATAAAACCGTCGCTATGGTTTTATTTCAAGAAGAAGATTGAATTGAACATCCGATATATTATTTGAGTCATAATATCAATGATATGGAATTTAAGTACACATTGATTGAGAAGCTTGCTTTGGTAGCCGTTCAAGCTGTACAAATATTTCGCCATGATACCTTGCTCCGAAAGACCATTGTCATTTTAGATTGCAACTTTATGATAGACATTCTATCATGTCAATTGTTGGGGGAAAAATACTTAAAATGGATCATCATTTTGCAGGAGTTTGATTTTGAATTCATCAAATCCAAGTCAAAGAATTCTTTGGTGTTTGCTGAGCTTATTTGTGACCTTCCTTTGAGTAGTACTGATCATACTACGGAACCATCAATTCCGAACGAGTCTTTGTTTCTGATCGAGTCATATGACTAGTGTTATGGAGATTTCATCATCTATCTCTAGAACCAAACTCTTAGGCCTAATACCTCTCGCTCGCAATAGCGACGTATTCGATACCAATCCAAATATTATCTGATTGTCGGCAATATACTTTATCGTCATGGCGTCGATACAATTTTACGTAGGTTCCTCACGCACGAGGAAGCCAATTTTTTTTTAAATTATTTCCATTCTAGTGCATGCGGTGGACATTTGTCTGGCTATGCTACCACACAGAATATTCCCTGCACTGGTTATTTCTGGCCTACCATATTTCGCAACTACATTATCACGGTTAGAAGTTGTCATGCTTGCCAGATATTTGATTGTAAGACCCGCCTGCCACCAACACCAATGCATCTTGTCATCGTTGTTGGACCATTTGAAAAATGGGACATTGACTTCAATTGAGCTAGCATAACAATCAATTTTCTTGGCTTATGCGGCCAATCCAAACCCATTATCGCCGACCGTTTGGGTTGATTGTTCTTCAGATTTTGGTACTTCTTCTGATCCATTTTCACATTATTCTCGACTGATGAGAGCATTATGGAATCTATGATGCCAGAAGAATAACCATGGGAATCATCACATCAATGATCCCATATTCCAAATTACAGTGAAGATAATCCATCTAAACAATATCATCCTAATTCCGTTGAGTTATTGACGAATTATATTCCCATCCACACCATTGATTCTGAGAAAAACCTATCGAATATCGAAGAAAAAATTTCTATCGATATTTCAACCAAACCAGATATTGTAGAAAACATTCATGTTGGTGCGTCCTGTTCTCCATCTAAACTTGAATCTTACCGCACTCTTTTATGTGAATTACAAGATGTATTTTCTTGGTCATATGAGGAGATTCCAGTTATCAACTCCAACATTGTTGAACATGAGATTAAAATTTATCCCGATGTTAAGCCGGTGCGACAATGCCTTCTTCCTATTCACCCAAATAAAGTTGTTGCCATTAAAGTAGAGGTTGAATTTTTTTTGCATGCTGGATTCATTTACCCTATTCCGCTTACTGATTGGGTATCTAACATCATTCCTTTCATGAAGAAACATGGGACAAATAGAGTGTGTGTCGCCTATCAGGATGTTAATCATGCTTGTCCGAAAGACAACTATCCAACTCCCTTTATCAACCAAATTATCGATGAATGTGCTAGATGTGAAATATTTTCTTTCATGGATGGATTCTCTGGTTACAATCAGATTAATATTTTCCCAGAGGACCAATATAAAATGAATTTTATCTGTCCCTGGGGAACATTCACCTATCATAAACTCCCTTTTGGTTTAAATAACGTTGGGGCCACATTCCAGAGGGAAATGAATTATTATTTTCATGACATAAAGCATATAGTTCAAACGTATCTAGATGACTTACTTGCACATTCACGGAAACAGGCTCACCACCCGCTACATCTTAGAGTGATATTTTTACAATTTCGTCACTATAAAATATGCATCAATCCGCAAAAATGCGTGTTTGGTGTTGGTTGTGTTTGTTTTCTTGGATTCGTCGCGTCGAAAGACAAAATTCGACTTGATCCATTGAAGTTCCAGGCTATTCTTGATTTGCCTGCTCCTTCCAATCTTCTTCAGTTACAAAGACTCCAAGGGAAGGCTAACTTTATAAGGAGGTTCATTCCTAACTACGTTGAAATGGCTAAAGGATTTACTCGAATCTTGAAAAATGGGGTACCTGTCCATTGGTATGAGGTTGCACAAGATTCCTTTGATGTTCTTAAATATTCCCTGATGTGAGCACCATTAATCTATCCCCCAAATTATCAAAGTGACTATTTCATGTATCTCGTCGCTGCAGATACAACCATCACTATGGTTTTAGTTCAAGAAGAAGATGGGATTGAACATATGATATAAATGATATAGAATTTAAATACACATTGATTGAGAAGCTCACTTTGGCAACCATTCAAGCTGTACAAATATTTCGCCATTATATCCTGCTTCGAAAGACCATTGTCATTTCAGATTGCAAATCTATGACATACATTCTATCATGTCAATTACTGGGGGGAAAATACTCAAAATAGATCGCCATTTTGCGGGAGTTTGATTTGGAATTCATCAAATCCAAGTCAAAGAAGTATTTGGTGTTTGCTGAGCTTATTTGTGACCTTCCTTCAAGTAGTACTGATCCTACTACGGAACCATCAATTCCGAATGAGTCTTTGTTTCTGATCGAGTCATATAACCTGTGGTATGGAGATTTCATCATCTATCTACAGAACCAAAATTTTTGGCCTAATACCTCTCGCTCACAACAACGACGTATTTGATACCAATCCAAATATTATCTAATTGTCGACGATACACTTTATCATCGTGGTGTAGATAAAATTTTACGTAGGTGCCTCAAGCCTGAGGAAGATGAATTTTTTTTAAATGATTGCCATTCTAGTGCATGCGGTGGACATTTTCCTCACTATGCTACCGCACAGAATATTCCCTGCACTGGTTATTTTTGGCCTACCATATTTCACGACTACATTATCATGGTTAGAAGTTGTCATGCTTGCCATATATTTGATCATAAAACCCGGTTTCCACCAACACCAATGCATCTTGTCATCATTGTTGGACCATTTGATAAATGGGGCATTGAATTCATGACATGAAACCCCTACTCGACTGGGGGGCATGGGTATATTATTGTTGTCGTTGACTATTTTACAAAGTGGGCTGAGGTGATGCCTACATTCAACAACATGAGACAAACAACTGCATTGCTCTTTTTTAACCATGTGGTTTCACGGTTTGGTGTACCACAAGCCATAGTAACAAATCATGGAAAACATTTTCGTAATCACATGATGGATGAATTGACTCCTAAGTTAGGACTGTCACATGATAGTTATACCCCCTATTATGCGCAAGCTAATGGACAAGTTGAATCTATCAACAATATTCTTAAGCATATGCTTCAACGCATGATTGGGGTTCATAAACGAAACTGACATTGATCCCGTACTCGGCTTTGTGGGCATATCGAACCTCGGTGAGAAATGCGACCATATTTACTCCATTTCAAGGTTTATGGTCTGGAAGCTATCTTACTGATACAATGTGAAATACCATCGTCGACTGACCTGCTACCTGACACTTCTGAAGAAGAGGCATGTCTTTTAGATCTCATCCATTTAGATGAAACACGTTATGAAGCCGCATTGGCCAACGAAGTGCATAAGAGACAAATTAAGGCGCAATATGACCACAATGTCAAGCCTCACACCTTCTCAGAAGGATACCTGGCTTTTCTTTATGATCAGGAAGCTAATAATATAGGAACAGGGAAATTTGAACCATTATGGCACGACCCCTACATTTTCAAGCGCATTCTGGCTAAGTTTTCCTACGAGTTGGTAGATTATGATGGGATTCCATTGTCACAACCTCTAAATGGGTTGTATCTTAAACGTTACTATGCATGATTTTGCGTAGTAAACACTGTATTAGATGCTTTGATTGCATGTGTGTAGCAGTGTGTCTTTTAGAGTTTTTCATGTGGTTAGTAATCCGCTTTACATTTTTTGCAGATGTTAGAATCTTCTGAACCATTTGTTGCATATGTCGATGGTGCTAGTCATGGTACTCATAATTTATCCTCTGCAACATGGGCCATCTTTTCTCCAAGTGGTGAGTTAGTGAGCTTCCAAGGGATTTTTATCGGTCGATCGACCAACAATATCGCTAAGTATAGAGAGTTGATTGAACTACTCTTTGATGCCATTTTACTTGGAATTCGCCGCATCATCATCAGGCTAGAATAAAAAATTGTCGTACTACAACTTATTAGCATCTATATTGTCTGAAATCCAGCAATTCAGTGCATGTCCCTTAAATTTCATCTTTTGGAAATACATTTTGATTACATTCAATATCAACATATTTCCAGAAACTTTAACACTCTAGTTGATTCACTAGTGAATTATGTGTTAAATAGACATTTGCAACATATGTAAATATCGATTTTCAATTCACATCATACAATTGAATAGATTGCACATAATCATATAAAAACACTAAAAGTAAAATAGATTTATATCATGTTTTTTACAAAAATTGTGTCCAAGACACGTTGGTCATATGACCTCAAAATGTATACAAACATAGCATAATCTAAGTGAACCTAGTGATGCTCATGATAACAGGTCACTACTTGGGCTATCATGCACAACAACCTCATCCAACGGCTAGGCACACCAATGGTATGGCACTGTAGCCTCATAGGTAAATCCTCGATCCGTACATTTGGTATCCCAAGATTCAATCCCTCCACATGCTGCTACAACTCAACAAGAGTCTCGGCTAAATCCAAATCATGTAGGACTGCTCTTCTGACAATCCTCTATGTTGGTTCTCCCACTTGCTGTGCACGAACCACTGGTCAAATGGTACCTACATATGAATACATAATTTTTTTTTTTTAGTTTAGTCTTGGAAACATCAGAAAACACAAAAATATGTAAAAACCCCAAAAAAATAAAAACATGGTCAACATTTTACCTATAACACCCCATTGAGCACCGATTGGTAAAATCAAATCTGGATCTTCGCGAAAATCCATCCCTGCATATGGATGCTCCTCGATGAAGATATTTTTTCTTTGGTGCCAACTAAAGAATGCAATGGAAAATGATATCGATGACTGACCAGCATGTCTAGCCATTAGCTTGACCCACTATTGCATCCGTGGATCTATAAGACCAGGAACTCACTCCAAAACAAAAGTGATCAAAATTGACCCATAGCTGAAATTTTTGGTCTTACCACTTTTACCTTGGTTAGTTGTTCTTTCATCTGAAGGAGTACTGCTTCAACCAAGTTGAACATGGTTGGCTTGAGACACTCAAGCGCACACTGCATGTATGATCTATTCATGACATGTAGTGCCACGCTTCTAGCTAGCTTTTCAATATTGAATAGGAGAGTGCCCAAAGGCATATCACATAGATCGTTGATATTTATATTTCCATATTTACTAGGCTCAGTTCCTGGTCGAAAAAACTGTTATATGTAGTCCTTCACTGTTTCACCTCCACCCGTAAATATTGCAAGGGAAATGGGGGCACCACGTCTCGACAAACCCGTGAGAAAGTAAATATCATCAACCAATATTGGGAGCACTTTGTCCCCAATGTTAAATTCATGTATTTCCAGGTCCCATGAACGGATCAAGAACCACAATAGTTCCATGTGTTGCCTCATCCCTAACAATTGGAAGTACTTGAGCAACCCATAGTTTCTAAGGGCTCTCACAGTGCCAGGATCATTTAGGGAAACCATATCCTGTTGTTCATGTTCTCTTTATCACCATGTAATCAACATTATGATCCGATAAAATTCTGAAATCACACCATAGACTTAGTTAGGATCCATTCCATGCAAAACAATTGGGGAAATTTTGGGCAGAAATAAAGATGCAACTTTTTGAATTGCACCCAATGCACCCCTGAGTGAGAGATAGAGTATTTTAGAGGAACTGGACCTCTTTCTAGTCTCTCTGCAACATACTTTTCGACATTCAAGCATGCGTTGGCCCTAGGGAATTGTATATTTACCCTAGGGGCCCCCAAAACCTAAAAAATCTGCATGAAACTAAAAAAGAACGCGTTCAATAGAAAGAGGAGGGTAAGACCTTCTACCTGGTTTGGATGGCACAAGAAATGATCCACAGAATCTGTCATAATCAACTGCTGAAGTTTTAGGGTAAAAATGGCTCAGAGCACTACAATCCAAATGGTAAAGGTGAAACGGTAAAAATGACTTGGTAATTTATTAATTTAATAGTATTTTTGATTAATTTATCCATATTTAATGAAACGACTATGGTTTTTACCCATTTTTTCTATTTTAAACAGGTATTGTTAATCCATTTGATGTTTCTTTGAGCAGGTTTGTAGCTGATTATAGTGATTTAGTCGTGCATGATCGTGAAATGTGACATTGACCACAAAGCACAATTTTATCTCTTTTTCGAGCTTTGTTAAACATGAAAAATGAATTCAAAGCATACTTTTATCCTCTTTTTTCAAGCTTTGATAAACATGAAAAAGAATTCAAAGCACACTTTTATCTCTTTTTCGAGCTTTGTTAAATGCGAAAAAGGAACCTCCCTGGAGTTCTCTTTCAGCTCTTTTCAGAATCTCAAAATATGAAAATATTGTCGAGCGCTTGTCCTTTCGAGCTCGTTAAAGGAATTGAAAGGACATCTACTTAGTATAAGTTACCTTTTCTTGAATGAGATAGATTATGATTACAAAAAAGGAAAAGCCTAGTTGAATATGGCTAGGAGGTTCTCTAAGATATTATTTTACGCTTTTTCGTATCTAAGGAATTATTATATGAAAAATAACTTGTGGAGTTTTATTTTATTCCCTTTTTCAAACTCTCTAAAACATGAAAAAGGACTGAGTTATCACTGTCGTTAGAATCGTTAAAACATCAAATAACGATAAAATTTTACATCATGACAAGATTGAGTTTCACCTTTGCTAGACTCGTTAAAGCATCAAATAGCGATGGATTCACCCGAAGGGTGGAATTATACATCAAGCACATGTTATCCTCCTCAAGCTTGTTAAAAAAACTAAAGAGGTACTAGTCAGCAATGACTGGGGAAAATTGGAAAGAGATAAAACACTTTATGGTAGCAAGTCGCTCTTGAACATGACACTATTCACTTCATCTCCATGATTTTTGGGTTGGGTAATCTACTTGATGGTCTATCATAGCATCCATCACTTTGGTTTTGGGTCAAATGTTTCTAATTCATTCAGTTTCGTCGATATGTTCAAGAGAAGTCACTCAATTATTCCTCATCCTTTGCAATACTCATAAACCTTCATTTCATGACCACCATCCTTGACATTGCTTCATCAGTCACATTCTGTCTCCAAAATAATTTCTCCCATTTCATGTCATTGATAAGGGAAGCATCAATGCCCTCATGTGATGAGTTGCTTCCAGTTGACATAAACTCATTCTCCAAGAAGTTGACTTAGAAACAACCTTTCAGTACCTTGGAGCTTTGCTTATATCAATGACAGGTTGACAGGTTGACATCACATGCATTTGACCGAAAGACTTTGTATGATGTTAGACATCAAATCATCTATTCACATTGTGTAGAATTTACTACAATACCTTGAGAGCCATTATTATAAACGGTGGTTTCTCGCGCATATGTTAACAACTCACATCATTGGCTGGTAATCAGATGGTGTATTACCATGTTCGACTTTAGGTCATATATTCACATGGTTAGACTCATACATTAAGCGATCGAGTGAATGCGATAGAAGACCCTAGATCTAGTTTATCCATCTGGGTTGCAATTTTAGGAGAATTACTGAATCATCTATATGATGGTCATTACTCCGATGGTCATCCTATCATGGGTTGTAATATTCCAAAATTTGCTTGCAGCAAATTGGAATATTAATTTTTCTAGTGTCACTTAGGAGAGGAATAATTGGGTAAGGAAGCCCATACTTCTCAGAAATAAGGATCAAATCCCTCATGGCGTGGAAGGGGATCATGGTGCCAGCTGGATTTTACACTCTCATGTGTGAACAGGGACATTTTGCATGTGGACAGAGTCAAGTTTGACCAAGTCAACAACATAAATGGAGGAGGAGTGGATCAGCAAATAAAAGAGCTCAATGTGAATGAGGCTCAGCCTAGATAGCTATATGTGAGCTGCATTGAAGACCCTTAGGTGTGGAAAGGGCTGAAGCAAGTTGAATAGGTCAACTTTGACCAAATCAAACAGCGCAGTTTAAAGGAGTGGCTCTAATGAAGACACAACGCAGTTTTGGAGGGAGATTGTTTGTGTGATGGTGGGAACCCTATTGAGTGGGACCCAAGGTGAGAAGGATCACTTAGTTTATAAGGAGGAGGATGGCAGCCATTTGGAGCTTAGCTTATGTATTACATTTTCATGTCTACTTAGACTTTTTATCTCTTAGCTATTTAGCTGAGATTGCTGGTGCTAATTAGCACTAAGAAATTCTTGTTTAGGAATTCGTTATCTTCCCTTTGAGTAACTCTTGGGAGATATATGATCCATCATTCCTCATATCCGGCATTGGTGCCAAGCTTTGATCTATAGGTTCAGAACAGTTTCTGCAGGAGGTTGAGCTGGGTTGCAGGGTGTTGCTAGGGAGCGTTGAGAAACCCATTTTCTGAATTGGTTTTGCATAGGAGGGAGGTTTCCTTCCATTGGAGTATCATTTTGGAGCATTCCTGGGCTGATATCAGATCTTTGGTAGTAGGCCAACACATTACCATCACTTCCAGCATTATTTCACTCAGGAATTGCGTTATTTTTGCAAGGCAGTTTTGGAAGTGACTCTTCTGGATCTTTCGGGGAGTTTTCCTGTGATTAGAGGATGGATTCTTCCATGGAGGAAGAAACTTGTTCAGATCTGCATTAGAAATTCATTCTTATAGCCTTGTACACTCATGTGCTTTAGTTGCAGTGATTATTCAGTAATTTTCTAAAAATCACCATTTGTATTCAGAGTGTTTGACAAGAAACCCTTGTCAGGTTCTCTTGTATTTTGTATAAAGGAGACTAGATCTCATTCTTCTGAGCATATTGTCTAATATAATTCTAGATCTATTTGTCTCTATCATTTATATGTATAAACCCTGTCTTAGCCTATGGAATTCAAGCCAAATTTATATAAAGGAAAGAGCAAGGCCATAATGATGAAGAGGATGAGTTTACTCTCATCACTTTTCAGATCCAGTAAGAACCTCTTCGAGGAGGTTGAACAAGAAGAAGAGAAAAGGAGCAGTGGAACTCCTAGAGAGTTTCAAGAGCAGGAAGAGCCATGCATTTCCTATGATCAGGAGGAAAGACTAGTGTTGCAGAGAGCTCCAGAGTAGTGGGACATATCCTTTCCTTTTGAGAGGAAGGACAATTTGCCGAAGGATGGAGGACACTTGGATCACATGGTTCTAAGTGAATACCTTGTTAGGTACAAATCCCAACCTAGAGCCTTCAAGGAGACTCTATATTTTCCTTAGTTCATTCATTTGGAGGAAGAGAGAGGAACTTGTGGCCAAGGAAGGATCAAGGGCAATAGGTTTATATTGTCTACTTATGATGGGTCATCTGTAGCAAGGGTTTGGTCAAGGAGACTTGATGCCTTTTTCCTACTACATCCAGTGGTAGAAAGGGAGGCTGTAGAGATTGCAGAATTGCACCTAGAGGGTGAAGCAAATATTTGGTGGTTCATCCACTTGGGCCATGAAGGAGTGATCCATTTTGCTGAATTTACTCAAGGGGTGATGGGAAAATTTGGTGAATAAAAATCAGAGGATAAGAAGCCCTCACCACCAGTGGAGGAGGCTTGTACTAGCGCTGTCACAACTATGGGGGAGCAGTGCTCAACATATTCAGTTGGAGAAGCCAACCTATTGGAGGGATGAGCCCTTACAGCCATACAAGGTACTCCCAAATTTCATCATGGTATGCTAAATTTTTCATCTCCTATTGTTTCAGCAAACCATATGGAGGATTGTATATCATTGCATGCTTCTCATTTGGAACCAAATAATAGCACTACGTTGTGCCACCTTGAATTGATCATGGAAGGGATGAAACATCATCATAATGGGCCACTGATGGGATACACACCACATGTGAGGTTGGGGTGTGAATTCTTGGAGGATGGAGTGAACCTTGCAACAAATTTTTTAATGCAGAATCAAATGCTCATCCGGGAGTTGAGACATGAGATAGCTAAAAAACCCTGGAGGAGGGTTACAACACTGTCAAGAGCTGGCAGTGAGGAGGATTTTCCTTCAGCCCACTTGGATCCTTATGGGTTCAATATGATCATTGGTGTGAGATCTTTCCTAGGAGATCTCCAAGGAGTTGCATTTTAGCATCCCATGGAATGCAAGAAGGAAAATCTGATGTGGGAGGAGGGTAGACTCCTTTGGAAGGGTACCAAGGTTGATCATGTTGGGAGGCCCTCACATCGGGAGGAATGGGAGTGGATGGAGAGCAAGAAGCTGGTAGGCTACCTGAAAATATATCATACCGAGCAGCAGGACGCTTGGCTGCGTTGGCTGCTCTTGAGAGAGTTTGGCCATCATGAGACATATCCTTTTTCCAAGGGTATGTGGATGGAAGGGACTTGGCAGGGTACTTGCGTCACGGAGTACCAAGGAGTGTGGATGCATTATGATGATATGGTCATTATTTTTTCACCACATGGGTTGTATGATGGAGGTATGATGAGGCAACAAAGACATTTGTTGCTTTGGAGGATTGAGAGGGAGCAAGGGAAAATTTTCTCTCCCATTTTGCATGATGTTGCAGGAGGAGGAGATGGCAACATTATGGGAGGAGTCTTTGACATTGAACATGTCAAATAATGGATTTATGAGTTGGTAGGGGCCTACTTGCATGGGCCAATAGCGCTGTCACTGTGGAGTAGGGACTTGTTGATGGAGTGTTCCCAGGATCACTTCATTTTTGATGCACTTGGTGGGCATGGAGGAGGTGAGATTGGTAGAGTAGTGGATGGACTCATCTGTTATTGTCGTATGTTCTCCTTGACTTGGATTTCTAGGCATGAGAATGGGGATTTTCATTCAGCATATGGTTCATTCCTCTTCATATTGGTATGTCATACCACTATGGAGGACTCATATATGGATCTTGTCACCATCTTGCTTTCATTACATGGTAAGAATTCTGTTTTTTCATTTGTTGATTGTTCAACACAATATTTGCATGCTCTTACCATTTCTTTGCAGTGCATTGCTCTACAAAGGGGAAAGTTTTTCTTGGGGTTCCCTGGACCAATTTTGGCCAGCTATTATAATGGAGACATCCATCTATTACATGACCTTGGGCAAGTGTTTGGTTACTCTTGGTATGCTTAGTTGTTACATCCAGTCATTTACTATTTGCTAGTAGATGAGATGACTTATACAACTAGACATTTTTCAAGAAACAACTTGCCATGCTATTTTATGAAGCTGCAATGGAAAATACTGCACTGTGATCATTGGGGAAACTGTTGGTTTCTTCCAACACCACATGAAACCTTCAGTACTCCCTTCATTATGATGCTGATCATGAACCTATTTGCTGATATTGTTATTGATTTTATGGGGAGAAACTTTATCGCAGCCCAAGATCATAAAATTATCTACACTTATCCTAAGTGGAGAGGAGGACAACGTGGGGTAGGCTACTCTACCTACCATATTTAGATTTTCAGCCCACCTACTTTGCAGGAGCTCAAGGTGGAGGAAGAATTCCTGGAGTTGCCATGGTGGAGGGTGACCCAAATTGTATGGATGATTGCTTGGGGATGGAGGATCCACTTGGGGGAGGTGTTTTCCCCCTTTCATTTAAGCCTCCATGCCTTGGAAGGAAAATATTTAGTTATATCCTTGCAGTTGCTTGAGGACAAACAACATTTGGGAGGGGAGGATTGTAATATTCCAAAATTTGTTTGCAGCAAATTGGAATATTAATTTTGATAGTGTCACTAAGGGGAGGAATAATTGGGTAAGGAAGCCCATACTTCTTAGAAATAAGGATCAAATCCCTCATCGTGTGGAAGGGGATCATGGCGCCAGCTGGATTTTACACTCTCATGTGTGAATAGGGACATTTTTCATGTGAACAAAGTTAATTTTGACCAAGTCAACAACATAAATGGAGGAGGAGTGGATCAGCAAATAAAAGAGCTCAATGTGAATGAGGCTCGGCCTTGATAGCTATATGTGAGAAGGATTGAAGACCCTTAGGTGTGGAAAGGGCTAAAGCAAGTTGAAGAGGTCAAATTTGACCAAATCAAAGAATGCAATTTAGAGGAGTGGCTCTAATGAAGACACAACGCAGTTTTGGAGGGAGATTGTTTGTGTGATGGTGGGAACCCTATTGAGTGGGACCCAAGGTGAGAAGGCTCACTTAGTTTATAAGGAGGAGGATGGCAGCCATTTGGATCTTAGCTTATGTATTACATTTTCATGTTTGCTTAGAATTTTTCTCTCTTAGTTGTTTAGCCGAGATTGTCGGTGCTGCTTAGCACTAAGGGATTCCTATTCAGGAATTCCTTCTCTTCCCTTTGAGTAACTCTTGGGAGAGATATGATCCATCATTCCTCATATCCATCATTGGTTCCAAGATTCAGTCTACAGGTTCATTTCATTTTCTGCAGGAGGTTGAGTTGAGTTGTAGGGTGTTGCTGGGGAGGGTTGAGAAACCCATTTTTTGAATTGGTTTTGCATAGGAGGGAGGTTTCCTTCCATTGGAGGATCAGTTTGGAGAATTCCTGGGCTGATATCAGATCTTTGGAAGTAGGCCAATACATTACCATCACTTCTAGCATTATTCCACTCAGGAATTGCGTTATTTCTGCAAGGCAGTTTTGGGCAGTGACTCTTGTGGCTCTTTCGGGGAGTTTTCCTGTGATTGGAGGATGGATTATTCCATGGGGGAATAAAATTGTTTAGATATGCATTATAAATTCATTCTTACAGCCTTTTACACTCATGTGCTTCAGTTGCAGTGATTATTCAGTAATTTTCTGAAAATCACCATTTGTATTTAGAGTGTTTGACAAGAAACCCTTGCCGAGTTCTCTTGTATTTTGTATAAAGGAGACTAGATCTCATTCATCTGAGCATATTGTCTAATATAATTCCATATATATTTGTATCTATCATTTATATGTATAAACCCTCTCTTATACTGTGCAATCACTTTTATGCAGTATTTCTTGTGTTGCAGTGTTTGGGGTTTTAGCTCTTTTTGGAAATCCTAGGTGTGGGAGATCTGTTTAACCCACCTAGTTTGATTTGTTTCATCTCTATTCTTGGATTTAGGTTGTATATTGGATGATATATAGGATAAAAGAGTTAATTTTGTTATTTTATAGCATAAGTTGCTGGAAATGCGTTTTTAGTGCATGCTTGCTGAGCTGTTGACACAATCATTTGGATTTAGATCTTAGATGAGGCTCTGTTCCAAATTTTCACATTATATTTGGAATATTAGAGTCCTTGATTTTCTTAATGAATTAGGTAAATAAAAGGTTGGATGGAATTACAATATTCAATAAAAATAAATATCCACTTTGTGTGTGTGTGTGAATGTGGATTAATCTAGACTAGATATGCAAAAAGAGGTAGTTGAGCAACTACTAATGTGAATGAGATTGGAGATCATGTATCATTTAATGAGAGAGATCATGGAGGGTTGATTTATTCAACTAAGATCTTAAATATGTCAAACAAAGGGTCATTGAGCATTAATGATCAAGTGGTAGAGGATCATGTGCAAATGAAGCACACATGATGGAGAAGGTGTACATTGCACCTAGACTGTTTGGTTGATTTGGTCAAACAACGCTGTCCCACTTGGAGGACCTTGTCCACATGAGACAACGCAGTTGAGATTAGGGCCAAGGCTTAGGGTGGCTCAATCATTATAAAGGAGATGAAGGCAAAGCTGAAAGGCATCTTGGATTATTTGATGTATGATATTTTAGATATGGAATTGTCAAGTGACATTCCACTACATTCTTGGGTTGTTTAGCAGAGATTGCAAGTGCTATTTAGCACAGGGTGTTCCCGGGCGGGAACCCCTCCTATTTCTTTGAGTGATCTCTAAGGAAGAGGTTTGTACTTCATTACACATTAGGCTTTAAGTTCCATTTAATTCTTCTACTTTTTGCAGAACATTCATATTAAGAAAACTGCAGTTTTCTGAAGATCAGTTTGGAAGGTGGAAGTTGTCTTCAGTACTTTAGCTGGAGAACAAGGTGAGGAATTATTCCCATCACTTGGGCTTATATATCAACACTCCCAGTGCCACATTTCAGATCTAGCATCAGGCCAAATTTTATTGACCTCCTAGCAGCAGTATTCTCTCCAAAAATAACGCTGTCCATTTTAAAGATCTGAAAGGAGGAAGGAAATTGCTAGTACTTCAGCTAGCAATCCAGTGGAGGATCATTCCTTCACATTTCCATCAGTCTCACCATCAGCCTGGAGTTTATTGCAGCATATTTCAGTAGGAAAAAGGTCTCTCTTTCCCTCACTGTGTAGTTTTCAGAGGCAGTTGTGTTGCAGCAGCTGCAATCATCTTTTGGAGGATTGAGAAGCTAGATCTAGAGCTTTTATCTCATAGATATGAGGAAGGGATCAACCCTTGAAGCATAGATCTGATTTGAGCACATATTTCAGCCATCTATTCTTCAGATCTAGCTTCAGATTTGTATTTCCCAGCAGATCAAGGATCAAATCCTAGGTAGGTGATTTCCAAAGTTGTAGATCTGGAAAATCCTTTCTGGGTTATCTTGGGAATCCATCACATTGGTCAGATCCTGAATCTTGGCATCATCAGAGCTCTAGTTTTCAGTAGATATGCATTTCTCTTTTCAGCCTGCAACTCTATGTTTATATTCTACTGAAGAGATAGCACAGTATTTGCTACAGAACCTCAATGATTACGCTGTACCTGCTTCACACATGTTTCCAGGCTGATTCTAGCTCATCTTTTTGGCTAGATCTGCCTATATCTTGTACTTGTGTAACTGATTCATATCCAATATAATAAAATGGCTAATATCTTTATGCATATTTTGATTTGTACTTAGATTTATTGTTTATCTTGATGCAAGTTCTTGTATTGTGTGAAGTATTACTGCATTTTCCCTTTTGGGATACTACAAATGTAGATCCAACCACTACACCAAAAGCTCAAACTGCTAGTGAGGGCGGCATCCCAGGGTTTTAAGGGTGGGCCTAACCCCAATAGAGCATCTGAGGGCGAGGGCCCTTGCGCAACACCCCTCATTACACAGAACCAGACACATGGCTGCAGGCCCTACCCGCACACAGGATATTACAACCCACCACGCTCCGCGAGTCTCGACCTAGAGACCTCAACTTTGATACCACGTAGATCCGACCACTATACCAAAAGCTCGAACTGTTAGTGAGGGCGGCATCCCAAGGTGTTAAGGGTGGGCCTAACCGCACCGGAGCATCTGAGGGTGGGGGCCCTTGTGCAACACCCCTCATTACACAGACCCGGACACATGGCTGCGAGCCCTACCCGCACACGGGATATTACATGGGTCTATATATGTAGACGACTTTCTGATGTTATAATAGTTTGTGTGCTAAGCATGGGATATGCCTCCCTCAATAATTCATTTACAAGATGAACATATATCATGATGTAATGTATTTTAGTTGATGCAGGTCGCTGTCTGCTTCAGTTCCTCCTCATCACATCGTAAAGAAAATCACTCAACATTATCATTTTTGACTTCATGCTTTAGGGGGTAGCTGTTATAGTTCGATTTGGGCATCATGCCAAAACACAGGTCAATATTCATTAGGGTCTATCATACTCTAAATTGGTTGCTACATGCCCTAAACAAGTCATCACATTGATGGTATTCCTTCATGAGAGTTTCACTTCTTAGATGCCAATTAAAGTGCCTTATCAAGCCATCAATGCATCCCTAGATAGATGTAACTGCATTGTAGAGCATCTACTCCCATGCAAGGTTGGGTTGCAGAGGATATAGGCCCACTTTGGAGTGTGTTGGTCGACTGGGAGAGTATTTTTCATTATATTCTGGGAATCTCCCCAACTTCTAATGACTTCTAGAAGTTTTTCTAGCTCTCACCTCATCTGATAGCCTCAAATTTGGAACACATGAAGTCATTAAAACTCTTATCCTCCTACTCCCATGAACAAGGAAAAATCTTCATCCGTTTTTAGGAAAGCCATTCAATGATTCATTTATGTCAAACTAACTTCATCTAATTATAAATAGAGCACTGAACATAGTGCATAAGAGAGCAAGAATTTGTGTTAAGTAGAGTTATGCTGGTGAGATATCAACTCTTGAAGGTGTTGTGCTTGTACTGTGATGCTCCTGGATTGTTGATGCTGGATGTGATGAGGATGGGACTCAAGCTGGATGAGTGACAAAGAATCGATCAACTGGTTGTACTCGTTATTATACTTCATAATAAAGACATTTTTTCCTTTCCTAATGCATGCGTCAATGATGGTATACGTGTATTAACGAGTTTAATCAATTCAATTTATTTAATTTGAATATATCGTATTTCCTTTGTGTTGTTTTCTGTCTTCTATTTGTCATGGCAGGTATCAATCAAGAGAGTTAAGTTGGATTGAGAGCAACAAAAGCGACGAAGGGAGGCGAGGGAAAGCGAACATATTAAAAGTAAGTTTCTCTCCCTTAATCTATTCAATTTAAGGAGAAGGTCAGATATATTTCTTTCTGTTGTTCTAAGTGAACCACCCACTTATGGAAATCATACTTATCCATAGGTTTCTATTTCCGTAAAACAACAAGTTTACCCTAGTCCGAAGGAAGGACTACCATCGTGGTGGTACTTGACAGACTTACCAAGTATGTACACTTTTGTGCATTATATCATCCTTTTAAAGCCAATATAGTTGCTACTGCATTTATGGAAACAATTCAAAAGTTACATGGAAACCCAATGATCATTGTAAGCGAAAAATATCCCATTTTTACAAGTAATTTTTGGACAAAATTATTTTCTTTCTTGGGTACTCAATTAACTCATAGCTCATCATATCATCCTCAATTTTATGAGCAAAATGAGATAGTGATAAAATGTTTGGAAGGATATATTCGTTGCTTTGTATCTGATAAACAGACAAAATGGGTCAAGTGGTTACCTCTGGTTGAATGGTGGTATAACGCTTCCTTCCATACTACAGGAAAAATGACCCATTTATAGCACTTTATGGATATCATCCACCATCCATCACATCCTATTTAAGAGAAAGTAATAAGGTTAAAGAAGTGGAAGATCACATCGAGCATAACCAACAAGTTCTCCAAATCTTAAAGGATAACCTCACTTTGGCACATAATCGAATGAAACCACAAGCATATCAACATTGCGATGAAATAAGTTTTAATGTAGGTGACTGGGTATTTTTACGGCTATAACCATACAAACAAATGTCCCTCAAGAAAGCTAAGAAGGATGATAAATTATCACCAAATTTTTATGGTCCTTACAAGGTGTTGCAAAATATTGGTACTATGGCATACAAATTGGAGTTTCCTGCATCTTCCTGACTGCACCCAATTTTCCATGTTTCATGCTTAAATAAGGTTATAGGTGACATGATCCCAGTTAAAACAATATTTACAGAACTTTATGAAGAAGGAAAAATCATATTGGAACTTGAAGCAATCACAAAAACAAGAACTCGACAACTATGAAATCGATCAATTTCCGAATCTCATAAAGTGGAAGAACTTACCCATTGAAGATTCGATATCGGAGGATGATAATTTTATAAAAAAGCATCCAAACTACTCAAGCATTTAGGACAAAACTTGTTTGAAGGAGAGGGGAATGTTAGTTCCCTATAATACTAGTATAGCCTCTTATTGTTATTATTAGTGTAGCCCCATTATTTTTATTGTTGTGCCCATGTAGTCCCCATATTGTTATTATTGTGCCCCATAAAAGCCCAATAGTGTTATTTTTGTGCCCTTACATTGTTATTTTTATGTAATCTAGGATTATATTGTGACCCATTGGACTCCTATATATATAAAGGAGGTTTTTTCATCTGTATCATCAAAGAATTGTTCATTTATGTAATGTAAAGGAGGCTTCCCTCTCGAAGTGGATAATTTTTAAGTCGTTGATATATTTTTTCTTCTATTTTGTGAGTTGGTTGCATAAATGTTTTTGAATAAATGAGAAATGTAAAGTAGGTGGAAGTTCAAAGGTCACCTATAGAATGTGGAAATTCATGTAGAAGCCAAAAGGTCTCATGAGAATTCAAAAATTCATATGGGAGATCAAGAGTAATAGGGGAGGTGGAGAGTCACCTAATTGTTGTATATAGACCCTCTTAGTTTAAGCAAAGGATTTTTCACCTTGGATCCTCTAACTAGGAATTAGAGAGGAGGATAGTTATTTTGGATAGTAAGTGGTGGCTTAACGCTCCACTATTGTAGCTAGTGGTGTTCATTGTATCGACGTATCTTTGAACTTTCTCTTAATATTTGAAGCTCACTGAACCAACGCACTTTAATGTGTGTATCATAAATATTGTAAGAATAATCTTTGAATGTTTGTTGTATATGTTGTCCTCATTTATATGAAATAAATTGAACTATTTCATTGGATTTGGTGCTCACTTTGTTGAATGTGTTTTTTACTTGCTTTAATGATCGTTACTGCTATGTGAACTGTTTTTGTAGTTGATTAATGATTATTTCATATGTATGTGCATGGTTATTTTTTAGAATAGTACTATTACTTTTAACTTAAGAGATGGTGCCAATATTTCAATATTTGAGCTCGAAAATATAACACGACAACGTGAACTCATACACCAAGCACTTGTGGCACAACCTCCTTTCAGTAATGAAGTTTCTCCTTCTCAAATTTTGTCTGGGAAGTCCCGTGAGATTTTTGAATATGTAGTTAATGATGCTAATTTAAACAATAACACTCCATGTCCTTCGTTTATTTTAACATTTGAATTATTTAATTTTAATATCCAGAATTGTTTGGTCGATTCTGGTGCATCCACGAATGTCATGCCATTATCTGTTGCCAATAAAATTAATCTTAAATGGGAAAAGAGTAGTGCTTGAATCATACAACTATACAGATCATTAGTATAGGAAATTAGTGAACTGAATAACATTATCATTCCCTTGTCATCAGACCATAGGGTTCACCAGTGCATTAACATTGTTATTATGGACATTCCCAAAGCTTATGGATTACATTTGAGTAGAGATTGGTCTAGAAAAATACAAGGGAATTTCTCAACAAAATGGGCACATTTATGGATTCCCTACAAGGGAATTAACAATCAGATTCAAGTAGAAAGCAAGCCTTATATGCAATATAACATGAAACCACTTGAGGGACATAATGAGTTGATAGGCTTTGCAGATTTCATTTTTGGAAATTGGTTTCTGGAAGTAGATCATGTATTTTATTTAGCACTCCCTTCACCTATACCACTTGACACATAATTAGAACTCCTTCTGTGAAATTCGACTAGTGCAAAGAGTCTTGTATTATAGATGAAATAATATTAGTGTAGGAACTAAAACTAGTACTGCTAACAGTTGGACAGTGTATTTTGATGGTTCAAAGATGTAGTAGGGTTCTAGATCTAGTTGCATTTGAATAAACCCATAACATAAAAAACATATGATCTCATGTCACTTGGAATTTGAGTGCACTAATAACATTTCTGAATATGAAGCACTCATTCCGAGTTTAAATAAATCCATCGAACTCAAATTTGAATCACTAAAAGCAATAGGGGACTCAAAAATTGTTACATGCTATGTACAAAATACAATACATTGTGTGTCACCTAATCTAAAAAATTATCAACAAGAGCTATGACATCTTATTTCTCATTTTGAAGATTTTAATATTAATTTTGTTCCTCGAATTCATAACATTGATGTTGATACATTAGCTAATGCTTCTACTAGGTTGTCATATTTAAAGGATGGGTTTTCCATTGAAATAATTTATAGGCCTGCATCCTTGCCTCATAATATCTCTAAATTTCATGTTTTTAATGATGACAAGTATATAATAGAATTTATGGCGAACGATAATGTGTTCAAGGATGCAACCATTGATGAAGACGAACAAGAGAAATAATTGCAAGGATCAACTCAAGTAAATAAATGAAACCCCATGCCCAAGGGTGTGGTATCTCTAGAAAAGTTGTACAACTTGTAAAATTGCTTCAAGGGCTAGTTAATGCAAAGAATAATACCTCCACTCTTTCAAATGCACAAGTGAATCTTGGTATGAAATAAGATCTAACGTTTATGAATCTCGGTACTTGTTGCACACATCAAGAGCAACAAGCTTTCATCTGCCTCTTTAAACAATATCTAGATGTGTTCACATAGACATACGATGACCTGAAAACTTATGACACATGAATAATCGAACATGTGATTCCCATCAAAGAAGGGGTAAATCCTTTTCGGCAGAAACTGATAAAATTTCACCCTACATTTTAACCCCTCATTCAGAAAGAACTCAGAAAATTGTTGGATGCTTGGATCATATTCAAAGTTTGTTATTCAACATGGGTCTCTAATTTGGATCCTGTGTGATCTGATCACGAGTTGAGTACTACTCTAATCAATGTTATGGTGTGAGGATATTTTAATTGAATATGGATTACACAGGTTTAAATGAGCATGTTTATCCATCGGTTATAGTGCATAAATAAATAGACATAAGTAAACGAACTTAACATATCAAGAAGAACATGCACATAAGTAAGAGAGAGACAACCAATTGGTAACGGAGTTCACCCCTCCATTTTTCTGGGGCTAAATCTCCAGATTTGCTTCAATTGGAATGCAGATCTTCTATATTCCTTCTTCAAAGTAAGCTCTCTTACATTCAAGAACTATGGACGATCATTAGCTAAGCACTATGGCTCTCAATAGCTAAGAATTTTCTCCTTTCTTCCCCCTTTTCATGGCTCACATAAGGAATATGTATAGTTTTCCCTCACCCACTCTCCAACAAAGAGCATTAATTACAAGACCCAAAATTATAGGACCTAATTACAAGGAAGGAAAAAAAAGATCCATGAAAATAGGATCTACAACTATCCCAGGCTCATAATTGGGAAAAGTCTCAAAACCACCTAAATAATCTTCAACCATGCCCTTTATTATCTCAACCTACAATTGAGAAAAATAGAGAATTGGTGTGAGGTGGTTTCTCACATAAAAACCAATTCCCTAATTACATTAAATGAATAATATGTGAGACAAATTTCCTCTCACAAATATTAATCATTTATATCAAAAGTGAATAATAATGCATGCGTTTAATAAAGGCTCATAAAATGCATAATTAAATGCATGAGCATCTCATGAAAAGCATTAATCATAATTTCACCCACTTAAGCACTTTGTCACCAAATTCAAATCAACATGCCACAAAGCTCTTTCACGTGTGAAGATCATTTCAGATCACACCTCCCCACAAAGAAACTTTTGGTATCCAAAAGTATCAGCTTCAATCCATCTTCAACTGCATGCAAATTCCTATGAAAGGCACATTCCCACATGACTCCTTCACCTAACATAATTCAGAATCAGAATGCAATGCCAACACCTACAACTGTTACAACGCAAATTTCTGAAAAGGAACATCCCTTGAAGACTCCTTCACCCAGTGTACTTTGGAATCAAGATGCAAAGTCAACACCTGTAATTTTTGCATTGCAAATGTATGAAAAGGCACATCCCTTGAAGACTCCTTCACCCAGCGTACCTAGGAATCAGGATGCAAGGGCCACATATGCCTAAAGATGCAACACAAATGTATGAAAATGCACATCCCTTCAATATTCCTTCACCTCAGTCCTTCAGAATCAGAATGAAAAATCCCACATCTGCCTAAAGCTGCAACACAAATGTCTAAAAAGGCACACCCCTTCAATATTCCTTCAGCTCGGTCCTTCAAAATCGGAACAAAAAGCCAACATCTACCTAAAGATGCATCCTGTAGCTGGTCATTCCTGTTTACATCTTTTGAAACATTTTCCAAGAGTTCATTGGTCAGTTTTACATGCCAAAATGGCTTAGGAAAATCACTCATTCAACTTGATTACAAAGAAGCCAACAAGGCTTAATGCACCAAAAAAAATACGCCTCTCACTCTCCCTCACATAAGAGTGGCTAAAACAAGAATTTTACAATGCTTCATAACCATCTTTACATCATGACTTTCATGGTGGAAAGTATGGCCTTTGACATGGAATTCAACAATTTACATGCCAAATTTTCAATGCCAAAATATGATGGAAACTATGGCCCTTTTGCATGGAAATTACAAAGTAATTTAATGTGCCAAACATGTGCACAGAGGGAAAAGTACAAATTTTTCAAACCCCCCTTTTACATAATTTGTACATAAACAAAAAGCACTAATGGTGAAAAAATAAAAAATTCCACCATTTTAGATAATATGTGCCAAATAACATATGCACTTGGAAGGTGAAAATAAGTCAAATCCCCCCATTACAAAACATGTGCATCATAAAAGTTCCCCCCTTCAATTTATAGGCATAGGGAAAATAATGGGCATATAAAAATAAAATTCAAGGAAAATGCCTCTTTTCAAAAGTGTACCTAGTGGTGGTAAAAACAACCAAGTCCCAAAACATGAGCAAAACCCACTAAAACATGTGCATCAATGGACTATGGGTTTAAAAAATTAAAACCCACTTCATGCACAATATGTTAGGTCCCTATATTACTAGTATAGTCCCTTATTGTTATTAGTGTAACCCCCTTATTTTTATTATTGTACCCTTGTAACCCCCATTTTGTTATTATTGTGCCCTTAAATTATTATTGTTAGGTCGGCTAGGATTACGTTGTGGCCCACTAGGATTACATTATGGCCACATGGACTCCTATATATAGAAAGGAGGTTTTTTGAATTGTATCATCCAAGAATTGTTCATTTATGTAATTTATTGGAGGTTTCCCCCTCGAAGTGGCTTATTTCTAAGGCGTTGATATCTCTTTTCTTCTATTTTTGGAGCTGGTTACACAACATTTGGTATTAGAGCTTTGGATTCTAGGGTTTCGCTGCTCCAAACAGGTCATCGTGGAATGTTCACTATAACTTTTTTTTACGAAGTTTTAGAAGCTGAAATTTTTAGGGTACGAAGTAGAAATCCTGAGGGCGATCGTATAAAAATTTCAGAGCTTGGTTCGCAATATTTTCGGACATCTGATCTGTGGAAGTTAGGTCTTTTTTCAGGCTCCTAAATAGGTCATCGTGGAATTTGCACTATAAATTTTTTTCTACGAAGGTTCATAATCTAAAATTTTTAGGGTGTGAAGCTGAAATCCCGAGGAAACTCGTCGCAAAATTTCAGAGCTTGGTTCAAAATATTTTTTGAGATATGATCTATGGAAGGTAGTGCTTTTTCAGGCTCCCGAATTTCATCTCAAGGAGGTGATCGTGGGAAAATTTCAATAACTCTCTCTCTGAGAATTGGATTGGAGTTTCGTAAAAAGTGGTCGCAAGTAAACCGACTGTATTTTCTTGGCTATCAATTTCAGAGGTTAAGGATGAAACAGTGACACGTGGCAAGTCGTACAAGTTAGCTCTACTGAACCAGTCCATAATTAGGTCATTGTGGGAGATTGGACATAACTTTGTCTTGGAGAATCCAACTCATGTCAGACCTGTGGCATTCAAAAGAGAATTCAGAGGGCTACTTCAGTACTAAATTTCAGATATTGAAGAGCTGCAATCACATAGATAATCCAATTTCAATATCGAGCTCCTCAAAAGAAAGAAAAAAGTGTGTATTTTTTTTCCGAATTGCATAAGTCTTGTTTGAAAAATCAAATTTGAATTGATTCCAAGGGCATATTGTAGAATAGATATCAGTATTGGGTTCTAAAAAATGCCCCGTAAAAATAATTCAACACCCATTAAGCCTTCAGAAGGCTCTACTATGACTCATGAAGATGAAGAATTGCAACATGATCTATCAAAATTACAAGAGCAAGTGCACCAAATTTTGCTCTCGCAAAGAGCAGAAAAAAATGAAATGGAAGTTTTGAAGAAAGGCGTGGAAGCAAAGATAGATGGTGTGAAGAATAATATGGATGGTTTGAAGAAAGGCATGGAATCTAAGATCGATGGCCTGGAAGCTGGCATGGAATCTAAGATGGATGACATGGAAGCTAAAATGGAAAACATGAAGAATAATCTAAAAGCAGACATAGTAGGTTTGACAAAGTTGATACAAGAAATGATTCCTAATGGTGAAAAGATAGTAGAGGAAACTCATGATGAGAAAAAAATAAATGTTAATCGTGATTTCATAAACTCTACTATTGGAGGGAAGAACCACCATATTCCAAAAATGGATATGAGGAAGTTTGATGGAAAGGATCCTGTAACATGGATACTACGGATGGAGCAATATTTTGATCTCCATAATGTGCAAAACACACAAAAGGTACGCATTGCAACTTTACATTTAGAACAAAATACATTTGTATGGTATTGATGGTTTTGCTCCCGTAAAAAAATTGTCACTTGGTCAATTTTTACGGAGGAAATGATAGCACATTATGAGGATACAAAGAGCAACACCTTCTTTAGCCAATTGATAAATCTCAAACAAAAGGGTTTAGTGGGGGAGCACATTGAGGACTTCCAAAAAATGAATATAAGGGTAACTGATATTCCAGAGGAACACTGGATTGATCTCTTCATAGGCACTTTAAAGGATAACATCCAACATGAAGTTCATGTTTTGGAACCTGATTCATTAGAGAAGGCATTCAGGTTAGCAAGAAAAATTGAATGTAAAATTATGGTGACAAGGAAGCCTACCACTCACTTCTATAAAGAAGTAAGTGTTTCTACGCCTATATTTCCACAACCTACAAGGTTGACACCACAACAATTGGAAGAAAAAAGAGAAAAAGGGCTTTGCTATAGTTGTGATAGAAAATACACTCAAGGTCATAAGTGTGCTGAGAAGAAATTATTTTACATAGATTGTGAAGAGGAAGAAGAAAATGAACAAGAAGAGGATATACACCAAGAACCAGCCCTAGAAGAGGAAGAAATGAATCTGACCATATCATGTAATTCACTGGCAGGAATTACGACTCCTTAAACTGTCAAGATAGAAGGACATATCAAGATGAAAAAGGTAATAGTGTTGATTGATTCAAGTAGCACCCATAATTTTATTCATTGTAAGGTAGCCAAGCAATTAAATTGTTTCCTATACCCAGCACTAGAATGTCAAGTGATGGTTGCAAATGGAGGAAATATAAATTGCTCTGGAAAATGCCATAATATAAAGCTAACCATGGGGGAATATGTATTGACTAGTCCAATGCTTTCCATTCCTATGGGAGGTGCTGATGTTGTACTAGGAGTACAATTGTTGAGGAGGTAAATCCCCTCTGTGGACAGAGGCGATCCCTACTAGCCCAGCACGGGTCTAGCAACAATCATCAAATGCTACAGTGCAAGTTCCTAATTGAGAATAAACAGACCAACGATGGAGGCCTACCTGGAGTCCAGTGCTATGATTCGTAGAAGAGACATCGTTCCCGTTCCTCAGCCTCGGCAGATCACGATCCCCACGATATCCGTGAATGGACACCTGCACATGCAAGAAATGACACGAATACAAGCATAAAATCCAGAATACGCAACTATATTTCAGTCAGAAAGGATATAACTCATCATTATCATAAGTGAAAAATAGAGTGGAACCATAACCAGTAGTCATTCATTAATAAGCAATCAAAAGAGAGTACAACCAATGTTCTGACGTTGAGGTCTCCTTCGGAAGGGTCTCCAGTCGTTCACGTCTCGCAAAGCCTGTCAGGGATAGGACAAGCCTCTCTAAGAGTCTCTCGACGATAGTCTCCTTGCTTGAGTCGGCCTTAAGGGAAGAATGAGGGCTCTTGCAGCATGAAGGCTCTTGGGAATTTGGAGATTCAAAGCTTAGGCACTTCAAGACTAGCTTGCAATGGCAATGGGCAAGCTTTTATAGATGGAGGAAGGGAGTTGGGATCCCTATAATCGTGGGATTGGCCCTATCTTCAAGGAAGCTTCCATGAGAGGTGGCAAACCACTTCCCTTCCATGGAACTCCCGGAGCCAAACCTCCCAACTCAAGATAGATAGCAGTTTCTGAGTTTGTTGAAACAAAACTTCCGCCTTTCTTATCTAAAAAACACTTCTTAAATTGGCTGGCACGACTGCGACTCTGGGACAAAGCGCCAGTTGGCGCGGCCTCTTTGTAGGATTTTCCTCATTGGCGCAAGTGATGAACTTTCTTCCCGCGCCAATGAAAACAGGGATGTTTTTATGGTTTTTTGCAAGGAGATGTCTTTAGGGAAATTGAAGCTCATGTTTAGAGGAATGCAATGATGATGGTTTCAAGGCATGACATTGCTCACAGGTCACATAATGGGCCCTCCAATGTGCAGGATGGGGAATGGTAGGGACGGTGACAAATTACTGTGTAACAGATGCCCCCTAAAGCATGAGGCCCGAGAGAGAGAGAGGGGTGAAATGCTTTACGAGAACGTGTCCAACTGAAGCTCTGCCATCGGAAAACCTGCGTGGAGAAATAAAACTGATACCTCAAGTACATGATGTAAATGTGGTATGGACGCAGCCATCCAAAACAGAGTATACAATAATCCAGATCCAAGGTATGGTCGCTGCCATCTAGTGAGGATCGATAAATAGACTCAGGTATGGTCGCAGCCATCTATTGAATAAGTCATGTAAATAATCATAATAATCCACAATATCGCAGCCTGGATTACAACAGACACAATCCAGGGTCTTGCGCTCCATCTCGACCTGAACAAAGTACAAGTTCAAGCATGTGAATTTGTGAGCTGAAGTCGAACATGCAAGAACATCGTCTGATTACCAGCCAATGATGAGAGCTGTTAACAGACGCGAGAGGAACCACCAATAATGACAATGGCCCTCAAGGTACTATAGGTACAATCTATGGCGTGTGAATCAATGAGCTAGTGTCGAACACCCGTAGAATCACTCGATCGGAGGCCAATGATGAGAACCTCACGTCGAATGCGATGAACCTGCCATTGAGGCATGCAGGCTCCAAGGTACCATAAAGGAGTCTCTAGATCAGCTTCCTGGATAATGAGCTAAGGTCGACAGAAAGTGACTTTGATAGAAGGTGGCCAATAATGTTTCCCACATCATCGACACGAGACAGAGGAACATGATGTTTTTTTTGTGAATCAGGATCATATGAGAATCAGAGGAAGGTTGATATTCGCAGAGGTCAACTTCTCTTGAACATGTAACGGCACAAATAGTGGTTTTGGCAGTATTTGAGATCAATGGATCAGAGGTCATGGTGACGAGGCAATGAGCAGAGGAGAGGTCAAAAAGGATTATCCAAACCCATGGAGGCAAAGTGAAGAAACAAGGTGAGATGTCCCCAGCCTGACACGAATGCAGACAAGTGCCATGTTCAAGAGCGACATACTGCCGACACAACAACGATAATGGTTCCATTTTTCCCCCACCATTTATGGCGAGTACCCAAATTATTTTTGATAACAAGCTTGAAGGGGATAGAATATGCTTGTAATGTAAGTCCGCCCTTCGGGCGAATCCATCCTAGTACATTTAAAGAGCCCTAGGAAGGAGGAACTCAGAGAACGCCATTTCGACTGAATCCGATGTCATCAGGGTTTAACGAGTTTGACAAAGGAAGAACTCGGTGTCTTTTCATTTTTAGAGAGTTTGAAAAGACAGCAGAAAAGTAAAATCCAGCGGTCCCTTTTCGTAGATAGTTCCTTGGACCCGAAAAGGTAGAAAACAATATCCGAGAAAAACTCCTAGTCGCAATAGGCTAGGGTATTCCTTTTTCGTAATCAATCTATCCCAGCCCGAAAAAGGGGTAAATGTATACTGGGTAGATGTCGATTCATGTCCATTTTAATGAGATCGAAATGACAAGGGCCTCGGCAATCTTTTCATGTTTAGAGAGTCAGAAAAGAGCTGAAAGATGAATCCAAAGTAACTTTTTCGTGTATTTACCGAGCCTGAAAAAGTGTAAAATACAACTCGTTTCACCGTGCAAGTCGCGTAAAACCTGTTGCTGCACATACCAAGCAAGCGTAAAACCCATTTCCGACATAACATATTAAAATATTTGAGAAAAATAAATTTTAAAACCTATCTTGTGTCGAAAAAGTTATAAATATGTCAAAATGGTAAAAACAAAATTACATTTACTATTTACCTTGGTGAAAAGAAGCAGTGGTCCATTTGGTGTGCAAAACTTCTGACGGTGATTGCGACAGATCTGGTTTACCATTCAGATTCTCGTCTGTTGTAGGTAAGAGGTGATTCCCTGTGCTTCATTTCAATCCATTTTTTGATAGCTTTCCCTCATGTATCAGATTCTTGTGGAAACTTTTGAATTTTTAGGGCTGCGCTCATTGGCGTGGGTATCGAGCATGGACTCGCGCCAATGGGATTTTAAATGTAAAGGCCTCATGCCACCTGGCGCGACTGTTCACAAAATAGCCGTGCCAGCGGACGAACCTAAATTTCCGCCTAAAAATTCGATATTTTAACCAAATTAAATGAAATTTGAAGCCTAACAGAGATCTAATTAAGGGTTTGTGACCATGTGGATGCAGGAAATCAAGCAAAATGGTGATTGAGTGGACAGAAAGAGAGCATGGAGAAGAGGATGAACAGGCCATGGAAAACAAGGCTTGCTTGAATGCCCTCAGAAACTGTGGGCTCAAGAAGTTCTTCCTAACACCCTGTTTACGAGCTCAGCCCGAGCTCCTCCAGTATCTGATCAGTATTTGGGATGAACAGGAACAAGTGTTCAAGTTGTGAGACCAGGTATTGGAACTAGAGGTTTCTGATGTGTATTTCATAATTGGATTGTCGCGCAGAGGTCCGGTACCCATCTTGACTGGGAGCAGACCATCTGGCGAGAAGATGGAAGAAGTGATGGCACGAGTGTGCCCAAGAGCATAAATGGGATCAGGGAGCAAAAAGGTGGATATCCACACCATCCCTGATCTGGCATTGAGAGTTGTCCTACATACCATCATGCGGGCTGCCGGGTCGCAGGCACCGCACGAGGCCACAAAGGCCCAACTCCTGCTGGCCTCAGAGTGCATGACTCCACTATTATTTGACTGGGCTATAGCAGTAACAATAAACATGAAGAGACAGCTCACGAAATGCAAGCAAGCCAAACTGAAACAGTTCGGCTACGGTTCCATTCTGGTATCATTTATTCTGGAACGATTACCAATCTTCCAAGGCCAAGGGGCCATCGTAGCTGAGCTAATTCCACGAGAGCCAAGAATGGCTCGCTGGGCAGCACTAATGCCCAGAGCTGGAGGAGGCCAACAGATGTCGTGGAGGCCAGAATTTTTCAGGTGGTTACAGCGCCAGTTGATCATCGTGGAAGAATGGCCATATGTAGGAACCGATTTCACTAGAGACCCAGATCTCCCACTACCAGAAGGAGATGACTGGGACGAGGAGTTGGGTATGACCTCATCTCTTTTGATTTTTATGATTTATGATTTTTTTGTTAATACACATTCGTCCTAACACATTTTTTATGTGTATGTAGATGTGGGCCCCGAGAGACCAGCCGGTATGTCTCCAATCAGGCGGAGGACTCTTCTCGCCCCTGATCCTTAGGCAGAGGGCACGGAAGTGGAGGAGTTGATCCAGAATCTCGAGGGTATTGCCCGAGGGATCCCAGACTATGCTCAGCTAGCGGATGTACTGATGGCGTACCAGCGTCATACGGTGGGAGTACCTAGTCGGATCCATCGACTTCTGAGATGCTTAGTGCGTGCAGTTACATGTTATCATGAGCACCATGTGGATTAGACTCTTAGGGATTTTACCACACATATTTTTGAGAGACATATCGTCTCCGGATGTATCTAAGACGATTATGTATATTTTTGACTTTATGTGACACACTCTATGTAAACACTTCGATATCTATATATATATGCATATCTATTTCTGGATGGATCTTTCTTTACATGTGATGATGATTTACAAATTGCGCAAATGTCTGTCTAATACCAAATTTGCTACTGCATCTATTAATGTATTCAAATGCCTGGGTATATGTTGATATGTAATTTAGTCAAAATTCCTTTCCAGTAATAGAATACGCAGATACAGACATAAAATGGACGGGTTTCTTACCGAATAGTGTCTGTTCAGCTGTAACACTACAGGTTGTGAATCTAGATACACAAGAAATTCACAGATACTAAGGTTTACCGCCTCGGTTAATAATTCTAACACAGCACTATATTTCATGATGTTGTTCGTAGTACGTCCTAGACACACACCTTGCAGGTTGACCAACTCACCAACAGGATCATAGATTACCCAGGCTACTGAAGACAGATTCCTGGTACTGTGGGAGGCACCATCCGCAAAACCAACAAATGGACGAATAGACATCTGCACAACCAGGAAGACCCGATTAGTAGAAAGATGTTTACAAGGCACACCACACCATACATGTACACAAATGAAAAACACACACCTATGTACACACACCACACCAAGAAATCACTTCAAGCATAGTACTGTTTGAGGTACAGCCCATTTTTGGGCTGCGCCAGCGGAACTCCTTCATAATCTATAAGCTCGTAGGCCCCATTTTTCAAAACTCGTTTTACTATATAGGGCCCATGCCACATAGGCTGGAACTTACCGGGTCCAAGCTTGTCATGTGCTTGATCGTACAGGAGGACGAGGTCTCCTTCGATAAAGGAACAGGGGGAAATAGATTGATCAAAATGAGTTTTGACCCTCTTCTTTTGTGCTTCAATAACCAAAGCAGCCAGACGACGGGTTTCATCTAACCGTACCAGATATAGAAGACGTTCTTCCTCAGTAGAAGTATCAGGTAGAAGTTCCACAGCTACTTTCAGAGAAGGAATCTTGCATTTAACCGGAAGAGTTGCTTCCAGACCGTACACCAATTGAAATGGTGTGAATCTAGTTGCACTCTTTGCAGATGTTTGGTATGCCCATAGATCTGAGAACAGTTGGAGATGCCAATTGGATTTGTGAATACCAACTATTCGTTGAAGCATAGTGACCAAAACCTTGTTCACTACTTCAACCTGACCATTCGCCTGAGGGTAATATGGTGTTGAGCTGTCGTGACGCAAGCCCAACTTTGAAGTTAGCTCAGCCATCATACAATCTCAAAAATTAGTACCATGATCAGTGACGATGGCCTGAGGAACCCCGAACCGTGCAATAAAGTGGTTGAATATAAATTGAGCAGTCGTTTTACCATCAGCAGCTAGTGTAGGCATCCCCTCTGCCCACTTGGTGAAGTAGTCGATGGTGACAATTATATACGCATGCCCCCCAGCCGAGTGAGGGTTACACGTCATAAAATCCACGCCCCATTTTGCAAAAGGGCCGACGGTAATAATGGGATGTAATGGGAGAGGCGGCGCGCGCATCTTGCGTTGAAATATCTGGCACGCATGACATTTACAGACTACAGTGATACAGTCTTTGAATATGGGAGGCCAGAAATAACCTGCTCGCAGAATTTTCTGGGCAGTAGCATATCCAGACATATGTCCACCACAGGCACCACTCTGGCAGTCATTTAGGACCTTTTCAGCCTCCTCCAAGGTTAGGCACCACCGGAGCACCGAATCTACTCCAATGCGGTATAAGGTATCTCCTACTATACGGTAGGGCTGGGACTAATGCCGAATCTGACGATAGGTAGCTTTATCTAACTCAGACTGAAATGTCAAGGTCTGAAGATACACAATTATATCACCGTACCAAGGGTCACGAGTACTGATGAGGAAAAGTGTTTCGTTCGGTATATGGTATTCAGAGTGTGAGGGAGCAGAGTCTGTAGGGAGAGAGCATATAAGATCCGCGAAAACCAGTGATTTGGTTGAATTAGCGGTAGTGAAATCTAAGTCAAACTCCTGCAGCATAACAATCCATTTGGAGTACTTGCCCCCCAGTAACTGTCTAGAGAGAATATACGTCATGGGGTTATATTCTGAAACCACTGTTATCGTATGCAAAAGGATGTAATGGCGAAAACGCTGCACAACGTGTACTGCAGCTAACGCCAACTTCTCGACATGAGCATAACGCGTTTCTGGATTGAGAAGGTTCTGTGATATATAATAAACGACATTTTCATTACCGTCATCATCATCCTGCACCAAGACCATGGCTATGGTGCTAAATGCGGCGGCGAGATATAAAGTGAAGTCGCAGTGGTAGTCCGGAGGACGAAGCAACGGAGCATTGACAAGCAACGTCTTTAGATTCTCAAAGGATTGCTGAGCGATTTTGTCCCAGTGGAAGGGAACGTTCTGCTTTAATAGACGAGTGAATCCTTTGGCCACCTCGGCATAATTCGGGATAAAGCGTCGAAGAAATTTCACTTTTCCTTGCAGACTCTGGAGCTGATATAATGAAGAGGGTGATGGGAGGTTGATGATGGCCTCAACCTTTAAAGAGTCAAGGCGAATCCCGTCTTTTGAGACTATGAATCCCAAAAGACGGCCAAAATCCACGTCAAAGACGCACTTATGAGGATTGAGCCTAATATTGTAGCGCCTGCAACGAAGAAAGATTTGGCGGAGATGTTCGGGATGGTCCTCTCGCTTAGCTGAATGAGCTGGCAAGTCGTCCAAATAAGGCTGAATGATATGGTGAATTTCATGAAAAGCGTAGGACATCGCAAGCTGAAAAGTGGCTCCAGCGTTCTTTAAGCCGAACGAGAGTTTTTTATACGCGAAAGTACCCCACGGACAGATGAATGTGGTCTTGTGCTGATCCTCAGGTGCAATATTGATCTGATTATATCCTGAGAATCCATCCATCAAGGAATAGATCTCACTTCCAGCACATTCGTCGATGATCTGGTCTATGAACGGAGTGGGATAATTATCCTTTGGACAGGCTCGATTGATGTAACGATAATCAACACAGACTCTAATCGTACCCTGCTTTTTATCGACAGGGAAAATGTTAGACACCCATTATGTGAGGGGGATAGGATAAATAAAGCCCACGTTTAGAAGTTTTTCAACTTCTGCCTTAATTGCAGCGGATTTCCAAGGATGCATGGGGCGTAAGCGTTGGCACACGGGCTTCGCACCAGGGTAGGTTGGAATCTCATGCACTACGATACTAGGATCAATCCCCGACATTTCCTCGTAGGACCAGGTGAACACATCTCTGAATTCTTTAAACAAACCAGTATAGACTTGAATCTCATCGGGAGAACAAGTCACTCCCACGCGAATATTCTCAACGATCCCCGGTTTGACGGAGATGTTGATCGGGATGGCTTGAGTGATGTTACTCAGGTTACCCTTCGAAAAAACCTCGTGTGTCAAAATAGGTGTTTGAAGAGGAGGGGTGGGAACCTAAGAAGCATAACGCTCCAGACAGTCAGTCATTGCCCCCAAGCTAGGCATAAAAGAGGAGCGATGATGTCCATCGCCCCAAGGCAGCTCCTCAAGAGACATAGTTTCAATGATGGCTTCATCGGAAGGAAAAGTCTCTTTGAGAGGATTAGGTGAATTGGCCTGACCAAGCCAGGGGGATTGAGAGTAGACGTCGAGAGCCATGCTCAAAGGAGCATGCTGAGGAGGTGGAGGATCAGATGCGGCAACAATTTCACAGTAGCTGATCTCTACTGGAGTCAAAGGAATTGATTCTCCAAACACATACACCTGCTCAAGCGTAGGAATAAGCCAGGGGCCATCGGACCTGGAAATCATGTTAACTTGAGCGGTGTGCGGTGGTGGTGCGGGGAAAATACCCATGAGGACTGGGTCTTTGAAGAGACCAGGTCCTACACTGTCCGGGGGATTTGGAATCTGATCCACGTATGGCACGTTGTTCTCAGAGGTAGAGGTGAAAAATGACAACTGATCCACCGTGACAATTTTTCCCTCGTGAGGGAACTTAAGGAGTCGAAAGATGGTGGATGGCACGCATAGCATGGCATGGGTCCAGCTGCGGCCAAGAAGTATATTGTAGTTGAGCCTGGCGTCGACTACTTCTACTTCCACGTTGACAGTCTTCCCCTGTAATGTGATCGCTAGACTCTCGAGAACACCCAGGGGTTTGGATTCCCGACCATCAAATGCCTCTAGGGCATTGGGAGATGACGAAAGGGCTGGAGAGCCGATGGCCTTCCAGCAAGTGGAGGACATAACGCAGGTAGAGGCACCTTCATCCACCACGACCCTATGAATGTTCAGACCGTTAATCCCGACTTGAATAACAAGAGCGATTTGATGTGGAAGCCAGGGAGTGAAATTCTCTAAATCGAAGGTGAGAAGACTCGAATCGGCGGGATCAATGCCCCCGATCGCAGACAGTAAAGCCTTCCGTTGCGAAGGAAAACTTTGAAGAACTTCTAGCGCAGACATAGCAGACGGCGCCTATGCCAAATCCTCAACAATGCTGTAATGTTGAGCGGCACGAGCATTTGGATTATAAGAAGATCTTCGAAGGACACCTTTAGAAGGTGGCTTCACAACAGGTTCAGGAGTAGGCTTCTCGATTTCCAACGAACCGGAGACAGGTAGGGGAGGTGGTCCATCCGCAACTGCCTTCCCGGGTGCCTGCCGCGATTCGTTGTAATCCTTCGAACGCGTAGCGACAGAGATAGGTGCAACACTCTTCATCATGAAAACTTGGGACCCAAATGGTGCAAATGGTGACGGTTGTTTGACCATCTGGGTTTGCTGAGATGGGAATGGCTCTTTTAGAACATCCAGAGTCCCTTTAGGGCCTTTGAGAAGTTGAATAACTTCGGATCGTCGTGGACAATCCTTAGTATAATGGTCCCCTTCACAAATGAGGCAAGGGTACTTCGGTTTACGCTGAGAGCCATCCTCAGTGAGAGATTTAGATTCTGGCTTTGGGGCATCAGATTTAGATTTTCCTTTGCCCTTCTTTTTCCCCTTGGAAGTTTTGTCCGTAGGATTGGCCTGAACGGCATTCACTTCCACGGTTTTGCCAGAATCGGACGGGGCGGGATTAGCAGGAGCATTGTTGGAAGAATTATACTTCTGCTTCCCATTCAAAGATTTCTTCGAATTCTGAGAGACAGAACCAATGACACCATCCACTGCGGGGGTGGGTGGAGCGTTAGAGGTTCCAGACTGCGGTGCATCAAGCAAGATATCATAAAGTGTGCCGGACTGAGAATACACAAGATCCAGATATTGGGCACGCGCAATGGCTTGTTCCTCTATCACACACGCTCCCATCGCAATATCTTGAGCGATTTTATTCACGAAGGAGGTGGTGAACCAGTGAGTTAGTATTTGATCAGGTATGTGAAACTTGATCAGTCTACGACGGCGCCGCCACTCATGAATGTGATCAGAGATGTGAGTGGCTTTATCCTGCTTCAGAGAAGTCAGGAGTTGCGTCCCGGCTTCATAACGAACCGGTAACTGAAAGTGCGTGAGGAAAGCCATGGCTAAAGAATTGAAATCTTGGAAAATGCCACGGGATAACTCTATGTACCACTTAGCAGCAGCTCCAGTTAAATTACACTGGAAGAGGCGCAGACGAATCGAATCGTCGACCCAAGAGTTAGACGAACACCAAAGATGATACGTCATCACATGCGCCTGGGGGTCCTCTCCAGCTTTTCCCTCAAACTTGGGGCAATCACTTGGTATCTTGGTAGGAACCGGAGGCCAATATGGATTATGTAAAATCAGATCATTGGTCAGTTTTGAAACATCCGGCAACTCTAAGGTGGCAGGGAACGGCAATGGCGGTTAACCGGCATGTCAGGCCCGAGATGAGGACCGTTACCTGTACTCCACAATGGTTGTGAATATCCTTGCCCCCATGGGTTCTGTCCCGTAGGATTCTGACCGTAGGGGGCGGTGGAGAGGGTCATATAACCAGATCGATTTGGATGTCAACTAGAGTGGGGCTTGATAACCAGAGTACGGACCCTGATTATATGTCGGCCTAGTGTAAGCAGCATTTGGATTTGGCTGCTGAGCATAGGTAGAACCGGGTTGATGAGGATAATACTGAGAACCTCGGGGCTGGTTATAATTCGGTAGAGATTGACTATGAGGATAATAACCACCCCGAGGATGAGTCAGCTGTTGATAGGTGGAACCCTGTGGAGCCTGATAACTAGGGCGCAACTGTTGATTTGGCTGCGACATCGAATAAATGGGCTGCTGGGCAGGGTTAATGGAATGAGCGGGCTGCCCTGAGTGAACAAAGGACCCGATCGAGAGGGGTTGCCTTTAATGAACAAAGCTGATCTCGGGACAGACATGATGTGGCCAAGCAGGCCGTGCCGACTGTCGTGAATGAGCCCTGGTGTTGTTCTGACGGGCCGTTAGTCGGAGGCGAACACTGTGTTGTGCGATGTGGCCCGTTGGCCCGGTGGAGGAACAGGCTGCAAGTGCTTGCGGGAAACCGGTTTGACCTGAAGCAGAACCATAGGATGGTCCTGGCTGATATGCAACGTGAGAAACGACAGGATACTGAGGTTGCATTGGTAGAGAAGGCTGGATTTTCCCCCCAGGACCATAGACCGGTCCCGGTTGGTACCCCGGCTGAGGCTGAACAGGTTGACCGGAAGGGTTGTAATACTGTCCTTGCGGACTATACAATGGCCCCTGCTGGCCTGCAGGGTAGCCTTGGATGGGCTGCCCCTGTGGGTCATAAGGATAGCCAGGTTGGCCCAAAGGTTGGCCTTGGAAAGGTTGCCCTTGCGGGTTATAAGCCTGGTTATGAGGTACACCTTGAGCATGGAGGTAAGCCTCAGGAGCGGGGAGACGTAAAATGTCCCCATGCTCGTCATACTGACCTGGAAAAGCATACACGGGTGTACCATCCTGTGCATAGTGCAAAAAATAAGAGAGGTTGGGATCTTGGGAGGATGGTCCAACCTCGGGGTTCAGCTGTTGCAGAGACAATCGATACTCTTCTGGAGAGATGTTCTCCGGTATAGCAGTCGCTAGATAGATATCTTCAGGAGTTGGCATAGCCCTGGCAGAGGGTGTTGTGACAACAGGAGAAGAGGCGGCCACACAAACAGTGGGTCGGACGGGTACAGAAGTAACGGGCGTCTGAGGAGACACCCCTGGTGTGGGAGCAGCTGGCCTCGGAGAAGGATCTGACACTCCCATAGAGGTTGCGGCAGAAATAGTCTGACCCAAAGACCTATATCTAGGTGGTAAAGAGGGACTGGCTGTTGACATGTCAGCCAGTTCAAAGTTGTCTCCTGGAAATAATCTTTGTGGGAAGAGCTGATAGTCTTCACCAGACGTTGGGATTTCCTCACCAGAATCACTCATGGTGGAGCCTGCCGTTAGATCGCGCAATAAATGGCGAGGACTTGGAGGAAATACAGTAGCAAAAAAAGGCGAACCTGATGTAAGAGAAAGGAAATCAGCTCCTAATCTCAATTCAGACACAGGGTCCAAAAAGGGCCAATCGAACTCAACTGGTCCCCCAAAGGGTTGCTCAGAAAGAACCGGTCCCCCGTCAGGAAACTCGGAAACAATAGGCCGTTGCGGTTCAGCAGAGGATTTGGAAGCCTCTGATGAATCATCCGTGTAAGGACTACCAGTAGACGAAACCGAAGGTTCTGCCACTGTGGCAAACGACAAGAGAAAAAAGAAGAAAACACACACACGGGCTGAAAAAGAGTCAAGACACATGATCAAACGGTCAACAAGCAAAATCTAAGAGGGCGTGTAATCGTGGGTGATTAATTTTACCACACTGAAAAATACGAAACCATACCGTTTCATGTTTTAAGAGTCGAGAAACGATAAAAAAGATGACTCTATCTCTTTCAGATTTGACACAAGCGTGAAAGGACAAGCGCTTGGCGATCTTTTCAAGTTTAGGGAGTCAGAAAAGATCAAATTATTTCTCGGGAATACTAGGCAAAAGGGTGTACCAAATAATCGTGAACTGCAATATACACCTTGGTTTCAATAATGAAAGAGAAATCAACCAAGGACTTTCCGTACGTGCAGGCAATCTCCCCGAATGTTGTGTTCGGTGTATCACGGGTATAGGGCGGCAGACTTAGCTTCCTATGGATAAAGGATTGAAAACCTAGAGGGGTCTCCCTTTATATACATGACAGTACGGGGAGCACAAGTCCATACTAGCGTTGTCTAAAGCCAAAAGGCGAGCGACAGCTACTAGGTTTAAAGACGCCGGAACACGTCTCTAGCCTAGACCTCTAAATGTGTTTCTTTAGATTTCAATGCTGCCTTAGTGTAAATTGAGTAGATTTTAAAGTTGATCTTCAATCACGTTTCAGTTTTTAGGCCCTAACGAATGTGTGGTCTCAAAAATTCCTAAATGCAAAGCTACATGCCACAGTCCATCATTTCGTTCGATGAAAACTAGCTACAGTAGAGTTGAGAGTTTCTACACAAACAAAATGATCAGAAGACAATCAATGATATCTCTAATGCAACTAATGAAATTGAAAACTTTTCATTCAAATCACTAATTGCTAGTAAAATCGAAAAGATTACAATTTGCACTAATCAACCAAAGCAAAAGAGAGATTTTTTTTTTTTTAATTTTCAATGTTTGATAGCTAGATACACTAAACAAACTGAAAACAAATGGAACAACTTGAGAAACGATATTAAGAGAGCAAAAAAAAAAAAATTCATTCAATGACACAAGCAATCAAATCTCAAATCGACCGAAGTCTCTCAAAACCAAGAAAAAGTCCCAAAGGTTCCAATGGACCGTGTGATCTGGGTCCAAAGCAAGACCAAATGAAATTTGAGTGTAGAGAAGAACAATCACTCAAAAATCGCAATAAAACAGTGAACAACTACTAAGAGGATGTGGAGGAACAATCATAGGATTGAATGGACTAACAAAACACCAAAACTCCTAAGGAGGGCTCGATGCACAAAGCCACTAGATTCCCTAGGGCTTAAAACGTGAAATCAATGGAGAAAAGCAAACAACCAAAGGACGAAGGCAAATTCCCAGTCAAACAGGACTCCAACACACTCAAGTAGCCGAAAAACCAAGAAGAAAAACACTGACCAGACCCAGAGAGCTCAAAACTTAGAAAACCCTAATGCCTCACAGGAGTGGCGTGACTGTGAGATTGAAACTGGCGTCAGAAAGCAATTGGTGCGGGCAATACAAAAGCAACATGCGCCAATTGGCGCGACTGTCGAGCTAAAAAGCGTGCCAGCCGAGTTTCTCAACCAAAAACAAAAAAGAACTACTCCAGAAGCAGATCAATGATAACTAAGCAAACCAAGAAGCAAAAAACAGCAAAATAACCCAGCCCAGAAGGCTAACCAAGCAAGGAAAACCGTGAAACAATCAAAACGAGACAACGAAAACGAGATGATTAAAACTAGACGTCCACAGCAGAGTCGCCAAATTGTTGAGGAGGTAAATCCCCTCTGCAGACAGAGGCGGTCCCTACTAGCCTAGCAGGGGTCTAGCAACAATCATCAAATGCTACAGCACAAGTTCCTAATTGCGAATAAATAAGCCAACGATGGAGGCCTACCTGGAGTCCAGTGCTATGATTCGTAGAAGAGACAGTGTTCCCGTTCCTCAGCCTCGACAGATCACGATCCCCACGATATCCGTGAATGGACACCTGCACATGCAAGAAAGAACATGAATACAAGCATAAAATCCAGAATACGCAACTATATATCAGTCAGAAAGGATAGAACTCATCATTATCATAAGTGAAAAACAGAGTGGAACCATAACCAGTAGTCATTCATTAATAAGCAATCGAAAGAGAGTACAACCAATGTTCTGATGTTGAGGTCTCCTTCGGAAGGGTCTCCAGTCGTTCACGTCTCGCAAAGCCTGCCAGGGATAGGACAAGCCTCTCTAAGAGTCTCTCGACGATAGTCTCCTTGCTTGAGTCAGCCTTAAGGGAAGAATGAGGGCTCTTGCAGCATGAAGGCTCTTGGGAATTTGGAGATTCAAAGCTTAGGCACTTCAAGACTAGCTTGCAATGGCAATGGGAAAGCTTTTATAGAAGGAGGAAGGGGAGTTGGGATCCCTATAATTGTGGGATTGGCCCTATCTTCAAGGAAGCTTCCATGAGAGGTGGAAAACCACTTCCCTTCCATGGAACTCCCAGAGCCAAACCTCCCAACTCAAGATAGATAGCAGTTTCTGAGTTTGTTGAAACAAAACTTCTTCCTTTCTTATTTAAAAAACACTCCTTAAATTGGCTGGCGCGACTGTGACTCTGGGACAGAGCGCTAGTTGGCGCGGCCTATTTATAGGATTTTCCTCATTGGCGCGAGTGATGAACTGTCTCCCCGCGCCAATGCAAAAAGGGATGTTTTTATGGTTTTTTGCAAGGAGATGTCTTTAGGGAAATTGAAGCTCATGTTTAGAGGAATGCAATGATGATGGTTTCAAGGCATGACATTGCTCACAAGTCACATAATGGGCCCTCTAATGTGCGGGATGGGGAATGGTAGGGACGGTGACAAATTTCTGTGTAACAGTCCTG
>CM076572.1:784085136-784167636 GCA_034641835.2 Pinus albicaulis
CTAATATAATTCCATATATATTTGTATCTATCATTTATATGTATAAACCCTCTCTTATACTGTGCAATCACTTTTATGCAGTATTTCTTGTGTTGCAGTGTTTGGGGTTTTAGCTCTTTTTGGAAATCCTAGGTGTGGGAGATCTGTTTAACCCACCTAGTTTGATTTGTTTCATCTCTATTCTTGGATTTAGGTTGTATATTGGATGATATATAGGATAAAAGAGTTAATTTTGTTATTTTATAGCATAAGTTGCTGGAAATGCGTTTTTAGTGCATGCTTGCTGAGCTGTTGACACAATCATTTGGATTTAGATCTTAGATGAGGCTCTGTTCCAAATTTTCACATTATATTTGGAATATTAGAGTCCTTGATTTTCTTAATGAATTAGGTAAATAAAAGGTTGGATGGAATTACAATATTCAATAAAAATAAATATCCACTTTGTGTGTGTGTGTGAATGTGGATTAATCTAGACTAGATATGCAAAAAGAGGTAGTTGAGCAACTACTAATGTGAATGAGATTGGAGATCATGTATCATTTAATGAGAGAGATCATGGAGGGTTGATTTATTCAACTAAGATCTTAAATATGTCAAACAAAGGGTCATTGAGCATTAATGATCAAGTGGTAGAGGATCATGTGCAAATGAAGCACACATGATGGAGAAGGTGTACATTGCACCTAGACTGTTTGGTTGATTTGGTCAAACAACGCTGTCCCACTTGGAGGACCTTGTCCACATGAGACAACGCAGTTGAGATTAGGGCCAAGGCTTAGGGTGGCTCAATCATTATAAAGGAGATGAAGGCAAAGCTGAAAGGCATCTTGGATTATTTGATGTATGATATTTTAGATATGGAATTGTCAAGTGACATTCCACTACATTCTTGGGTTGTTTAGCAGAGATTGCAAGTGCTATTTAGCACAGGGTGTTCCCGGGCGGGAACCCCTCCTATTTCTTTGAGTGATCTCTAAGGAAGAGGTTTGTACTTCATTACACATTAGGCTTTAAGTTCCATTTAATTCTTCTACTTTTTGCAGAACATTCATATTAAGAAAACTGCAGTTTTCTGAAGATCAGTTTGGAAGGTGGAAGTTGTCTTCAGTACTTTAGCTGGAGAACAAGGTGAGGAATTATTCCCATCACTTGGGCTTATATATCAACACTCCCAGTGCCACATTTCAGATCTAGCATCAGGCCAAATTTTATTGACCTCCTAGCAGCAGTATTCTCTCCAAAAATAACGCTGTCCATTTTAAAGATCTGAAAGGAGGAAGGAAATTGCTAGTACTTCAGCTAGCAATCCAGTGGAGGATCATTCCTTCACATTTCCATCAGTCTCACCATCAGCCTGGAGTTTATTGCAGCATATTTCAGTAGGAAAAAGGTCTCTCTTTCCCTCACTGTGTAGTTTTCAGAGGCAGTTGTGTTGCAGCAGCTGCAATCATCTTTTGGAGGATTGAGAAGCTAGATCTAGAGCTTTTATCTCATAGATATGAGGAAGGGATCAACCCTTGAAGCATAGATCTGATTTGAGCACATATTTCAGCCATCTATTCTTCAGATCTAGCTTCAGATTTGTATTTCCCAGCAGATCAAGGATCAAATCCTAGGTAGGTGATTTCCAAAGTTGTAGATCTGGAAAATCCTTTCTGGGTTATCTTGGGAATCCATCACATTGGTCAGATCCTGAATCTTGGCATCATCAGAGCTCTAGTTTTCAGTAGATATGCATTTCTCTTTTCAGCCTGCAACTCTATGTTTATATTCTACTGAAGAGATAGCACAGTATTTGCTACAGAACCTCAATGATTACGCTGTACCTGCTTCACACATGTTTCCAGGCTGATTCTAGCTCATCTTTTTGGCTAGATCTGCCTATATCTTGTACTTGTGTAACTGATTCATATCCAATATAATAAAATGGCTAATATCTTTATGCATATTTTGATTTGTACTTAGATTTATTGTTTATCTTGATGCAAGTTCTTGTATTGTGTGAAGTATTACTGCATTTTCCCTTTTGGGATACTACAAATGTAGATCCAACCACTACACCAAAAGCTCAAACTGCTAGTGAGGGCGGCATCCCAGGGTTTTAAGGGTGGGCCTAACCCCAATAGAGCATCTGAGGGCGAGGGCCCTTGCGCAACACCCCTCATTACACAGAACCAGACACATGGCTGCAGGCCCTACCCGCACACAGGATATTACAACCCACCACGCTCCGCGAGTCTCGACCTAGAGACCTCAACTTTGATACCACGTAGATCCGACCACTATACCAAAAGCTCGAACTGTTAGTGAGGGCGGCATCCCAAGGTGTTAAGGGTGGGCCTAACCGCACCGGAGCATCTGAGGGTGGGGGCCCTTGTGCAACACCCCTCATTACACAGACCCGGACACATGGCTGCGAGCCCTACCCGCACACGGGATATTACATGGGTCTATATATGTAGACGACTTTCTGATGTTATAATAGTTTGTGTGCTAAGCATGGGATATGCCTCCCTCAATAATTCATTTACAAGATGAACATATATCATGATGTAATGTATTTTAGTTGATGCAGGTCGCTGTCTGCTTCAGTTCCTCCTCATCACATCGTAAAGAAAATCACTCAACATTATCATTTTTGACTTCATGCTTTAGGGGGTAGCTGTTATAGTTCGATTTGGGCATCATGCCAAAACACAGGTCAATATTCATTAGGGTCTATCATACTCTAAATTGGTTGCTACATGCCCTAAACAAGTCATCACATTGATGGTATTCCTTCATGAGAGTTTCACTTCTTAGATGCCAATTAAAGTGCCTTATCAAGCCATCAATGCATCCCTAGATAGATGTAACTGCATTGTAGAGCATCTACTCCCATGCAAGGTTGGGTTGCAGAGGATATAGGCCCACTTTGGAGTGTGTTGGTCGACTGGGAGAGTATTTTTCATTATATTCTGGGAATCTCCCCAACTTCTAATGACTTCTAGAAGTTTTTCTAGCTCTCACCTCATCTGATAGCCTCAAATTTGGAACACATGAAGTCATTAAAACTCTTATCCTCCTACTCCCATGAACAAGGAAAAATCTTCATCCGTTTTTAGGAAAGCCATTCAATGATTCATTTATGTCAAACTAACTTCATCTAATTATAAATAGAGCACTGAACATAGTGCATAAGAGAGCAAGAATTTGTGTTAAGTAGAGTTATGCTGGTGAGATATCAACTCTTGAAGGTGTTGTGCTTGTACTGTGATGCTCCTGGATTGTTGATGCTGGATGTGATGAGGATGGGACTCAAGCTGGATGAGTGACAAAGAATCGATCAACTGGTTGTACTCGTTATTATACTTCATAATAAAGACATTTTTTCCTTTCCTAATGCATGCGTCAATGATGGTATACGTGTATTAACGAGTTTAATCAATTCAATTTATTTAATTTGAATATATCGTATTTCCTTTGTGTTGTTTTCTGTCTTCTATTTGTCATGGCAGGTATCAATCAAGAGAGTTAAGTTGGATTGAGAGCAACAAAAGCGACGAAGGGAGGCGAGGGAAAGCGAACATATTAAAAGTAAGTTTCTCTCCCTTAATCTATTCAATTTAAGGAGAAGGTCAGATATATTTCTTTCTGTTGTTCTAAGTGAACCACCCACTTATGGAAATCATACTTATCCATAGGTTTCTATTTCCGTAAAACAACAAGTTTACCCTAGTCCGAAGGAAGGACTACCATCGTGGTGGTACTTGACAGACTTACCAAGTATGTACACTTTTGTGCATTATATCATCCTTTTAAAGCCAATATAGTTGCTACTGCATTTATGGAAACAATTCAAAAGTTACATGGAAACCCAATGATCATTGTAAGCGAAAAATATCCCATTTTTACAAGTAATTTTTGGACAAAATTATTTTCTTTCTTGGGTACTCAATTAACTCATAGCTCATCATATCATCCTCAATTTTATGAGCAAAATGAGATAGTGATAAAATGTTTGGAAGGATATATTCGTTGCTTTGTATCTGATAAACAGACAAAATGGGTCAAGTGGTTACCTCTGGTTGAATGGTGGTATAACGCTTCCTTCCATACTACAGGAAAAATGACCCATTTATAGCACTTTATGGATATCATCCACCATCCATCACATCCTATTTAAGAGAAAGTAATAAGGTTAAAGAAGTGGAAGATCACATCGAGCATAACCAACAAGTTCTCCAAATCTTAAAGGATAACCTCACTTTGGCACATAATCGAATGAAACCACAAGCATATCAACATTGCGATGAAATAAGTTTTAATGTAGGTGACTGGGTATTTTTACGGCTATAACCATACAAACAAATGTCCCTCAAGAAAGCTAAGAAGGATGATAAATTATCACCAAATTTTTATGGTCCTTACAAGGTGTTGCAAAATATTGGTACTATGGCATACAAATTGGAGTTTCCTGCATCTTCCTGACTGCACCCAATTTTCCATGTTTCATGCTTAAATAAGGTTATAGGTGACATGATCCCAGTTAAAACAATATTTACAGAACTTTATGAAGAAGGAAAAATCATATTGGAACTTGAAGCAATCACAAAAACAAGAACTCGACAACTATGAAATCGATCAATTTCCGAATCTCATAAAGTGGAAGAACTTACCCATTGAAGATTCGATATCGGAGGATGATAATTTTATAAAAAAGCATCCAAACTACTCAAGCATTTAGGACAAAACTTGTTTGAAGGAGAGGGGAATGTTAGTTCCCTATAATACTAGTATAGCCTCTTATTGTTATTATTAGTGTAGCCCCATTATTTTTATTGTTGTGCCCATGTAGTCCCCATATTGTTATTATTGTGCCCCATAAAAGCCCAATAGTGTTATTTTTGTGCCCTTACATTGTTATTTTTATGTAATCTAGGATTATATTGTGACCCATTGGACTCCTATATATATAAAGGAGGTTTTTTCATCTGTATCATCAAAGAATTGTTCATTTATGTAATGTAAAGGAGGCTTCCCTCTCGAAGTGGATAATTTTTAAGTCGTTGATATATTTTTTCTTCTATTTTGTGAGTTGGTTGCATAAATGTTTTTGAATAAATGAGAAATGTAAAGTAGGTGGAAGTTCAAAGGTCACCTATAGAATGTGGAAATTCATGTAGAAGCCAAAAGGTCTCATGAGAATTCAAAAATTCATATGGGAGATCAAGAGTAATAGGGGAGGTGGAGAGTCACCTAATTGTTGTATATAGACCCTCTTAGTTTAAGCAAAGGATTTTTCACCTTGGATCCTCTAACTAGGAATTAGAGAGGAGGATAGTTATTTTGGATAGTAAGTGGTGGCTTAACGCTCCACTATTGTAGCTAGTGGTGTTCATTGTATCGACGTATCTTTGAACTTTCTCTTAATATTTGAAGCTCACTGAACCAACGCACTTTAATGTGTGTATCATAAATATTGTAAGAATAATCTTTGAATGTTTGTTGTATATGTTGTCCTCATTTATATGAAATAAATTGAACTATTTCATTGGATTTGGTGCTCACTTTGTTGAATGTGTTTTTTACTTGCTTTAATGATCGTTACTGCTATGTGAACTGTTTTTGTAGTTGATTAATGATTATTTCATATGTATGTGCATGGTTATTTTTTAGAATAGTACTATTACTTTTAACTTAAGAGATGGTGCCAATATTTCAATATTTGAGCTCGAAAATATAACACGACAACGTGAACTCATACACCAAGCACTTGTGGCACAACCTCCTTTCAGTAATGAAGTTTCTCCTTCTCAAATTTTGTCTGGGAAGTCCCGTGAGATTTTTGAATATGTAGTTAATGATGCTAATTTAAACAATAACACTCCATGTCCTTCGTTTATTTTAACATTTGAATTATTTAATTTTAATATCCAGAATTGTTTGGTCGATTCTGGTGCATCCACGAATGTCATGCCATTATCTGTTGCCAATAAAATTAATCTTAAATGGGAAAAGAGTAGTGCTTGAATCATACAACTATACAGATCATTAGTATAGGAAATTAGTGAACTGAATAACATTATCATTCCCTTGTCATCAGACCATAGGGTTCACCAGTGCATTAACATTGTTATTATGGACATTCCCAAAGCTTATGGATTACATTTGAGTAGAGATTGGTCTAGAAAAATACAAGGGAATTTCTCAACAAAATGGGCACATTTATGGATTCCCTACAAGGGAATTAACAATCAGATTCAAGTAGAAAGCAAGCCTTATATGCAATATAACATGAAACCACTTGAGGGACATAATGAGTTGATAGGCTTTGCAGATTTCATTTTTGGAAATTGGTTTCTGGAAGTAGATCATGTATTTTATTTAGCACTCCCTTCACCTATACCACTTGACACATAATTAGAACTCCTTCTGTGAAATTCGACTAGTGCAAAGAGTCTTGTATTATAGATGAAATAATATTAGTGTAGGAACTAAAACTAGTACTGCTAACAGTTGGACAGTGTATTTTGATGGTTCAAAGATGTAGTAGGGTTCTAGATCTAGTTGCATTTGAATAAACCCATAACATAAAAAACATATGATCTCATGTCACTTGGAATTTGAGTGCACTAATAACATTTCTGAATATGAAGCACTCATTCCGAGTTTAAATAAATCCATCGAACTCAAATTTGAATCACTAAAAGCAATAGGGGACTCAAAAATTGTTACATGCTATGTACAAAATACAATACATTGTGTGTCACCTAATCTAAAAAATTATCAACAAGAGCTATGACATCTTATTTCTCATTTTGAAGATTTTAATATTAATTTTGTTCCTCGAATTCATAACATTGATGTTGATACATTAGCTAATGCTTCTACTAGGTTGTCATATTTAAAGGATGGGTTTTCCATTGAAATAATTTATAGGCCTGCATCCTTGCCTCATAATATCTCTAAATTTCATGTTTTTAATGATGACAAGTATATAATAGAATTTATGGCGAACGATAATGTGTTCAAGGATGCAACCATTGATGAAGACGAACAAGAGAAATAATTGCAAGGATCAACTCAAGTAAATAAATGAAACCCCATGCCCAAGGGTGTGGTATCTCTAGAAAAGTTGTACAACTTGTAAAATTGCTTCAAGGGCTAGTTAATGCAAAGAATAATACCTCCACTCTTTCAAATGCACAAGTGAATCTTGGTATGAAATAAGATCTAACGTTTATGAATCTCGGTACTTGTTGCACACATCAAGAGCAACAAGCTTTCATCTGCCTCTTTAAACAATATCTAGATGTGTTCACATAGACATACGATGACCTGAAAACTTATGACACATGAATAATCGAACATGTGATTCCCATCAAAGAAGGGGTAAATCCTTTTCGGCAGAAACTGATAAAATTTCACCCTACATTTTAACCCCTCATTCAGAAAGAACTCAGAAAATTGTTGGATGCTTGGATCATATTCAAAGTTTGTTATTCAACATGGGTCTCTAATTTGGATCCTGTGTGATCTGATCACGAGTTGAGTACTACTCTAATCAATGTTATGGTGTGAGGATATTTTAATTGAATATGGATTACACAGGTTTAAATGAGCATGTTTATCCATCGGTTATAGTGCATAAATAAATAGACATAAGTAAACGAACTTAACATATCAAGAAGAACATGCACATAAGTAAGAGAGAGACAACCAATTGGTAACGGAGTTCACCCCTCCATTTTTCTGGGGCTAAATCTCCAGATTTGCTTCAATTGGAATGCAGATCTTCTATATTCCTTCTTCAAAGTAAGCTCTCTTACATTCAAGAACTATGGACGATCATTAGCTAAGCACTATGGCTCTCAATAGCTAAGAATTTTCTCCTTTCTTCCCCCTTTTCATGGCTCACATAAGGAATATGTATAGTTTTCCCTCACCCACTCTCCAACAAAGAGCATTAATTACAAGACCCAAAATTATAGGACCTAATTACAAGGAAGGAAAAAAAAGATCCATGAAAATAGGATCTACAACTATCCCAGGCTCATAATTGGGAAAAGTCTCAAAACCACCTAAATAATCTTCAACCATGCCCTTTATTATCTCAACCTACAATTGAGAAAAATAGAGAATTGGTGTGAGGTGGTTTCTCACATAAAAACCAATTCCCTAATTACATTAAATGAATAATATGTGAGACAAATTTCCTCTCACAAATATTAATCATTTATATCAAAAGTGAATAATAATGCATGCGTTTAATAAAGGCTCATAAAATGCATAATTAAATGCATGAGCATCTCATGAAAAGCATTAATCATAATTTCACCCACTTAAGCACTTTGTCACCAAATTCAAATCAACATGCCACAAAGCTCTTTCACGTGTGAAGATCATTTCAGATCACACCTCCCCACAAAGAAACTTTTGGTATCCAAAAGTATCAGCTTCAATCCATCTTCAACTGCATGCAAATTCCTATGAAAGGCACATTCCCACATGACTCCTTCACCTAACATAATTCAGAATCAGAATGCAATGCCAACACCTACAACTGTTACAACGCAAATTTCTGAAAAGGAACATCCCTTGAAGACTCCTTCACCCAGTGTACTTTGGAATCAAGATGCAAAGTCAACACCTGTAATTTTTGCATTGCAAATGTATGAAAAGGCACATCCCTTGAAGACTCCTTCACCCAGCGTACCTAGGAATCAGGATGCAAGGGCCACATATGCCTAAAGATGCAACACAAATGTATGAAAATGCACATCCCTTCAATATTCCTTCACCTCAGTCCTTCAGAATCAGAATGAAAAATCCCACATCTGCCTAAAGCTGCAACACAAATGTCTAAAAAGGCACACCCCTTCAATATTCCTTCAGCTCGGTCCTTCAAAATCGGAACAAAAAGCCAACATCTACCTAAAGATGCATCCTGTAGCTGGTCATTCCTGTTTACATCTTTTGAAACATTTTCCAAGAGTTCATTGGTCAGTTTTACATGCCAAAATGGCTTAGGAAAATCACTCATTCAACTTGATTACAAAGAAGCCAACAAGGCTTAATGCACCAAAAAAAATACGCCTCTCACTCTCCCTCACATAAGAGTGGCTAAAACAAGAATTTTACAATGCTTCATAACCATCTTTACATCATGACTTTCATGGTGGAAAGTATGGCCTTTGACATGGAATTCAACAATTTACATGCCAAATTTTCAATGCCAAAATATGATGGAAACTATGGCCCTTTTGCATGGAAATTACAAAGTAATTTAATGTGCCAAACATGTGCACAGAGGGAAAAGTACAAATTTTTCAAACCCCCCTTTTACATAATTTGTACATAAACAAAAAGCACTAATGGTGAAAAAATAAAAAATTCCACCATTTTAGATAATATGTGCCAAATAACATATGCACTTGGAAGGTGAAAATAAGTCAAATCCCCCCATTACAAAACATGTGCATCATAAAAGTTCCCCCCTTCAATTTATAGGCATAGGGAAAATAATGGGCATATAAAAATAAAATTCAAGGAAAATGCCTCTTTTCAAAAGTGTACCTAGTGGTGGTAAAAACAACCAAGTCCCAAAACATGAGCAAAACCCACTAAAACATGTGCATCAATGGACTATGGGTTTAAAAAATTAAAACCCACTTCATGCACAATATGTTAGGTCCCTATATTACTAGTATAGTCCCTTATTGTTATTAGTGTAACCCCCTTATTTTTATTATTGTACCCTTGTAACCCCCATTTTGTTATTATTGTGCCCTTAAATTATTATTGTTAGGTCGGCTAGGATTACGTTGTGGCCCACTAGGATTACATTATGGCCACATGGACTCCTATATATAGAAAGGAGGTTTTTTGAATTGTATCATCCAAGAATTGTTCATTTATGTAATTTATTGGAGGTTTCCCCCTCGAAGTGGCTTATTTCTAAGGCGTTGATATCTCTTTTCTTCTATTTTTGGAGCTGGTTACACAACATTTGGTATTAGAGCTTTGGATTCTAGGGTTTCGCTGCTCCAAACAGGTCATCGTGGAATGTTCACTATAACTTTTTTTTACGAAGTTTTAGAAGCTGAAATTTTTAGGGTACGAAGTAGAAATCCTGAGGGCGATCGTATAAAAATTTCAGAGCTTGGTTCGCAATATTTTCGGACATCTGATCTGTGGAAGTTAGGTCTTTTTTCAGGCTCCTAAATAGGTCATCGTGGAATTTGCACTATAAATTTTTTTCTACGAAGGTTCATAATCTAAAATTTTTAGGGTGTGAAGCTGAAATCCCGAGGAAACTCGTCGCAAAATTTCAGAGCTTGGTTCAAAATATTTTTTGAGATATGATCTATGGAAGGTAGTGCTTTTTCAGGCTCCCGAATTTCATCTCAAGGAGGTGATCGTGGGAAAATTTCAATAACTCTCTCTCTGAGAATTGGATTGGAGTTTCGTAAAAAGTGGTCGCAAGTAAACCGACTGTATTTTCTTGGCTATCAATTTCAGAGGTTAAGGATGAAACAGTGACACGTGGCAAGTCGTACAAGTTAGCTCTACTGAACCAGTCCATAATTAGGTCATTGTGGGAGATTGGACATAACTTTGTCTTGGAGAATCCAACTCATGTCAGACCTGTGGCATTCAAAAGAGAATTCAGAGGGCTACTTCAGTACTAAATTTCAGATATTGAAGAGCTGCAATCACATAGATAATCCAATTTCAATATCGAGCTCCTCAAAAGAAAGAAAAAAGTGTGTATTTTTTTTCCGAATTGCATAAGTCTTGTTTGAAAAATCAAATTTGAATTGATTCCAAGGGCATATTGTAGAATAGATATCAGTATTGGGTTCTAAAAAATGCCCCGTAAAAATAATTCAACACCCATTAAGCCTTCAGAAGGCTCTACTATGACTCATGAAGATGAAGAATTGCAACATGATCTATCAAAATTACAAGAGCAAGTGCACCAAATTTTGCTCTCGCAAAGAGCAGAAAAAAATGAAATGGAAGTTTTGAAGAAAGGCGTGGAAGCAAAGATAGATGGTGTGAAGAATAATATGGATGGTTTGAAGAAAGGCATGGAATCTAAGATCGATGGCCTGGAAGCTGGCATGGAATCTAAGATGGATGACATGGAAGCTAAAATGGAAAACATGAAGAATAATCTAAAAGCAGACATAGTAGGTTTGACAAAGTTGATACAAGAAATGATTCCTAATGGTGAAAAGATAGTAGAGGAAACTCATGATGAGAAAAAAATAAATGTTAATCGTGATTTCATAAACTCTACTATTGGAGGGAAGAACCACCATATTCCAAAAATGGATATGAGGAAGTTTGATGGAAAGGATCCTGTAACATGGATACTACGGATGGAGCAATATTTTGATCTCCATAACGTGCAAAACACACAAAAGGTACGCATTGCAACTTTACATTTAGAACAAAATACATTTGTATGGTATTGATGGTTTTGCTCCCGTAAAAAAATTGTCACTTGGTCAATTTTTACGGAGGAAATGATAGCACATTATGAGGATACAAAGAGCAACACCTTCTTTAGCCAATTGATAAATCTCAAACAAAAGGGTTTAGTGGGGGAGCACATTGAGGACTTCCAAAAAATGAATATAAGGGTAACTGATATTCCAGAGGAACACTGGATTGATCTCTTCATAGGCACTTTAAAGGATAACATCCAACATGAAGTTCATGTTTTGGAACCTGATTCATTAGAGAAGGCATTCAGGTTAGCAAGAAAAATTGAATGTAAAATTATGGTGACAAGGAAGCCTACCACTCACTTCTATAAAGAAGTAAGTGTTTCTACGCCTATATTTCCACAACCTACAAGGTTGACACCACAACAATTGGAAGAAAAAAGAGAAAAAGGGCTTTGCTATAGTTGTGATAGAAAATACACTCAAGGTCATAAGTGTGCTGAGAAGAAATTATTTTACATAGATTGTGAAGAGGAAGAAGAAAATGAACAAGAAGAGGATATACACCAAGAACCAGCCCTAGAAGAGGAAGAAATGAATCTGACCATATCATGTAATTCACTGGCAGGAATTACGACTCCTTAAACTGTCAAGATAGAAGGACATATCAAGATGAAAAAGGTAATAGTGTTGATTGATTCAAGTAGCACCCATAATTTTATTCATTGTAAGGTAGCCAAGCAATTAAATTGTTTCCTATACCCAGCACTAGAATGTCAAGTGATGGTTGCAAATGGAGGAAATATAAATTGCTCTGGAAAATGCCATAATATAAAGCTAACCATGGGGGAATATGTATTGACTAGTCCAATGCTTTCCATTCCTATGGGAGGTGCTGATGTTGTACTAGGAGTACAATTGTTGAGGAGGTAAATCCCCTCTGTGGACAGAGGCGATCCCTACTAGCCCAGCACGGGTCTAGCAACAATCATCAAATGCTACAGTGCAAGTTCCTAATTGAGAATAAACAGACCAACGATGGAGGCCTACCTGGAGTCCAGTGCTATGATTCGTAGAAGAGACATCGTTCCCGTTCCTCAGCCTCGGCAGATCACGATCCCCACGATATCCGTGAATGGACACCTGCACATGCAAGAAATGACACGAATACAAGCATAAAATCCAGAATACGCAACTATATTTCAGTCAGAAAGGATATAACTCATCATTATCATAAGTGAAAAATAGAGTGGAACCATAACCAGTAGTCATTCATTAATAAGCAATCAAAAGAGAGTACAACCAATGTTCTGACGCTAAGGTCTCCTTCGGAAGGGTCTCTAGTCGTTCACGTCTCGCAAAGCCTGCGAGGGATAGGAAAAGCCTCTCTTAGAGTCTCTCGACGATAGTCTCCTTGCTTGAGTCGGCCTTAAGGGAAAAATGAGGGCTCTTGCATCATGAAGGCTCTTGGTAATTTGGAGATTCAAAGGTTAGGCACTTCAAGACTAGCTTGCAATGGCTATGGGAAAGCTTTTATAGAAGGAGGAAGGGGAGTTGGGATCCCTATAATTGTGGGATTGGCCCTATCTTCAAGGAAGCTTCCATGCGAGGTGGCAAACCACTTCCCTTCCATGGAACTCCCGGAGCCAAACCTCCCAACTCAAGATAGATAGCAGTTTCTGAGTTTTTTGAAACAAAACTTCCGCCTTTCTTATTTAAAAAACACTCCTTAAATTAGCTAGCGCGACTGCGACTCTGGGATAGAGCGCCAGTTGGCGCGGCCTCTTGGTAGGATTTTCCTCATTGGCACGAGTGATGAACTGGCTGCCCGCGCCAATGCAAAAATGGATGTTTTTATGGTTTTTTGCAAGGAGATTTCTTTAGGGCAATTGAAGCTCATGTTTAGAGGAATGCAACGATGATGGTTTCAAGGCATGACATTGCTCACAGGTCACATAATGGGCCCTCCAATGTGCGGGACGGGGAATGGTAGGGACGGTGACAAATTACTGTGTAACAGATGCCCCCTAAAGCATGAGGCCTGAGAGAGAGAGAGGGGTGAAATTCTTTACGAGAACGTGTCCAACTGAAGCTCCGCCGTCAGAAAACTTGCGTGGAGAAATACAACTGATATCTCAAGTACATGATGTATATGTGGTATGGACGTAGCCATCCAAAACAGAGTATACAATAATCCAGATCCGAGGTATGGTCGCAGCCATCCAGTGAGGATCGATAAATAGACTCAGGTATGGTCGCAGCCATCCAGTGAATCAGTCATGTAAATAATTGTAATAATCCACAATATCACAGCCTGGATTACAATAGACACAATCCAGGGTCTTGCGCTCCATCACGACCCAAACAAAGTACAAGTTTGAGCATGCGAATATGTGAGCTGAAGTCGAACATGCAAGAACATCGTCTGATTACCAGCCAATGATGAGAGCTGTTAACAGACGCGAGAGGAACCACCAATAATGAAAATGGTCCTCAAGGTACTATAGGTACAATCTATGGCATGTGAATCAATGAGCTGGTGTCGAACACCTGTAGAATCACTCGATCGGAGGCCAATGATGAGAACCTCACGTCGAATGCGACGAACTTGCCATTGAGGCATGCAGGCTCCAAGGTACCGCAAAGGAGTCACTAGATCAGCTTCCTGGATAATGAGCTGAAGTCGACAGGAAGTGACCTTGATCGAAGGTGGGCCATAATGTTTCCCACATCATCGACACGAGACAGAGGAACATAATGTTTTTTTTGTGAATCAGGATCATATGAGAATCAGAGGAAGGTTGATATTCGCAGAGGTCAACTTCTCTTGAACATGTAATGGCACAAAAAGTGGTTTTGGTAGTATTTGACATCAACGGATCAGAGGTCATGGTGACGAGGCAAGGAGCAGAGGAGAGGTAAAAAAGGATTACCCAAACCCACGGAAGCAAGCGAAAAAACGAGATGAGATGTCCCCAACCCGACACGAATGCACACAAGTGCCATGTTCAAGAGCGACATACTGCCGACACGACAAATGATAATGGTTCCATTTTTCCCCACCATTTCTGGCGAGTACCCCAATTATTTTTGATAACGAGCTTGAATGGGATAGCATATGCTTGTAATATAAGTCCGCCCTTCGGGAGAATCCATCCTAGTACATTTAACGAGCCCTAGGAAGGAGGGACTCAGAGAACGTCATTTCGACTAAACCCGATGTCATCAGGGTTTAACGAGTCTGACAAAGGAAGAATTCGGCGTCTTTTCATGTTTAGAGAGTTTGAAAAGACAGTAGAAAAGTAAACTCCAAAGGTCCCTTTTCGTAAATAGTTCCTCAGATCCGAAAAGGTAGAAAACAATATCTGAGAAAACCTCCTAGTCGCGATAGGCTAGGGTATTCTTTTTTCGTAATCAATCTATCCCAGCCCGAAAAAGGGGTAAACGTATACTGGGTAGATGTCGATTCGTGTCCATTTTAACGAGATCGAAACGACAAGGGCCTCGACAATATTTTCATGTTTAGAGAGTCAGAAAAGAGCTAAAAGATGACTCCAAAGTGACTTTTTCGTGTATTTACCGAGTCCGAAAAAGTATAAAATACAACTCGTTTTCACCGTTAAAGTCGCGGAAAGACCTGTTGCTGCACATACCAAGCAAGCGTAAAACCCATTTTCGACATAATATATTAAAATATTTGGGAAAAATAACTTTTAAAACCTATCCTGTGTCGAAAAAGTTATAAATATGCCAAAAAGGTAAAAAAATAAATTACATTTACTATTTACCTTGGTGAAAAGCAGCAGTGGTCCGTTTGGTGTGCAAAACTTCTGACGGTGATTACGACAGATCCGGTTTATCATTCAGATTCTCGTCTGTTATAGGTAAGAGGCGCTTCCCTGTACTTCATTTCAATCTGCTTTTTAATAGTTTTCCCTCATGTATCAGACTTCTGTGGCCACTCTTTAAATTTTTAGGGTTGCGCTCATTGGCGCGGGTATCGGGCATGGACCCGCGCCAACGGGCTTTTATATGTAAAGGCCTCACACCACCTGGCGCGACTGTTCACAAAACAGCCGTGCCAGTAGCCGAACCTAAATTTCCGCCTAAAAATTCGAGATTTTAACCAAATTGAATGAAATTTGAAGCCACTAGAGATCTAATTAAGGGTTTGTGACCATGTGGATGCAGGAAATCAAGAAAAATGGTGATTGAGTGGAAAGAAAGAGAACATGGAGAAGAGGATGAACAGGCCATAGAAAATGAGGCTTGTATGAATTCCCTCAGAAACTGTGGGCTGAAGAAGTTCTTCCTAACACCGTGCTTACGAGCTAAACCTGAGCTCCTCCAGTATCTGATCAATATTTGGGATGAAAAGGAACAAGTGTTCAAGTTACGAGACCAGGTGTTGGAACTGGAGGTCTCTGATGTGTATTTTATAACCGGACTATCTCGCAGAGGTCCGGTGCCCATCCTGACTGGGAGCAGACCATCTGGCAAGAAGATGGAAGAAGTGATGGCACGAGTGTGCCCAAGGGCACAAATGGGATCAGGGAGAAAAAAAGTGGATATCCACACCATTCCCGATCTGGCATTGAGGGTTGTCCTACATATCATCACGCGGGCTGCAGGGTCACAGGCACCGCACGAGGCCACAGAGGCCCAACTCCTGCTGTCCTCAAAATGCATGAGTCCCCTATTGTTCGACTGGGCTACAACAGTAACAATAAACATGAAGAGATAGCTCACGAAATGCAAGCAAGCCAAACTGAAACAGTTCGGCTACGGTTCCATCCTGGTATCGTTTATTCTAGAACGATTACCAATATTCCAAGGCCAAGGGGCCATCGTAGCTGAGCCGATTCCACGAGAGCCAAGAATGGCTCGCTGGGCAGCACTAATGCCCAGAGCTAGAGGAGGCCAACATATGTCGTGGAGGTCGGAGTTTTTTGGGTGGTTGCGGCGCCAGCTGATCGTAGTGGAGGACTGGCCATATGCAGGAACCGATTTCACCGGAGACCCAGATCTCCCACTGCCAGAAGGAGATGACTGGGATGAGGAGTTGGGTATGACCTCATCTCTTTTGATTTTTATGTTTTATGATTTTTTGTTAATACACATTCGTCCTAACACATTTTATATGTATGCAGATGTGGGCCCCGAGAGACCAGCCGGTATGTCTCCAATCGCGCGGAGGACTCTTCTCGCCCCTGATCCTCAGGCAGAGGGCACAGGAGGGGAGGAGTTGATCCAGAATCTCGAGGGTATTGCCCGAGGGATCCCGAACTATGCTCGGCTGGCGGATGTACCGATGGCATACCAGCATCATACGGTGGGAGTACCTAGTCGGATCCACCGACTTCTGAGACGCTTAGTGCATGCAGTTACATGTTATCATGAGCACCATGCGGATTAGACTCTTAGGGATTTTACCACACATATTTTTTGAGAGACATATCGTCTCCGGATGTATTTAAGACGATTATGTATATTTTTGAATTTATGTGACACACGCTATGTAAACACTTCGATATCTATATATATATGCATATCTATTTCTGGATGGATCTTTCTTTACATGTGATGATGATTTACAAATTGCGCAAATGTTTGTCTAACACAAAATTAGCTACCGCATCTGTTAATGTATTCAAATGCCTGGGTATATGTTGATATGTAATGTAGTCAAAATTCCTTTCCGGTAATCGAATACGCAGATACAGACGTAAAATGGACGGGTTTCTTACCGAATAGTGTCCGTTCAGCTGTAACACTACAAGTTGCGAATCTAGATACACAAGCAATTCACAGATACCAAGGATTACTGCCTCGGTTAATAATTCTAACATAGCACTATATTCCGTGATGTTGTTCGTAGTACGTCCTAGACACACACCTTGCAAGTTGATCAACTCGCCAGCAGGATCATAGATTACCCAGGCTGCTGAAGACAGATTCCTGGTACTGCGGGAGGCACCATCCGCGAAACCAACAAATGGATGAATGGACATCTGCACAACCAGGAAGACCCGATCAGCAGAAAGATGTTTACAAGGCACACCACACCATACATGCACACAAATGAAAAACACACACCTATGTACACACACCACACCAAGAAATCACTTCAGGCATAGTACTTTTTAAGGTACAGCCCATTTCTGGGCTGCGCCAGTGGAACTCCTTCATAATCTATAAGGTCATAAGCCCCGTTTTTCAAAACGCGTTTTACTATATAGGGCCCATGCCACATAGGCTGGAACTTACCGGCTCCAAGCTTGTCATGTGCTTGATCGTACAGGAGGACGAGGTCTCCTTCGATAAAGGAACGGGGGGAAACATATTGATCAAAATGAGTTTTGACCCTCTTCTTTTGTGCTTCAATAACCAAAGCAGCCAGATGACGGGTTTCATCTAACCATTCCAAATATAGAAGACGTTCTTCCTTAGCAGAAGTATTAGGTAGAAGTTCCACATCTAATTTCAGAGAAGGAATATCGCATTCAACCGGAAGAGTTGCTTCCAGACCGTACACCAATTGAAATGGTGTGAATCCAGTTGCACTCTTTGTAGATGTTTGGTATGCCCATAGAGCTGAGAACAATTGGAGATGCCAATTGGATTTGTGAATACCAACTGATCATTGAAGCATAGTGACCAGAACCTTGTTCACTGCTTCAACCTGACCATTCGCCTGAGGGTAATATGGTTTTGAGCTGTCGTGACGCAAGCCCAACTTTGAAGTCAGCTCAGCCATCATATAATCACGGAAATGAGTACCATGATCGGTGACGATGGCCTGAGGAACCCCGAACCGTGCAATAACGTGGTTGAATATAAATTGAGCAGCCGTTTTACCGTCAGCAGCTAGTGTAGGCATCGCCTCGGCCCACTTGGTGAAGTAGTCGACGGCGACAATTATATACGCATGCCCCCCGGCCGAGTGAGGGTTACACGTCATAAAATCCACGCCCCATTTTGCAAAAGGGTTGACGGTAATAATGGGATGTAAAGGGAGAGGCAGCGCGCGCATCTTGCGTTGAAAAATCTGGCACGCATGACATTTACGGACTGCAGTGATACAGTCTTTGAATATGGAAGGCTAGAAATAACCTGCTCGCAGAATTTTCTGAGCAGTAGCATATCCAGACATATGTCCACCACAGGTGCCACTATGGCAGTCATTTAGGACCTTCTCAGCCTCCTCCAAGGTTAGGCACCGCCGGAGCACCGAATCTACTCCAATGCGGTATAAGGTATCTCCTACTATACGGTAGGGCTGGGACTGATGCCGAATCCGACGGCGGGCAACTTTATCCAACTCAGACCGAAATGTCAAGGTCTGAAGATACACAATTATATCACCGTACCAAGGGTCACGAGTATTGATGAGGAAAAGCGTTTCGTCCGGTATATGGTCTTCAGAGTGTGAGGGAGCTGAGTCTGTAGGGAGAGAGCATATAAGATCCGCGAAAACCAGTGATTTAGTTGACTTAGCGGTAGTGAACTCTAAGTCAAACTCCTGTAGGATAACAATCCATTTGTAGTACTTGCCCCCCAGTAACTGTCTAGAGAGAATATATGTCATGGGGTTACAGTCTGAAACCACTGTTATCGTACGCAAAAGGATGTAATGGCGAAAACGCTGCACAGCGTGTACTGCGGCTAACGCCAACTTCTCGACATGAGCATAACGCGTTTATGGATCGAGAAGGTTCCGTGACAGATAATAAACAACATGTTCATTACCGTCATCATCATCCTGCACCAAGACCATGGCTATGGTGCTAAATGCGGCGGCGAGATATAAAGTGAAGTCGCGGTGGTAGTCCGGAGGATGAAGCAACGGAGCATTGACAAGCAACGTCTTCAGCTTCTCAAAGGATTGCTGAGTGATTTCGTCCCAGTGGAAGGGAACATTCTGCTTTAATAGACGAGTGAATCCTTTGGCCACCTCGGCATAATTCGGGATAAAGCGTCGAAGAAAGTTCGCTTTCCCTTGCAGACTCTGTAACTGATATAGGGAGGAGGGTGATAGGAGATTAATAATGGCCACAACCTTTAAAGGTTCAAGGCGAATTCCGTCTTTGGAGACGATGAATCCCAAAAGACGGCCAGAATCCACGCCGAAGACGCACTTATGAGGATTGAGCCTAATATTGTAGCGCCTGCAACGAAGAAAGATCTGGCAGAGATGTTCGAGATGGTCCTCTCGCTTAGCTGAATGAGCTGGCAAGTCGTCTAGATAAGGTTGAACGATATGGCGAATGTCATGAAAAGCGTAGGACATTGCACGCTGAAAAGTGGCTCCAGCGTTCTTCAAGCCGAACGGGAGCTTTTTATACGCGAAAGTACCCCATGGACAGATGAACGTGGTCTTGTGTTGATCCTCAGGTGCAATATTGATCTGATTATACCCCGAGAAACCATCCATCAAGGAATAGATCTCACTTCTGGCACATTCGTCGATGATCTGGTCTATAAACGGAGTGGGATAATTATCCTTTGGACAGGCGCGATTGATGTCGCGATAATCAACACAGACTCTAATTGTACCCTGCTTTTTATCGACAGGGACAATGTTAGACACCCATTCTGTGAGGGGGATAGGATAAATAAAACCTGCGTTCAGAATTTTTTCAACTTCTGCCTTAATTGCGGTGGCTTTCCGAAGATGCATGGGGCGTAAGCATTGGCGCATGAGCTTCGCACCAGGATAGGTTGGAATCTCATGCACTACGATACTGGGATCGATCCCCGGCATTTCCTCGTAGGACCAGGCGAACACATCTCTGAATTATTTAAAAAGATCAGTATAGACTTGAATCTCATCGGGAGAACAAGTCACTCCCACGTGAATATTCTCAACGATCCCCGGTTTAACGGAGATGTTGATCGGGATGGTTTGAGTGATGTTACTAAGGTTTCCCTCTGAAAAAACCTCGTGCGTCAAAATAGGCGTTTGAAGAGGAGGGGTGGGAACCTGAGAAGCATAACGCTCCAGACAGTCAGTCATTGCCCCCAAGCTAGGCATAAAAGAGGAGCGATGATGTCCATCGCCCCAAGGCAGCTCCTCAAGAGACATAGTTTCAATGATGGCTTCATCGGAAGGAAAATTCTCTTTGAGAGGATCAGGTGAATCAACCTGACCAAGCTAGGGGGATTGAGAGTATACATCGAGAGCCATGCTCAAAGGAGCATGCTGAGGAGGTGGAGGATCAGATGCAGCAACAATTTCACAGTAGCTAATCTCTACTGGAGCCAAGGGAATTGATTCTCCAAAATCAAACACCTGCTCAGGCGTAGGAATAAGCTAGGGGTCATCGGACCTGGAAATCATGTTAACTTGAGCGGTGTGCGGTGGTGGTGCGGGAAAGATACCCATGAGGACTGGGTCTTTGAAGAGACTAGGTCCTACACTATCCGGGGGATTTGGAATCTGATCCACGTATGGCACGTTGTTCTCAGAGGTAGAGGTGAAAAATGACAACTGATCCACCGTGACAATTTTGCCCTCGTGAGGGAACTTAAGAAGTCGAAGGATGGTGGACGGCACGCATAGCATGGCATGAGTCCAGCTGCGGCCAAGAAGTATATTGTAGTTGAGTTTAGCGTCAACCACTTCTACTTCCACGTTGACAGTCTTCCCCTGTAATGTGATCGCTAGACTCTCGAGAACACCCAGGGGTTTGGATTCCCGACCATAAAATGCCTCGAGGGCATTGGGAGAAGATGCGAGGGCTGGAGAGCCAATGGCCTTCCAGCAAGCGGATGACATAACGCAGGTAGAAGCACCTTCATCCACCACGGCCCTATGAATGTTTATACCGTTAATCCCGACTTGAATAACAAGAGCGATTTGATGTGGAAGCCAGGGAGTGAAATTATCCAAATCGAAGGTGAGAAGACTTGAGTCGGCGGGATCAATACTACCGATCGCAGACAGTAAAGCCTTCCATTGCGAAGGACAACTTTGAAGAACTTCTAGCGCAGACATAGCAGAAGGCGCCTGTGCCAAATCCTCAACAATGCTGTAATGTTGAGCGGCACGAGCATTTGGATTATAAGAAGATCTTTGAAGAACACCTTTAGAAGGTGGCTTCACAACGGGTTCAGGAGTAGGCTTCTCGATTTCCAACGAACCAGAGACAGGTAGGGGAGGCGGTCCATCTGCGACTACCTTCCCGGGTGCCTGCCGCGATTCGTTGTAATCCTTCGATCGCGTAGCGACAGAGATAGGTGCAACACTCTTCACCATGAAAACTTGGGACCCAAATGGTGCAGATGGTGACGGCTGTTCAACCATCTGGGTCTGCTGAGATCGGAATGGCTCTTTTAGAACTGTCGGAGTCCCTCTAGGGCCCTTGAGAAGTTGACTAACCTCGGATCGTCGTGGACAATCCTTAGTATAATGGTCCCCTTCACAAGTGAGGCAAGGGTACTTCGGTTTACGCTGAGAGCCATCCTTAGTGCGAGATTTAGATTTTGGCTTCAGGGCATCAGATTTAGATTTGCCTTTGCCCTTCTTCTTCCCTTTGGAGGATTTCTCCGTAGGATTGGCCTGAACGGAATTCACCTCCGCGGTTTTGCCAGAATCGGATGGGGCGGGATTAGCAGGAGCATTGTTGGAAGAATAAGACTTCTGCTTCCCATTCGAAGACTTCTTCGAATTCTGAGAGACAGAACCAATGACTCCATCCACCGCAGGGGTAGGCGGAGCCTTAGAGGTTCTGGACTGTGGAGCATCAGGAAAGATATCATAAAGCGTGCTGGACTGAGAATACACAAGATCCAGATATTGGGCACGCGCAATGGATTGTTCCTCCGTCACACACGCTCCCATCGCAATATCTTGAGCGATTTTATTCACGAAGGAGGTGGTGAACCAGTGAGTTAGTATCTGATCAGGTATGTGAAACTTGATCAGTCTATGATGGCGTCGCCACTCATAAATGTGATCAGAGATGTGAGTGGCTTTATCCTGCTTCAGAGAAGTTAGGAGGTGCGTCCCGGCTTCATAACGGACCGGTAACTGAAAGTGCGTGAGGAAAGCCATGGCTAAAGAATTGAAATCTTGGAAAATGCCATGGGATAACTCTATGTACCACTTAGCAGCAGCTCCAGTTAAAGTATGCTGGAAGAGGCGCAGACGAATCGAATCGTCGACCCAAGAGTTAGACGAACACCAAAGATGATACGTCATCACATGCGCCTGGGGGTCCTTGCCAGCTTTTCCCTCAAACTTGGGGCAATCACCTGGTATCTTGGTGGGAACCGAAGGCCAATAAGGATTATGTAAAATTGGATCATTGGTCAATTTTGAAACATCCGAGAGCTCCAAGGTAGCCAGGAATGGCAATGGTGGATTAACCATCATGCCAGGCCCGGGATGAGGTCCGGTACCCATACTACACAATGGTTGTGAATATCCTTGCCCCCATGGGTTCTGTCCCGTAGGATTCTGACCGCAGGGGGCGTAGGTCGTATAACCAGACTGATTTGGATGCTGGTAACCAGAGTGTGGGGCTTGATAACCAGAGTACGGACCCTGATTATGTGTCGGCCCAGTGTAAGCAGCATTTGGATTTGGCTGCTGAGTGTAGGTAAAACCGGGTGGAGGAGGATAATACTGAGAGCCTCTGGGGTGGTTATAATTCGGTTGATATTGACCATGAGAATAATAACCACCCTGAGGATGAGTAGGCTGCTGAAAAGTGGAACCCTGCGGAGCCTGATAAGTAGGGCGCAGCTGTTGATTTGGCTGCGGCATCGAATGAATCGGCTGCTGGGTAGGGTTAATGGAATGAGCGGGCTGCCCCGAGTGAACAGGTTGACCCGACTGAGAGGGTTGCCCTGAATGAACAGGTTGACCCGGATAAACAGGCTGCGCCGGTTACGCAGGCTGACCTGGCTGTGAAGGAGCCCCAGGTTGTACCGGATGGGCCGGTTGGCCTGGAGGCGGAACAACAAGTTGTACCAGATGGGTCGGTTGGCCTGGTGGAGGAACAAGGCCAGGTGGTTGCTGGAAACCGGTTTGACCTGAAGGAGAACCATAGGATGGTCCTGGCTGATATGCAACGTTAGAAACGACAGGATACTACAGTTGCATTGGTAGAGAAGGCTGGATTTTCCCCCCAGGACCATATACCGATCCCGGTTGGTACCCCGGCTGAGGATGAACAGGTTGACCGGAAGGGCTGTAATACTGTCCTTGCGGACCGTACGATGGCCCTTGCTGGCCCGCAGGATAGCCTTGAATGGGCTGCCCCTGTGGGTCATAAGGATAGCCAGGTTGGCCCGAAGGTTGGCCTTGGAAAGGTTGCCCTTGCGGGTTATAAGCCTGGTGATGAGGTAAACCTTGAGCATGGAGGTAAGCCTCAAGAGCGGGCAGACGTAAAATGTCCCCGTGCTCGTCATACTGACCTGGAAAAGCATACACGGGTGTACCATCCTGTGCATAGTGCGAAAAATAAGAGCAGTTGGGATCTTGGGAGGATGGTCCAACCTCGGGGTTCGGCTGTTGCAGAGACAACTGATACTCCTCCGGAGAGATGTTCTCCGGTATAGTAGTCGCTAGATAGATATCTTCAGGAGTTGGCATAGCCCTGGCAGAGGGTGCTGTGACAACAGGAGAAGAGGCGGCCACACAAACAGTGGGCCGGACGGGTACAGAAGTAACGGGCGTCTGAGGAGACACCCCGGGTGTAGGAGCAGCTGGCCTCGGAGAAGGAGCTGACACTCCCATAGAGGTTGCAGAAGAAATGATCTGACCCAAATACCTGTATCCCGGTGGTAAAGAGGGACTGGCTGTTGACATGTCAGCCAGTTCAGAGTTGTCTCCCGGAAATAATCTTCATGGGAAGAGCTGATAGTCTTCACCAGACGTTGGGATTTCCTCACCAGAATCACTCATGGTGGAGCCTGCCGTTAAATCGCGCAATAGACGATGAGGACTAGGAGGAAATACAGCCGCAACAAAAGGCAAACCCGATGTAAGAGAAAGGAAATCAGCTCCTAATCTCAATTTAGACACAGGGTCCGAAAAGGGCCAATCGAACTCAACTGGTCCCCCAAAGGGTTGCTCAGAAAGAACCGGTCCCCCGTCAGGAAACTCGGAAACAATAGGCTACTGCGGTTCAGCAGAGGATTGGGAAACCTCTGATGAATCATCCGTGTAAGGACTACCAGTAGACGAAACCGAAGGTTCCGCCACTGTGGAAAACGACAAGAGAAAAATAACAAACACACACATGGGCTGAAAAAGAGTCAAGACACACGATCAAAATGTCAACAAGCAAAATCTAAGAGGGTGTGTAATCGTGGGTGATTAATTTTTACCACATTGAAAAATAAGAAACTTTACCGTTTCATGTTTTAAGAGTCGAGAAACGATAAAAATGTGACTCTATCTCTTTCAGATTTGACACAAGCGTGAAAGGACAAGAGCTTGGCGATCTTTTCAAATTTAGGGAGTCAGAAAAGATCAAATGACTACTCAGGAATACTAGGCAAAAGGGTGTACCAAATAACCGTGAACTGCAATATACACCTTGGTTTCAATAATGAAAGAGAAATCAACCAAGGACTTTCCGTACGTGCAGGCAATCTCCCCGAATGCTGTGTTTGGTGTATCACGGGTATAGGGTGGCAGACTCGGTTTCCTATGGATAAAGGATTGAAAACCTAGAGGGGTCTCCCTTTATATACGCGACGGTACGGGGAGCACAAGTCCGTACTAGCGCTGTCTAAAGCCAAAAGGCGAACAACAGCTACTAGGTTTAAAGATGACGGAACACGTCTCTAGCCTAGACCTCTAAATGTGTTTCGTTAGATTTCAATGCTGCCTTAGTGTAAATTGAGTAGATTTTAAAGTTGATCTTCAATTACGTTTCAGTTTTCAGGCCCTAACAAATGTGTTGTCTCAAAAACTCTTAAATGCAAAGCTACATGCCACAGTACATCATTTCGTTCGATGAAAACTAGCTACGGAAGAGTTGAGATATTTTACACAAACAAAATGATCGGAAGACAAAAAATGATATCTCTAATGCAACTAATGAAATTTAAAACTTTTCATTCAAACCACTAATTACTAGTAAAATCGAAAAGATTACAATTTGCACTAATCAACCAAAAGCAAAAGAGATTTTTTTTTAAAATTTTCAATGTTTGATGGCTAGATGCACTTAAACAAACTGAAAACAAAGAGAAGCAATTTGAGAAACGATATTAAGAGAGAAAAACAAACAAATTTCACTCAATGACACAAGCAATCAGATCTCAAATCGACCGAAGTCTCTCAAAACCAAGAAAAAGTCTCAAAGGCTCCAATGGACTGTGTGATCTAGGTCCAAAGCAAGACTAAACGAAATTTGAATGAAGAGAAGAGCAATCACCCAAAAATTGCAACGAAAAGGTGAACAACCACTAAGAGAATGCGGAGGAGCAATCAAAGGATTGACTGGACTAACACACCACCAAAACTCCTAAGGAGGGCTCGATACACAAAGCCACTAGATGCCCTAGGGCTTAAAACGTGAAATCGATGGAGAAAAGAAAACAACCAAAGTACGAAGGCAAATTCCCAGTCAAACAGGACTCCAACACACTCAAGTAGCTGAAAAACCAAAAGAAAAACACTGACCAGACTCAGAGAGCTCAAAACTGAGAAAACCCTAATGTCTCACAGGAGTGGCACGACTATCGAGCTAAAAAGCGCGCCAGCCGAGTTTCTCAGCCAAAAACAAAAAGAACTACTCCAGAAGTAGATCAATGATAACTAAGAAAAACAAGAAGAAAAAAACAGCAAAAGAACCCAGCCCAGAAGGCTAATCAAGCAAGGAAAACCACGAAACAATCAAAACGAGACAATTAAAACGAGACAACGAAAACTAGACGATCCCTAGTGGAGTCGCCAAATTGTTGAGGAGGTAAATCCCCTCTGCGGACAGAGGTGATCCCTACTAGCCCAGCACGGGTCTAGCAACAATCATCAAATGCTACAGCGCAAGTTCCTAATTGCAAATAAACAGACCAACGATGGAGGCCTACCTGGAGTCCAGTGCTATGATTCGTAGAAGAGACAGCGTTCCCGTTCCTCAGCCTAGGCAGATCACGATCCCCACGATCTCCGTGAATGGAAACCTGCACATGCAAGAAATGACATGAATACATGCATAAAATCCAGAATACGCAACTATATTTCAGTCAGAAAGGATATAACTCATCATTATCATAAGTGAAAAACAGAGTGGAACCATAACCAGTAGTCATTCATTAATAAGCAATCGAAAGAGAGTACAACCAATGTTCTGACGCTGAGGTCTCCTTCGAAAGGGTCTCTAGTCGTTCACGTCTCGCAAAGCCTACCAGGGATAGGACAAGCCTCTCTTAGAGTCTCTCGACGATAGTCTCCTTGCTTGAGTCAGCCTTAAGGGAAAAATGAGGGCTCTTGCAGCATGAAGGCTCTTGGGAATTTGGAGATTCAAAGCTTAGGCACTTCAAGACTAGCTTGAAATGGCTATGGGCAAGCTTTTATAGAAGGAGGAAGGGGAGTTGGGATCCCTATAATTGTGGTATTGGCCCTATCTTCAAGGAAGCTTCCATGAGAGGTGGCAAACCACTTCCCTTCCATGGAACTCCCGGAGCCAAACCTCCCAACTCAAGATAGATAGCGATTCACGAGTTTGCAGGCTCTAAACACCATGCCTTTCTTGTTTAAAAAACACTCCTTAGAATGGTGCAATGGCGCGACTGCGGGACAGGCATGGGTTCGCGTGGCCTCTTGGTAGGATTTTCTCATTGGCGCAGTGATGTTGTTTGTACTTGCATGTGTCTAAAAATGGATGTTTTTATGGTTTTTTGCAAGGAAGATGTCTTTAGAAGTGAAGCTCATGTTTATAGGAATGCCAATGATGATGGTTCAAAGCATAATTGCTCAGGTCCTGTGGGCCCTCAATGTGTAGACAGGGAGATAGTAGGGACGGTGACAAATTCTTATTATTAACAACGATGGTTACAATCTTTGAGGACGATAGCTTTTAATTTTCAAGAACTTTTCTTGAAATTTTTTTCAGAAGGAAAGGAAGTCGAATTACGGGGTATTGAAGGGAAGCCAGGAAGGATAATAAGCTCTAATGTCATGACAAAGCTTCTAAAGAAAGAACAACGAGGCGTGATTGCACAATTATGCTCTCTAGAAGTTCCGACATCAAAATCATCTATTTCTGCAGATCTCCAACAAGTCTTGGACAATCATTCCAAGGTATTTGAAACTCCCAAAGGACTCCCACCTATTCGTGATCATGATCATGCTATTCATTTGATTCCAGGAAGTGTTCCTCCAAACATCGGGCCTTATAGATATCCTTACTTCCAAAAGAGCGAAATTGAACGTATGATTGCAGAAATGTTAGAGGCGGGTATAATTCAACCCAGTCAAAGTTCTTTCTCTGCTCCTGTAGTGTTGGTACATAAGAAGGATGGATCATGGCGAATGTGTCCGGATTATAGGGAGCTCAATAAGCTCACCATTAAAGACAAATTTCCCATTCCTGTGATTGATGAATTATTGGATGAATTACATGGAGCAATTTATTTACCAAGTTGGATCTTCGTTCAGGATATCATCAAATTAGAATGAAGACTGAAGATATTCCAAAAACAGCATTTCGAACTCATGAGGGTCATTATGAATTTTTGGTCATGCCTTTTGGACTTACCAATGCACCTTCTACATTTCAAGGGTTGATGAATTACATTTTCAAACCCTTCCTTAGAAAATTTGTGCTAGTATTTTTTGATGATATACTAATCTACAGCAGGTCTTGGAAGGATCATGTTGAACATGTTGACGGGGTGCTCAAACTATTGCAGGAGAAACAATTATATGCAAAAAAATCCAAATGTTTCTTTGGAGTACAAGAGGTGGAATATCTGGGTCATATTGTATCTCACGAGGGTGTTAAAGTAGACCCTAACAAAATTAAAGCCATTAAGGAATAGAAAGTCCCCACAACCATAAAGCAGTTGCGAGGATTTCTCGGGTTAACAGGGTATTATCGCAAGTTTGTTAAGAATTATGGGAGAATAGCAGCACCTCTAACAACATTATTGAAGAAAGATGCATTTTCACGGACTCCTGAAGCAACTAAGGCCTTTGAACATCTTAAAGAGGCAATGTGCCTAGCACCGGTCTTAGCTACGCCAGACTTCACAAAAACCTTTATTGTGGAATGTGATGCCTCAGGAAATGGAATTGGTGCAGTTTTAATGCAGGAAGGAAGACCCATTGCTTTTGAAAGTCGTGCAATCAAAGGAAAGTATTTACAGAAACCTATTTATGAGAAGGAAATGTTAGCAATACTGCATGCACTAAAGAAATGGAGAACTTACCTAATAGGAAGACACTTCAAGGTAAAAACTGATCATGATAGTCTTAAACACTTTTTGGAACAAAGACTATCTTCAGAAGAGCAGCAAAAATGGGTCACAAAGATGTTGGGTTATGACTTTGAAATAATCTACAAAAAAGGAAAGCTTAATGTTGTTGCAGATGCACTCTCAAGAAAGAATGAAGAGGTGGAAGCATTGCTTTGTGCCATTTCTATTATCCAACCAGATTGGATAACTGAAGCAAGAGATGAATGGAAGAAGGACAAAGATGTATGGAAACTCATTCAAAATTTGCAGCAAGATCCTAGTACATCTGATACATTTAGTTGGAAAAATGATTCCTTATGGTACAAATATCGCTTATATCTTTGTAAGAATTCCCAACTAAAACAAAAGATTCTTCTGGAATTGCACACTTCTCCTTTAGGAGGACACTTAGGATTTTAAAAAACTTACCATAGGGTGAAGAAAGAATTTTTTTGGGATGGCCTTAAATCTGATATTCAAAAGTTTGTGGTGGAATGTTTTGTTTGCTAGCAGAATAAAGTTGATACAATTAAGACCCCGGGACTTCTACAACCTTTATCCATTCCAAGTCAACGTTGGGAGGAGATTTCAATGGATTTTATCACAGGTTTACCTAAGTCCGAAGGAAAGAGTGTCATCATGGTGGTAGTTGATAGACTTACCAAGTATGCACACTTTTGTGCATTATCTCATCCATTTAAAGAAAATACAGTTGCTACTACATTTATGGACACAATTCAAAAGCTACATGGAAACCCAAGGGTTATTGTGAGCGACAGAGATCCCATTTTTACTAGAAATTTTTGGAAGGAGTTATTTTCTTGTTTGGGTACTCAATTAACTCATAGCTCATCTTATCATCCTCAATCTGATGGTCAAACTGAGATAGTAAATAAATGTTTGGAAGGATATCTTCGTTGTTTTGTATCTGATAAAAAAACACAATGGGTCAAGTGGTTACCTCTCGCGGAATGGTGGTATAACACTTCCTTCCATACTACAGCAAAAATGACCCCATTTATGGCACTTTATGGATATCATCCACCATCGATCACATCATCTTTAAGGGAAAATTCGAAGGTTCAAGCAGTGGAAGATCACATTGAGCATCAGCAAGAAGTTCTTCAACTCTTAAAGGATAACCTGAATTTGGCACAAAATCGAATGAAACAACAGGCAGATCAACATCGCAGCGAGAGAAGTTTTGATGTAGGAGATTGGGTATTTTTACGGCTACAACCATACAAACAAATGTCCCTCAAGCAAGCTACGAAGGATAATAAATTATCACCAAAGTACTATGGTCCTTACAAGGTGTTGCAAAAGATTGGTACTATGGCATACACATTGGAGCTTCCTGATTCTTCGCGAGTGCATCCATTTTTCCATGTTTCATGCTTAAAGAAGGTTATAGGTGAAAATCTTCTAGTTCAAAAAATATTGCCAGAACTTGATGAGGAAGGAAAAATCACATTGGAACCTGAAGTGGTCATGGAAACAAGAACTCGACAGCTACAGAATCGATCAATTTCAGAGTATCTCATCAAGTGGAAGAACTTACCCACTGAAGATTCTACATGGGAGGATGAGAATTTTATACAGAAGCACCCATAGCTACTCAAGCGTTGAGGACAACACTTTTTTTGAAGGAGAGGGGCATGTTAGGTCCCTATATCACTAGTATAGTCCCTTATTATTGTTAGTGTAAACCCCTTATTTTTATTATTGTACCCTTGTAACCCCCATTTTGTTATTATTGTGCCCTTAAATTATTATTGTTAGGTCGGCTAGGATTACGTTGTGGCCCACTAGGATTACATTATGGCCCCATGGACTCCTATATATAGAAAGGAGGTTTTGTGAATTGTATCATCCAAGAATTGTTCATTTATGTAATGTATTGGAGGTTGCCCCCTCGAAGTGGCTTATTTCTAAGGCGTTGATATCTCTTTTATTCTATTTTTGGAGCTGGTTACACAACAAAATATCATTTTATAATATATCATGTGCATATGGCATGGGTTTTAATAGTATAACAACTAAAATAAACAAAACCCACCATAAATAGGCCACACGCCATAACATAGGGTGTTGAAAGTTTAAACCCAAATTTTTTATACCAAACTCTTGACCCCACTGTGTATGAGGTACTTGAAAGTATAATAATCTTGTAGCCTGCAAGATTTTGAAGGTAGCACTATTGTTCCACCTGGAACATAAAGACCCACTAAGTCAATGCTTCTGGCTACACGTTTGCACCTTACTCTTTTCATGTTCTGAATAACTTGTTTAGTGGTACAAGAAGAAGTCTCTATAGCTACTGAAGAGGATCTGTGGGAATGAAAAAGACTCATAGTTGCTTCTTGAAGATGTGGCCTGCCCTTCAGATCAGCTTCCACATGGATAAATCTTGGCACCAAGTGGCTTAGGTCCTTGCATGCTCTCGTCAAGTCCCTCAGAGCCCTCGAGTGCACGCAACAGGCCCCTGTCGCGCTACCCATTTCTAGTTGTTGCTTTAATCTTAGGAAATCATATGGATCCATCAATAACAAAAAATTAGTGGTCTCTTCCAAAAGCTTCAGCGTCCTTTCCACAAACCAACTATCTTTAGCGGTGCCTTCTAAATCTCCTGAGTTAATTTTCTCCTTTATTTTGTTCACCAACATCCCCGCCAAGAACATCTAACACTCCAGTATCTGGTGCAAATTGCAAAGACGCGTATTTCAAAGGGTCATTACAGGGAACCAAAGATCTCACATTTAATTCCTCTGTCACATACTACAATAATTTTATAGTTATATCTTCAAGGAGGTCAGCATTCGGATGAAATACAACCATATATCTGAGAGGTGTCTTTAGAGGTTTATTATTCCACTCACGAATATTTTGGGCCAAATCTATAACAATCATCATCCTCTTAACACTTTGTTTAATGTTCTTCTCTATAGAATTTGATTTGGCAGTGAGATTTTACTCCAAATCCATGTTGTGCCATTTCTCTATTTGGTCGACAACCATAGAATCCCGTACATTGTCCACTCTCATCAATAATTATTAATTAATGGATGGCATCCAGAGTTGGTCGAGGCCACACTAATTCTCCAGTAAAATTAACGCCACCAATACCAAACTTCTACTTCACGTGGAGGATAAATTAAGGTCCAAGCTATTTGTTGCAGAAATATTCATCAATTTTACATTGATGATAGCGACCAAACCATTGCAACAGTTGAATTGGACACTCAGTGCATTCAGTCCTGATATTATCAATGATAGGAGCCGAGCTATTGTGTTCGATGCAAAGTTCGCCAAATATTATCCCACTCGGAGATCATTGTTTTTGATTCACCAAAAAATATGATTGATCGGGCAGATTTGGTGGCACCATTCCACGATTTCATCACCAGAATGCTGATTTTGTGGAACCAAATCTGGGCATGCTCATTTTAGGTCATGCATATCTTGCTAAAACAAGAGGATATTTGGTGAGCACCAATGGTTTTATTTCTCTGTGGATGCCATCAATATCAAGCCGAGAAGATTGCTGTTATCATCAGAATTGACTAACTCGGTCCATTGGATTCTTGATTGGAAAAGTAGATCAGAATTTTTAGTGATGGCGGTGGTCAAATTTCTTTGCTTCACTAATCCATTTACTGCAACTACATAACTCTTCTTTGGACTCACTAGGTTTTCTACCGATGTGAGCGGAAGAGGTGCCAGGGCTCCCAGGTACCCGATCAGTAATCTGACCATATCTTCTCTTGAAAGGAAACATATATTTTCGCTCAGGACCATGGATGGTTCGTCGCCATTTCCAAATGAGGGTTTGAGCCATTTTACATTGTAAATAATGTAAAATATCTTGCTCACGCCTTTCCACCCGGTTGACCGTGGCACTAGAAAATGCTTTACCCCCCACTTCATCATTTCCAGGACGCCCACTAGTCTGGTCGCCGGATCAATCTGTCTGAGAAGAGAATTGTCAGGTACAAGGATCCGCAAGTCCAGGGTGTTCAATGCAGCGTCGGGGTCCATTAAGCTCAATTCAGTGGAGAGATGAACAACGATGTCTAGAGAATTTAGAATGCCAAGAAAATAGTCCTGCTACGCTTCGGCCATGTTAGCACTGAAAATGTTAATGGTGTAATCACCATTGTATTACTATTTTCAAATTTTTATTGTGTCCTAGTCCATGTCCAAAGTTTCAATCATTTCCAATAAAATTTAAAAAGTCCCAACGTCAAGGTGGTTTTAAGTGAATAGTTGTCATAGTGTTTTAGAGTCCTAAAATAAGTTAAAATCTCTGTTTTGGCTTATGTTAGTGTTGAAGGTCAGTTGATGTCTGGGTAATAAAATTGTAGTCATCTAGTTTGGAATAATAGCTATCTTTGTTGCAAATCCATTGTCAAAATAATAATACAATAAAAGGAAGCTATTTCTCAGAAATGAAATTCATATATTCCACACAGTGAAAAGCACAACTATTTCACTGAGATTTTTTTTATCTCAAAAAAGAGGCTACGGGTAAACATGTAATCAATTTTCGAAGCAGGAAAATTAAGGTTTCATGGAAACCAGAGTTCTTTAAATCAAAGCGTAGCCAGAAGAAAACAACTTAACCAACAGAGTGGGAGATCCAGAGAAGAGTAGCAGACAATATTTAAAGGAAGCTGGCTGGGAAATAGACTAAGTAATGAAGCAACAGGGAAGAACCACATGCAAAAGAACGGATGGACATGATCTAATCGTAGATGCAAAGGGGAGCAGATCGATGACTGAGATTAAAGTGCACATGGGGAAACTTCGCAAAGCGTATTTTTTAAGTTTTATCGTTAAGTCAAATCACATGGTATGTTAAGTGATTTGGGATGCAATGAGGCTAAGGGGCAAGCAAGGAAGACCGTCAGATATGGGCGCAGATTAACGGTGGAGATTAAAGCACAGATGGAGTGATTTTGAGAATCACAGTTTTTAATTTTTATCGTTAAGGCTTCGCATGGTATGTTAAGTGATTTGTAATGCGATAAGGCGAGGGACACGTGTCAGCGTAGCGCACCAACGCGATTTTTCAAATCGCAAAGTTTATGGTTTGGTCATTATCAATGTAAAATTAAATTTGCGGGCGACCGATTTGTAATTTCTTCCTATTGGTCAACTAGTTGTTAGGCCCAAGAACCACAATTTCACGTGAATGCATATTGTTTGGGAGAAATTGCGGTTTTGTTTAAAGTTCCGATAAACGCTGTTGATTGCAAAAGTATGTTTATAAAGCTTCTAATGCAGGATCTGCAAAGTATGTTTATAAAGCTTCTAATGTAGGATCTGCAATCGGTCTCATTTCTCTGCCACATCACCTCCACCCTCATCGCACATCGCACTTCCTAATTTTCAACATTTAACTTCCCACATTTCACAATAAAACTTCTGATGCACGATCTGCGATCGGTCTCACTCCTTCGCCATGTCACCACCCCCCTCACTTATCATTTATTCCACTCCATGTCTCCTCTATCAATTAAACCTATTTCGAAGGATTTTATTTGTAATTTCTCATAAAATGAAAATTCGTCATTCTATCCAAAAGTTTCAAGTTTTCTGCCATTACAAAGGATCTTCAACCAAAAAAGGGAAAGGAACAATGAAACAATAATAGAGTTTCTCTCAAATAGTTTTCTACCACTACTCTCAGTACCAGCACGTTTTTACCAGACACCGGGCATCATTCAAGGAATAGACACACACCATTTTCACTGTTGTTTGCACTTTTTATGGAGTTGGTTGCATTATAACGGAAGAGGAGTCTTCCCATAAAAATGCCACATCATACAAACCACTTCAAAATATTAGCCTTAATGTTGTTATTTTCATATGACATAACACTCCGTATTAAACTTTCAGATAAGCCTCACCTCTTGCACGAGGTTGTAATTAATTTTGAAACATATTTACCTTTTTCTGTGGAATATGTCAATACCATATTTTGTATATATATTCCAAACTGATATGAAGTCAGGGTTGGTTGGTGGTTATATAATTTTGACTTATATGAACTGTAATATTTTTTGTGAATGAAATGGAATAATACTACTAAGGACTTATTACCAATTTACTGTGTGTATTGTCTACTTTACTTGTGTTTCTATATCTCCTTTCTTCCAGTTCCAGTTTGAAAATCATCATACTCTTATGTGTTTTTATTAGTCTCTTAAGCTTGTTATGTGTTTTATCATTTTTTTGTTAGTCTCACACAACAAGCATTCCTGATAAAATATATATTATAACAGTGGAATAGCATCACTCATGATATTTAATCTTCATGATATTTCAATGAGAATCTTGTCAGACTAGAAATAAATTTCTCTCAATGGAATATTGTCAAACTGTTAGTTTTGTGAATTTCTACTAAATCAATATATTTATGTTTTACAGACCTACTGATTCTTCTCTCATCTTACAGTTTCCTCTCCTCATAGACTACAAATTTTCACCTTGCTACCACATCAAGTTACAATACCCTCATTAGTAGAACTGTGGATTTGACTGAAATCTCTTTTTAGTGAATCAAAATTTGTACCAGCTACCAATCTCACAAAAAAAATCATTAAATTTATTTATAGTTTAATATGTGCCTGGTCAGGTGCTTGCTGTTGTCTAAGTGCTGATTCCAGCACCAACATCTTTTGGTGCGTCTGCTGGGAGAAGAAGGCCTTGTAACGAAGTATTCTTCCGAGTCTATTGTTATGAATTACTGATAATCAATTCTTGATGGTGAAAAAGAATTGGTGACCTGAAGAAGATTGCAAATTTGTTCACCTGGCGACTCCATGAAGAGGAAGAGGAGTTTCAAGACTTCCTTCTACAAGGAGGAAGCATAGATCTGCAACAGTGACTCCAGTTTCTGACTGAGAGAAAATTATCAAAGATGTTAAAGGAAAATAGAGATCAGTTGAAGCCACATCTTAGTCAGTGAAGAAGGTACACAGAAAGTACGTTTCAAAGCAAAAGGTACCTCTATCTACTTTAGAATCAAAAGAGGTTTTAGTTTCAAAAGATTCTTGCTGAAAAATCTCAAGTTGAAGCTACTCCCCTAGAAAATAAAGTGGATGTTGTTAATCTAGGCTCAGCTGAAATTTTTTCTTACTCATCACCTAGTAAATCTGAAATAAGTATTGTTCTATTCAAAGAAGGAGAAACTGAATTTCTAAGTGTTGATAAGAAATCAGAAGAGTTTGTGCTGACTGAAGGGGAATTGGAACAAGTATTGGCTATTGCACGTTTTCTTGATAGGGATATTTTGATTGAAGAATACTTCAAGACTATTTTAAATTTCCTTCAGACTCATCCTGAATACCAGTCTCTTGTCATCCCTCAACAAGAATATTTTCCTTTCTCTCCAAATCCAGCTGTTGGGTCATCTTTCTCTCATCAACTTAAATAGATTGTACCTGCAAGTCTTACTTTTAGTTTATCTTATTTCCTTTCTCAGCAAAATAAAGCTGAATTAACTCCATCCCCTCAAGAGACAACTTTAGATTCTGACTCTTCTGCTAAATGAGAAGTCAAGGAATCCTTTGTTCATATTTTTGAAAACCCACTATTCTCAGTTCCAAAGCCTAAAAAATAATGTCAAGGCCCTCAATTTTTTGTTGTCCTAAATCAGAATTAGAATTCGCCACTTGTAATTCATATTTCCCAAACAAATACATCAACAAAATATGGATCAACCTTCCCTTACAAAGATGCAGCAGATAGTGGCTGCAAGATATGAACCACTTGTCTTGCACCACTTGTTCTCCCTCAACACTTACATCCACTTGCTCGAGGAGATTACTTGAAATATCTTCCAAAATACATTGGGGAGGGAGAAGGAGTTTATGCTGAGGAACATTTAGTGGCTTTCTATACTTATGCTGACAATTAGAATATTGAACATGAAGATGTTTGGTCAAGACTCTTTGTTCAGAGTTTGGATTGTGAAGCTCGAAAATGGTTTAGAAGTTTGGTTCCAAATTCAATAACAAGAATTGATGAATAAGAAGAGATATTTGTGAATCATTAGGGTGATAGGAAAGAACATGTCTATTATATTACAGAATTTGGAACTCTGAAGAGAAGCTGATTTTACTAAGAGGTTTAATAATATTTATCATAAAATTCCTGAAGAAATTAAACCTACTAAAACTACAACTTTGATAAATTTGGCAAATGATTTAGAGTCTGAGTTTTCTTTATGGTTGAGTGTTGAAAAAGCATAAACACTAAAAAGTATGCAAGAGGCTTAATTTGGAGTATAGTCTAATCTCATGGCTTATAATAAATTAAAAATGGAGGAAGAAAATTCAAAAGGAAAAAAGAAGATGAAAGAAGAAAATCCTTCTTCTTCTAATTCTCTTTCAGCAGAAGAAAAGATCAATCAAATGTCCAATTTTATCAAGGAACTTTCCTCTAAGATGTCAAAATTAGAGGTAGAAAATAAACCAACTGCTAGAGACAATAAAAACAAAGCTAATAGAAATCAAGCTCCCTTCAGGAGTCCTTTTCAGCCTCAACAAACCTTACAACGCCCAAGGAGGAATACTAATGATCAAAATGTTCAGCCTCCTTTGAATAATTTTGATGAAGAAGAACAACAAGGAAATGAGGAAGAAAATGAAGAAATAAACCATGTGGGAGAAACTTCACAGTCAACATGTTTGACATTGCAGGAATATGAATATAGATCAAGAATTTGTTTGTTTTCTGATGATACGAATGCTCAAATTTATGCACAGAATGATAAAAAATAGGAATAAGTTCAAAACAAAAATTACCCTTTAAGGTCAAAAGGTCCTGTTCAATAGCCTCAACAAAAATTAGATTAATATAAACAAGCTGCTAAATAGAAGGCCAAGGTAAAAATTGAAATAAATTGTTGATTCACTAGCTATTGCTACTAGTAATTTCAAAGTTCCTCTAGATGTTAAGGAAATCTATGATGTTCAAATAAAAAACAGACCTTCAATTCTTGATAACATCAAGCACTGGCAAGTATTTGAAGATGACAGGGAGATTCAGAAATTTTTGGAGTCTCTAGAAGAGTTTGCAAACATACCAATTGATGATGAGCAGGAAATTGTTGAAAAACAAAATAGCAGCCCTTTTAAGAAAACTATGGCTGGGAAAAACATTATAGATATGAAAACTAGCTTTATTCCTAGGGGTTTGGTTCCTTTAGAAAGACTGTTTGATAATAATGATGTTTTTCTCAAGCCTGAAAGCAAGCTTGATGGAGAGAATACAATAGAGTGTAGCATTGGTACAGAAGATCAGCCAAGATTATTCAAAGTGTCGAAATTCCTTCCTCTAGAAACTAGAACAAAATATTTCAAATTTCTGAAGGAATTTGCTGATATTTTTGCATGGTCTTATATTGAGTTGAAAAGATCCCTTTGAAAATAGATGCAAAGCCTGTAGCACAAAAAATCAGACACATCAATCCCATGCTACTTCCAATCATTGAGAAAGAAATCAAAAAATTATGGGAAGAAAATATTATTCTGCCTTTGAGATTTTCTAATTGGGTAGCTGATATAGTCCCAGTCCAGAAAAGTAATGGAGAAATAAGGATTTTTGTTGATTTTCGCAACCTGAATCGGTGTTCCTTGAAAGATAACTATCCATTGCCCAAGATGGATTATATCTTGCAGAAGGTTGTAAGACCCAAAATATTGTTAATGATTGATGGCTTTTCAAGATATAATCAGATTTCAGTTGACAAGCAAGACAGAGAAAATGCAACATTTACCACACCCTAGGGCACATTCCTGTACAAGAAAATTCCATTTGGTTTGATGAACGCAGGTGCAACCTTTCAAAGAGAAATGGATATTGCCTTTGCAGGAGAAAATGACAGATTTGTGGTCATCAATTTGGATGACATCACAATATATTCAAAATCTGATGAAGAACACTTGAAACATCTGAAGAAAGTTTTTGACAAATGCAGAAAGTTTGGTTTGTCCTTAAACCCCAAAAAGTAATCTTTTATAGTCCAAGAAGGTAAGTTATTGGGACATATTGTAACAGAAAGTGGCATCTGTATTGATCTAGTAAGAGTAGAAGCTATTCAAAAGATTGGTTTGCCTAGAAATAAGAAGGAATTGCTGTCATTTTTAGGGAAAATCAATTTTCTGAGGCATTTTGTTCCTAACTTTTCAGAGCTGATCAAGCATATAAATATTTTGCTAAAAAAAGATGCAAAATTTAAGTGGCGAGATGAAGCTAAAGATTCTTTTTCAGCAATTAAGTCTACCTTGACTGAAGCACCCGTTTTGATTAGTCCTGATTTTGAAAAGGATTTTCTGATTTTTTCATATGCTTCAGAAGAAACAATCGCAGTTGTCTTAATACAGAAGAATAAGGAGGGTTTGGAGCACCCAATTTCATTTTTGAGTCGTGCTTTAAGGGATGTTTAATTAAAGTACAACTTGAATGAAAAACAAGCATATGCACTAGTTAAGGCTTTTAAGTCTTTTCAAGTTTATGTGATACATTCAAAAATAATTCCTTTTGTGCCTGATATCACTGTTAAAGATGTGTTGCTGTAGCTAGATATAGATGGAAGGAGAGGACGATGAATGACCAATATTATGGAATTTGATGTTGAAATAAAAAAAAACTAAATTGATAAAGGGCCAGGGTTTGGCTCGCTTGATGGCTGAATCTAACTGAAAAGCTTTAAATATGTATGTAGAGGCAGCTAAAGGAGAAGATGGAGAAGGTATTGCTAATTATCCTAAAATATTTAATTCAGATTGGTACAAGGATATAGTTTACTTCTTGTTAAATTTCAACTGTCCACTCGAAATGGAGAAATCTAAAATAAGAGCTTTTAAATTGAGAGCTGTGAAGTATTGCATTTTGGAAGATCATCTTTACTATAAATTTCCTGTTGGAGTCTTGTTGAAATGTGTAGATGAAGCTGAATCCCAGGAGATTATGAAAAAGATACATGCAAGAGTGTGTGGAGGGAATTTGAATTGGAGAGAAATTGCAAAAAAAATCTTAAGAGCTAGCTATTATTGGCCAACTGTTTTCTCTGATGTCTTTTCCAAAGTTAGGAGCTGTGTCGAATTTCAGAAATTTTCTGGTAAACAAAAATTGCTACCATTAACTCTCATTCCAATTTCAACAAATGCTCCTTTCCATTAGTGGGGGCTAGATTTCATTGGTGAAATCCATCCACCTTCATCAGGTTAACATAGATGGATTCTTACAACTACAAACTATTTCACTAAATGGATTGAAGCTGTATCAACCAGAAATGCTATTGATACACTTGTATATGGTAAAAAAGTTGTAATGCCTTTGCAATTAGCTCTTCCTGTGATGAAGTTCCTACAAAATGAAGTTGATCATGAAAACCCAGTCCAAAGGAGAATGCTACAGTTGCTAGAGGCACACCAAATCAGAGAATCATTGTTGGAAAAAGTTTAGAAGTATCAGGCTAAAGTAAAATATGTTTCTGATAAAAGAGAAAATCAACAGTTGTTTCAGGAGAATGATTTGGTGCTGTGTTGGGATGCTAGGAGAAAAGACCATGGAAAGCATGGTAAATTCGACAATCTGTGGTTTGGGCCATTTAAAATTGCTGAAGTTTTGGAGAATAATACTTTTATGCTCAAACATATGGATGATGATTTGTTGACTGGAGGCCTAGTCAATGGTCATTTTCTTAAAAGGTTCTTTATTTAGTAAATTCAGTTGAGTCACTCCATTTTAAATATCCAGTGTGATGTTTCATTAAAATCCATGCCCAATGGTACTTATGTCTGTATATATATGGTCAGTCTTAAGTCCAGTATGTCAATGGCCAATCCTAGTATATATTTTCAAAAGGTCTTCTGAGTTTCAAGAGTTTTTGAGGCACCAAGTCTACATTCCTTGAAGCCTCACAGGGAGGACTTCATCCACAATAGGAGCCACTGTTAGCACTGAAAATGTTAATGGTGTAATCACCATTGTATTGCTGTTTTCAAATTTTTATTGTGTCCTAGTCCATGTCCAAAGTTTCAGACATTTCCATTAAAAGTTTAAAAGTCCCAAAATCAAGGTGGTTTTAAGTGAATAGGTGTCATAGTGTTTTAGAGTCCCAAAATAAGTTAAAATCTATGTTTTGGCTTATGTTAGTGTTGAAGGTCAGTTGATGTCTGGGTAATAAAATTGCAGTCATCTAGTCTGGAATAATAACTACCTTTGTTGCAAATTCATTGTCAAAAAAATAATACAGTAAAAGGCAACTATTTCTCAGAAATGGAAGTCATATATTCCACACAGTGAAAAGTGCAACTATTTCACTCATATTTTGGTAATCTCAGAAAATAGGCTACGGGTAAACATGTAATCCGTTTTCAAAGCAGGAAAATTAAGGCTTCATGGCAACCAGAGTTCTTTAAAATCAAAGTGCAACCAGAAGAAAACATCTTAACCAATAGAGTGGGAGATTCAGAGAAGAGCAACAGACGTTAAAGGAAGCTAGCTGGGAAATAGACTAAGGAATGAAGCAATGGGGAAGAACCGTGTGCAAAAAGAACGAAAGACCATGATCTAATCGCAATTCCAAAGGGGAGCAGACCGACGATTGAGATTAAAGCGCACATGGGGCAACTTTACAAAGCACAATTTTTAAGTTTTATCGTTAAGTCAAATCACACGGTATGTTAAGTGATTGGTGATGTGGTGAGGCTAAGGGGCAAGCAAGGAATACCGTCAGATCTGGGTTCAGATCAACGGTGGATATTAAAGCGCAGATGGAGCGATTTCACAAATTGTAGTTTTTAAAGTTTATTATTAAGGGTTCGCACGGTTTGTTAAGCGATTTGTTATGTGATAAGGTGAGGGACACATGTCGGCTTAACACACCAGCGCAATTTCACAAATCACAGATTTTATGGTTTAGTCATTATCAGTGTAAAGTTAAATTTTCGGGCGACTGATTTGCGATTGCTTCCTATTGGTCAACTGGTTGTGGGGCCCAAGAACCACAATTTCGTGTGAATGCATATTGTTTTGGAGCAATTGCGGTTTTGTTTAAATTTCCGATAAACACTTTTGATTTCACAAGTATGTATGTTTATAAAAATTTCGATGCGGGATCTATGATCGATCCCATTTCTCTGCCACACCACCTCCACCCTCATCGCACATCGCACATCGCCATTTTCAACATTTAACTTCCTGCATTTCACAATAAAACTTCTGATGTGTGATCTGCGATCGGTCTCACTTCTTCGCCACGTCACCACCCCCCTCACTTATCATTTATTCCACTCCATGTCTCCTCTATCAATTAAACCTGTTTCAAAGGATTTTCTTTGTAATTTATCATAAAATGAAATTTCGTCATTCTTTCCAAAAGTTTCGAGTTTTCCTCCATTACAAAGGGTCTTCAACGAAAAAAGGGAAAGGATCAACAGAACAATGACATAGTTTCTCTCAAACAATTTTCTATCACTACTCTGAGTACCAACACGTTTTTACCAGACACAGGGCAATATTCAAGGAACAACCACACACCATTTTCACTATTTTTTGCACTTTTTATGGAGTTGGATGCACAAGAACAGAAGAGGAGTCTACCCATAAAACCACCACATCATACAAACCACTTCAAACTGTTAGCCTTAATGTTTTTATTTTCACTATGTCATAACACTCCATATTAAAGTTTTAGTTAAGCCTCACCTATTGCATGAGGTTGTAATGAATTTCAAAAAAAATTTACCCTTTTTTATGGAAGATGATAGTATCATATTTTGTATATATATGCCAAACTGATATGAAGTCATGGTTGGTTGGTGGTTATAGGATTTTGACTTATATGAATCGTAATATTTTTTGTGAATGAAATGGAATAATACTACTGAGGACTTATTACCAATTTGTTGTGTGTATTGTCTACTTTACTTGTGTTTCCATATCTCCTTTCTTCTAGTTCCAGTTTGAAAATCATCATACTGTTATGCGTTTTTATTAGTCTCTTAAGCTTGTTATCTGTTTTATTGGTTTTTGTTAGTCTCACACAATGAGCATTCCTGATAAAATCTATATTATAATAGTGGAAGAGAATCATTCATGATATTTAATCTTCATGATATTTCAGGGAAAATATTGTGAGACTAGAAATAGCTTTCTCTCAATGGAATATTGTCAAACTATTGCTTTTGTGAATTTGAATGAAATCCACAGACCTACTCATTCTTCTCTCATATTACAGTTTCCTCTCCTCATAGACTACAAACTTACACATTTATACCACACCAAGTTACAATGCCCTCATTAGTAAAACTGTGGATTTGACTGAAATCCATTTTCTGTGAATCAAATTTTGTACCACCTACCAATCTCACAAAAAAATCATTAAATTGATTTATAGTTTAAGATGTGTGTAATGTTCCAAATTTTATGGAACATTAAATTTGGTTAAGGAGATGAATAAAATGGGTAGGGGACCCATTATTTACATGGTTAAAGAATAAAAATCCTCTAAGTATGAAAGAGGATCATATTGGAGCCTGAAAATGGTTGTGTTGGTACAACCTCCAATGGTTGGGTGACTCCTTGGCCATCTATGCCAATTCCACCTCCTTTATACCCCATATTTGTGAGTTTTTTCATGCCAACATTAGTTTCATATTGAGAGAGAACATAACATTAAGTAAAATCATATAACTCGGTTTGAGATGCAACATCCATCATTTCAACCTTCTGCATCTCCTGAAGCTCATGTTTATCCTCGTTAGCTACCTGCAACAGTCTTCGCAATTTTGCATTGTTGGCTTGAATGCTGTCATTTATCTCTTGCAACCCTTGCATTCTTTCAATGTGCTTCACTCCTCTTCCCATCCTGTAAAGCAGTCACCTGTTCTGATACCAAACTTGATTTTACCATGGGTCGAGTACTACTCTAACCAATGTTATGGTGTGAGGATATTTTAATTTACTATGGATTATAGAGGTTTAAATGAGCATGTTAGTACATCGATTATAGTGCATAAACACATAAACATACGTAAATGAACTTAAAATATAACGAAGCACATGCACATAAGTAAGAGAGAGACAACCAATTGGTAACGGAGTTCACCCCTCCATCTTTCTAGGGCTACATCTTCGGATTTGCTTCAATTGGAATGCAGATCTTCTATATTCCTTCTTCAAAGTAAGCTCTCTTACATTCAAGCACTATGACCGATCATTATCTAAGCACTATGGTTCTCAATAACTAAGCATTATCTCCTTTATTCCCCCTTCTCATGGCTCACATAAGGAATATATATAGTTTTCCCTCACCCACTCTCCAACAAAGAGCATTAATTACAAGACCCACAATTGTAGGACCTAATTACAAGGAAGGAAAAACAAGATCCATGAAAGTAGGATATCCAACTATCTCAGGCTCATAATTGGGAAAAGTCTCAAAACCACCTAAATACTCTTCAACCATACCCTTGATTCTCTCAACCTACAATTGAGAAAAATAGATAATTGGTGTGAGGTGGTTTCTCACATAAAAACCAATTTCCCTAATTACATTAAATGAATAATATGCAAGACAAATTTACTCTAAAAAATATTAATCATTTATATCAAAAGTGAATAATAATGTATGAGTTTAATAAACTTGGCTCATAAAATTCATAATTAAAGGCATGAGCATCTCATGAAAATCATTAATCATGATTTCACCAACTTAAGCACTTTGTCACCAACTTAAAATCAACATGGCACAAAGCTATTTCACGTGCGAAGATCCTTTCAGATCATAATGAGAAAGAATTATGGGGAGATACATCTATGTGTTGACTTCCGAAATTTGAAACAGGATTCAGAGAAGGATAGCTATCATGTGCCGTTGATGGAAAACATTCTTGAATCAATACAGGATTTAGAGATCTTATTGTTACTAGATGGATTTTCTAGTTATAACCAAGTTCTAGTAGCAGAACTCAACATACATAAAACTGCTTTTAGGAATAAGTGGGGCAATTTTGAATCTAAATGAATATATTTTGGACTTATTAATGTAGTAGCTACATTCCAATGACCTTTGGACATCCCATTTTTCGGTTTGATTGGACAAAGTGTCGTGGTTTACTTAGACGACGTGACAATATGTTCAAATAAAAGATCCGATCACTTGCGTACTATGAGGTAGGTTTTTGAGCGATATCACAAGTACGTGATATATTTAAATCCTAATAAGAGCATCTTTGAAGTGTCTGAGGGAAATCTCTTGGGCCATATTATTGCAAAGAGCGAGATTAAAGTAGACCCAGAGTGGGTTAAATCTATTGCTTAGTTTCCCTTTCTAGTGAGCAAGAATGTTATGCAATCCTTCTTGGGGAAAATTAATTTCCTTCAAAAGTTCATCTCTTACCATGCAGATATAGTAAAACCATTAAAATACATTATTAAGAAGGATGAAAATTATAAGTGGGATAAAAGGGAAAAGGATGCTTCGTCCATATTTAGCAAGAAATCACTAAATCCCATGTATTATATAGTCTAAATTTCATCAAATATTTCTTGTTGTATACTATTTCTTCTAACACTTCTCTTATAGCTGTTTTCACACAAAATGATGATCAAGGTAATGAGAGACCCATTTCTTTCATGATTGTTGGATGACAAGGACCTACATTAAATTACCCCGCCATTGATAAAAAAGATTATTTAGTGTACAAGGAGGTCCAAATTTTAGTTGATACCTTCTGAAAAATCACGTCATCATCTGTGTGCCTCTCCCAATGGTCATATCACTATTTTTTCAACAAGAGCTAGGTGAAATAAGGGTGAACTGCATGAAAATCCCGCAAGACTATGATATTTAATTCAAGACAGTTCACACTATAAAAGGCCATTGTCTATTCTAGATTGCAATAGAAGTGGTTAATACAACATAAGAGGAGTCTTTTGGGTGGGAGTAGGAAATTAAAATTTATAATATTTAACAAGTTACCCCCATTGATGCATCCACCTCTTGTTATGTAGACGTGCAGAAATATCTTGAGCATGGAACCTTTCCCTCACACATATCAACACGAAAAAATAGGGCCACTCATGATCTAGGTGGCTCTAGACACCCTCAAGAGACAAAGAGGGCTAATGATAGGTCAAAATTCAAAGTGGTTGGATGACTCTCGAAATAGGTTCATACTGAAGTACTCGTTGTCCTAATTCCAACGGTGCTAATAGATCTCCAATCTGAGCTCGTATGGAGAAGTTAGAGCGAGTCAAAGTTTTGGTTAAAGTTGGGCGATGGGCCAAGTTTAACTGTCCCACAAATTCACCGTCAACCGACAAGGAACCCAGCTCTTGAAAATAGGTAAAATTTTGGCCTCTTTAATTTTCCCAATGACCCTTATTTTCGAAAAATTTAAAAATGAACAGTGCCCTTTAAAAAATAAAAAAGTATATATTTTTTGGGTGGCAGGCCACTTACCCAACCACCCCCAGTCAAAATTCCAAAAATAATATTAAAAGGATGGGGGGAGGGTTGTCACCCCCACCACCCTCACTCTGATTGTAACAACGTATATATATAAAACAGAGCCAACGGGCGGTGGGCGGGCCACCTCTGGTGGACTCGGCCCACGCCCCAACCTTTATAATAATATGCCACTAGTTCCAGTGGGTGTCAAACCCTCCCTCATTAATTTCCTTCTGGTCCGCCGGCGGAACCAATAATCAATTCATTCAAAACTATATTAAATATATATTACAGTGTTCAACCCATATTAAAACAAAGCCATTGCACCCCACACCTTGTGCCAAGACCTCCACAGCATGCTTAGGGCCACCGTTACAACAACTCTAAAATAATTAAATGATGCGGTTTCAAAAACATATAACAACGTGCCATTTTCCAAAAATGGAAGGTCGGTGGAGTTGGAACCTTCGACCTCCGCATTATCAAATCTGCCCACAACCAACGCGCCAAGCTATCACTTGGTAAAATTTTTCCAACTTCATACGTATAAGCTTGAGTGCACCCAAGAGGAGGAGAAGCATGAAGTTCGAGACAAAATGTTATTTTATTGTAGGTGGAACCCTGAGCCATGCACGAAGGCACTGGAACCATGATCTGAGCCACATTTTCAGAGGGGCTAGAATTGTCTAGTGTCCAAATTGGACAAATTTTATATGGATTTCACACCTTTCGGCGACGATAATCTGATGGAAATGTCAGTTTCTACAACAAAGGTCTCGATTTTTCAGCCATTTTCTAGATTGGAATGACGATGTTGGATTTCAGATTTTGGACATTCGATTTCATGCCATTCGACGCCACAAATTTGATGGTGCATTTAGACCCAACAATTGAGCAACCTATTCTTAAGCCAGCATCAGAGTTGAGGTATACAAATTTTTGTTGCCATGTACTTCATTGATTATTGTTGAGATATGTTTTATGTCGTGTCGATTCCTACTTGATGTATGATGTAGAATCTTGATGTTTATGTCATGTGATATGTATTCATCATGGATGGTAATTTATGTTCTAATATCCCTTTGTTTCCTTGATGGCGGGATGCTCTTTGTCACAATGTGTGAGATTGTCATGTTGATAGGAGTTTTGTTATGAGTGCAAGTTCCTTGTAGCAGAACATCTCGTGGAGAAAATTTTCCACTCATGTTGAGGGCACATTTCCTTGTATGAAAAGTAAACAACGTCTGTGTACATCATCACATTTTCCAGCACCAAATGAAGCGGCCAACACCATCGAGACACCGAGGCTCGGAGACGTAGTCCACACTGGACGAACTTCGTTATTAAACGAATTGCATTTTTTTGTGTGATTGTTGACATGTTTTCCTCTTAATTATATCTGCATGTGTGTCCATTAATGATTTGATAAAATTCAATTCTAATACATCACAGAAGGAAAAGATCATGGGTAAATCCGGTAGCTAACGGACCCAGATCAATTCGACTTAAAGCTCTATCATATCAATTGGTACATGGAGTGATTTTTTGGAAGCACCATAATGGGAACCTGCTCAGATGTTTGGAAGCACTAGATTCAAAAAGGGTGCTACATGATCTTCACGATGGACCAACTGGTGGATATTACACGAGTGATAATACTACGCACAAATTTATGCAGGTTGATTACTATTAGCCCACACATTTCAAGGATGCTCATGCTTATGCTTGCAAGTGTCAAATTTGTCAGAAATGTGTTATCCACGATCGAAATTCGACCACCCCATTACAACCCATTTTTGTAGAAGATCCTTTCCAACAATGGGGATTGGATATCATTGGTGAAATATTTCCACACTCATCAAAGTAGCATCGATATATCCTAAATTCTACATACTACTTCACATGGTGGACAAAGGCCGTTCCTCTCAAACAAGTGAATGAACATGAAGTCATCAATTTCCTCAACATAATATCATCACCAGGTTTTGCATTCCTATGCTACCTATTTTCGATAATGCAACTTATTTCTAATTCTTAAACTTTATGATTTTGCATTAGAAAATGACATTGTTTTAAAACATTCACATAACTTTATCCCCAGGGTAATGGTATTGATGATTAAACCACTAAAAAATTGATATGTATTATTAATAAAACTGTATATTCTTAACAAAGGAGCTGGCATAATGATTTGGTTAATTCTTTATGGGATGACTGTGTTATGCCTAATCCCGCTCTGAAAAATTCCCCTTACTTTTTGGTGTATGGGAAAGAAGCCATCCTACCTCCAAACATATATCTTCTAGCCCGTCAACCCTCTCAAGAGACTAAGTGTAAGCCTTTCCTTATGGTTCAAAGTAGAATAGAAACTCTTTTGAAGCTACATGAAGAAAGGAGTAAAGTGAAAGAAACATTTTTTACCCATCAAAATCGTATGACGTGATGGTTTGATAAGAATTTTGCGGGGAATAAAGAATTTAGTGTGGGAGACCTAGTATTAAAGTGGGATGAATCCCACAAAGAGAAAGGGAAACACACTAAATTCTAGTCCTTGTGGATTTTACCATATGCAGTTCACGACAAGGTTGGCCACCACACTTATCATCTCTAATATTTGGATGGGAAGATGTATTCTATTCCTGTTAATGACCAATATATTAAATGCTATTTTCAATAGAAGTCTAGGGCTATGTCACTACCCAATGTACACATTTCTTGTCTTTACTTTTTCTATTTGTTCATGTTATGTTAAGTATTTTTCATTGTATGTTGCATTGTCTTTGTGAATAAGACCTTGTGTGAAAGTGTTTTTTTTGGTTCCAATGTACGTGGAAAAATGGAAAAAGGCCTTGTGACACCACAACATTTGGATAACTTTCAGCCCTTCTTCTTTTCATTCATTTTATATATTTGTTTCAGTGATTTTTTAACGAAAAATATGATTCACCCATGGGAAAAATTTGTGTAGAATAATGATACCCGTGTTTGTTATGGGAACCTCATTTCTAAGCTCAATTCCATAATGTTTCATTTTTTTACATGTTAATCCAATCGAGTAGTGAAGGGAAAGAGAAAATTTATAATGAGAAAAACTACACCACAAATATATATATCCTTCTTTGAAGGAAAAACCTATTATGGTCTCAATAATTCAGGATCCCTCTTCCACCCCAACTAAAAAATAAGTGCCTAAGTAGAGTTCTATAAATAAAATAAAATAAGTGTGAAAGAAGAGAAAGGCTTCCTGCATAGAGAGGTGAAGCAAGCAACTTCATCAGGGTACTGAATAGGCTCATTCACAACGAAGCGATGCTTATGTTCCTATAGTGACTCCGTTGGGGTGCTGAACATGCTCGTTAGTAGTGGAGAAACACCGAAGATGAAAACTCATACTATGATTAACTTGCCATTATATATTACCCTTCTCCTAAATCGAAAGAATTATGATATATCTATCCTTGTGAATGTGTTTAACCAAGAAAGGGATGGAGGGGAATACATCCATAACTAGTTTAAGTGGGAAAAATTGAGTAATCTGCACGATGAGTCAATACTTATTGAGAAACTAGACACTGTGTATAAATTTTGACCAGGGAAGAAAAGTTGGAGTTCTACCAGTGTGTCGCCAAGTGTTATCACTGCTACAACACCCTCAAACATTTTGGCCTATATCCAAATTTTAGAGCTGCTTTGATGTTGTGAGCTATTTTTTCTAGTAGCATGAGTCATTCCTTGTAAAGTCTCTAAGTTTTCTAGTCCCCTTTTGAAGAAAACTTAAGTGTCGTCTTTTGACATGAGAAGTGTCACACATTGTAAAAGCATATTTGTGACTCATTGTGAGAGGAAAATTTGTTACCAATGGGTCCTATTTACTATTTAGACATGTACTAGACTCATTGACAAATTTTTATGCATTTTTTATTAGTGTTTTCATTGGCATGACAAAGTTTATCTTGAGTGTTGCACTTGGGGGAAAGTGTTATTTTGTCATCACATCAAAGGAATTATGTTGATTCTAAGTGTTGGGTCTTAAATGTTGTGTTTTCAATTATTCTGAGTGTGTGATAATATTCAAATTATTTTTTGGTTTCATATCTATCTCACAAATCCCACACTTATCCAATTTTCAGAAAGCTTCATGCCCAACCAATCTCAACTCATTTTCCCCCTCTGATTTGCACATTGTGCAGTTGCAAGCCTCAACACTACATCCCTTCCTGCTGGAACTATGCAATGCACATTGAATTCCCACAAGGACTACACATTGCACAATCATAATTCTTAAGAACAACCCCTTTCTTCACAGAACTATGCAATCATGTCTCCCATCTAACCTCTTCATGTGCATTGCACAATTTCTCTCTCTGCCTCCTTGAAATGGGAAACTACGCAATCCAGTGGCTCAAACTCCCTCTACAAATGTACATTTCATAGTTACATTAGGTAAGACTGCCCCACTGTGACCCTCAACTACACAATATTTATTCTCAGGCCTCTAGTTACTATGCATTTCACTGTCATAGTCATCAATCCCTCACTCTTATCCTATCGAATTGCACAGTATGCAATCCATGAGCCTTTCTGCTGGTACAGTACTCAGTTCCAGGCCAATAAGTTATTTTCATGAAGGTTAGACTAGGATATTTCCAGATGTCATCTTTTCATAGGTGAATTTAATTTCTGGGTATCATAACTTGGCATGACAAGATGATGCTCAGAAAGGATTAGAAGGAGACTATGCTAGAATACACTTATGAAGCTATTAAGTCAAGATGATCATTGAACAAGAAGATAAAGGGACACTATATTGCGACAAAAAGTGAAGTATCGGAATCGTTGTGAAGACTCTCCATTCCTAAGCCTTTTGGAGGAGGAAGAGGAAGAGCATGCACCATATTTCATGAAGACACAAAGATAACACAAGGAGGAGAAACTTGACATTGAAACATCATCATGAAGTCGATGTCATCAGTATCACTTCATGTCTTGTCAAAGTGTCATCTCAAGAGTCATATGAGTCATCATGTGCCACATCATTTGTGGGTTTAATTATGTAATTTTCAATAAATGAGAAACGTAAAGTAGGCGGAAGTCCAAAGGTCACCTATAGAATGTGAAAAGTCATGTAGAAGTAAAAATGTCTCATGAGAATTCGAAAAGTCATATGGGAACTCACGTCATGAGGGGAGCTCAAGAGTCATAAGGGAGGTGGAAAGTCACCCCATTTGTTATATATACACCCTAATAGTTCAAGAAAATGACTTTTCACCTTTGATCCTCCAACTAGGAACTAGAGAGGAAGATAGTTCTTTTGGAGAGAAAGTGGTGGCTTAACACTGCACTATTGGAGCTAGTGTTGTTCATTGTATCGATGTATCTTGGAACTTTCGCTTAAAACTTGAAGGTCACTGAGCCAACACACTTTCATGTGTATAGCATAAGTATTGTAAGACTACTCTTTGAATGTTTGTGATATATGTTGATCTCATTTATACTAAAGAAATTAAACTATTTAATTGGATTTGGTGCTCACTTTGTTGAATGTGTGGTCTACTTGCTTTAATGATCATTAATGCTATGTGGACTATTTCTCTAGTTGATTAACAATTATTTCATATGTAAGTGTGTGGGTTTATTTAGAATAGTACTATTAATTTTCTCTTAAAGGCTCACTTTCATTTCCCCCTAGTGAAATAGCCTTGATACATTCTACAATAGAAAATTCCACAAGGAATACTCACTTGCTCATTCAAAAATACATGTACATTGCTCTCTTATGCTAACTATTGCAACCAAGGAAAATATTTAAGAATAATGGCATCTAGGCCTTATTTCTAGAAGGGATCCTACACCAAATGACGTGAGTTATAATTGGGAATTCACATTGAGGAGACCCCTTGTATGTTGGCGGGTTCCAACACCGTCAAAAAAATATTCATCCATTCATTATCTATGAGTAACACATGAAAAATTTCCCAATAGTTTCAATGCTTAAACAATGTTTCATCAATTAGGGAACATATACAACCATGAGACAATATTCCATGCATTATAAATTAATAAAATCATAAATATAACATTAAATATCACTCACAAGACAATGAAGAATATATTAATCCATCACAATGCTAAATGGAAGCTCTAATAGAGATAACAAAAATGTGCAAACATTAAAATTAATTCACTAAACTCCAAAAAATTTGACAAATTGCAGGTCTGAATTTTCTTCCTAGGCCGAAAATCCAAGTGATGATGTTTTACAATGAGACTAAGTCTCATGTATTTATACAAGAGTTAGTAGTTCAAATTCCTAATGAACAAGCCCCTAAATTGTGAAAATAAGTTGACAAACCCTTGGTCACAAGCCAACCAAGATAGCTTAAACATTAATCATTATTTTATTTCTCCTTTTATACCACATCATCCATGTTAGGAGCTCTCAAATTCTAGCATTGAGGACTTTGTGCTAAGGATGAGAGTGAGGACCTTGAAAAGGGGGATGAAGAGGGGGATGCCATCCATATGCTGAAAGAAATACTCAAACCCATATTTGGGCTCTGTGGGATCCAAATGGGTCTCATATGTCTCCAAGTGGCTCATAATCAAGTCAATGCTCCATCAATGAGGGCTAAAAGATGACATAAGCCCTCCCATATCTCCTTAGGAAATACATAACCTCCTATGGGCCCTAGATCAATTTCCAAGATTCGAGTGCAATGTGTATCAAGCTAGACAATTTGGTATATTTGCATCATCATCTCTAAATAACTTGGGCACGAGAAAGAAAGTGGTGGTGTTGAAGAAGCCCATGGTGTGGCAATCAATGCTCTACATGAATGGAGGCCCATGGATCTCAACACTCACCCTAAAAATTCCATTGTGATCCTCTGGAGGGATTGGATCCTATATAGGGAGGCTAATTCAAAGATGAAAAACCCACCGACAATCCTTTATAAGTTATAATGTGTCTCCTCACCTTCAAATACAATGATTCATTAGTGAAATTGAGTAAACAATCTTGAAAATCATGGGAAAAAGTGGACACTTCATAAGGGGCTTCCCTTCCAAATTTGGGTATTTAGACATGTCCTGGTGTTACCCTTCTTGGCAAGAGAGGTTAATGAAGGGCCATATTAGGTGGTTTCAATCTCCAAGGGAATGAATGGTCCAATGGGAGGTGGCATGTGAAATAATGATGGAATGGAGTGGGGGAAAAGGGAAGACTCCAAGCCACATGCCATGGTAAAAGGGTAGCTATGATGAATGAGGCCCACAACTTGGGTGTATGAATGTAAGGAGGGATAAATTGTGGTACATGAGTTACCCTAACCTTTTTTTTTCAACCCTTATTCATTTGAATTTTTCCTTTTATTGATTTTTCTTAATTTGACTACTTGAGGTTCAAGGGATGAGAGCATGATGTGCGATATATAACAATGATTACCCCATTAAGGAGGGGTATTTCATCACCCACCAGGGTTGGGACATTCATGAGTTCCTTAATTATGCAAGGGGAACTCATAGGGGCCCTAGGAACTAGGGTGATAGAAATAATGATAGGGGGTAAAGCTCATGTTTAGATTTTACCCTCGTGATAAATTTTATTGTTCTGGCCATCGTTTACATTTTTTGGTACATTTCTTGTTGTATCCGGCCATATTATGCTTTTATATTTTTAGCTTCATAAACCTTAGTGATGCAGGAGCACCCAGATTTAGCCAGAAAATTGGTTCTCCCTGTGAGGAGATTAAGCCAAATAGATTAGATCATGAGGATAGTATAGAATTTGTTTGTTAGAGTGGTTTAAATAGAAAGCTAATAAAATACAAGAGGAATCGCTTTCAGGTAGATATATAAGCATGAATAGGTGTGAGGTGAGAGATAGAAAAAGTGTGAAGTGTGAGAGAAGTGTGAGATAGGTGTGATAGAGGAGTGGACAGAGAGGTGAAGAAATGTAAAATTAGCCATTAAGGGCTCGACTCTGTATTTTTCATTACCTATTAATTCCAAGTGTATATTTATTTTAATTCAACTGTATATTTTAAAGCTACTGCTTTTGTTTTATTCCTATGTTGAATGATAGATATTGCACCGCACACAGCGAAGTTTCTATGTAAAAGGTTTATGTGAAGTTATTTCTTCGAGCAAGCTTCGAAGTCATACATCAACCATCACGCTTTGGCGATTTTAGTGTTTATGTTTAAAACATCGTATGGTAAGTTATTTTATTTGCAGCGTGGTAAAGAGTTAAGTTGCAATAATACACAGAGGGTGTGATGCGATCGCATATCATATAGGATAAGAGGCATGATAATTTCCAAACTCTAAAAGTTACGATGGGCGATGGGGAGTTCGCTGTGAATTGAGAAATCACAAATTTGCAATATTGAAAATTATAAAGTAGAGCAGCTGCGGGGAGGTAAGTTGTGAAAGTTGCGAAGTGTGTGATTAATTGTGATTGGTCAATGATTAGTGTGGGCCCATAACCCACAGGTCCGCGCGCATATTTTGAAAATTCGCAGCTTTGCTGCATCATTTGGTATCAGAGCAGAAACTGAGTTTTGTTCTCAAGGATTGTAGAAAATATGCCACCCAGGAGAGGAGTGGGCATAGGTCGGGCAAGACCTGTAGCTAATGCAATTTTTATACACGAGATTCAACACCTTCATACAATAATGGAGACAATGGAGAATGCTTAGAGGAGAGCACCTGATGAAGGAAACGTCAGTGCTACAAAAGAATATTTTGAGGAAGAAGAAGAGGTAGAAAGTGAGGAAGCTAAATTTTTCAACATATTAGAAAAGGTTAGTGGAAAACCAAGAATGGATATTCCTTCATGTTGTAGCTCCTAGAGACAGCCTTGAGTTGCAAAAGACTAGTGCCTAGGACATCTTAAAATCAGATGTTAAATGTGGACAATTGATAAATGCCTCTGACAAAATATGGAATAAGAGAACAATGGTTTTGGTGCTTCATGGATGGAGTAGACCTTGGAGTCGATTCATGTGAATTCCTTATACTGTGAGAGCGCTCAAGAGGCTGTGAGGCTTGATGGATTTTAAATGGGCCAAGTATAAAACAATGAGTAGAAGATTTAAAAATATGCAGAGGCATTGAGAAATAACATAGAAGGAACCCACAAGAGACAGGCATATGAGGATTAAGAATATGTCCCATGTGAACTCAGAGGAAACGTATATGAATGAGATATGGACAAAAATAGAGGTTCGTTGAGCGAAAATTAAGGAAGTGTAGCAAGCTTAATACATGAGTGTTAACACCTAAGCATTATACATACATGAAATCATGAATAAAATTTGCAGACCACCGACAACTACATTACAATAACCATCAAAGAAACATAGCATGAAAGATTGTTACACATAAAAGGAGATTACTGATAACATAAGGAAACAGATACATACTACTCATTTCTCCATATGGAATCCAAATAATAGTTCTGTATCATATTAAGTTCAAACAACTCTCCCAAATATGTATCTAAGAGTTCAGGGAGCACAATCATATAAGACTACAACAAAATTCTTTAAAATTCTAGCCCCCCCTTCCTTTTTTGAAATCCATACATACAAATTTTTCCTCCAAGGGTCTACGATCCTAATAATTTATGATCCCTACCTATGAAATCAAAATATCCTACCTAACTTGCATAGCGTACATCAAGAAATTACTTCTATATTGAGAGAATTAAAAAAGGAATGGGTGAAATTGAAATTTCACCAGCAAAACATCAAAATCAAACAGTAAACAGAAAAGACATGGTTGACCATGGAGGCCAATTATGGGAGCCTTCAAACGGTATGGTGAGGAGCAGTCGTAGGTGGGTAGGCTGGCTATCATCATACGATTCCATCTGTTGCTTGAAAGTCTCCACTTCCTCAGTCTTATGATTTCCACTTTATCCGTTGTGAAGTGGCCAGTTGTACTGCATGCGCTTGGCTCTTTAGCAGAGATTTCCTAAACAAGATGAATAACCGTAAGTATGTGCTCCACCCAAAGACCCATGTTGTGTTTGAATGGAAAACCGGAAACCATATTTCAGAGGGGGGCATGGATGATTTGTGGTATTGGATGGGGGGGGGGCTTAGCGGTGATGATATGTGTGAAAGACATATGGAAATGGCGGAAGTAATGGTGGGGCCAATAGTATTAACACATGGCGGAAATGATTTAAACTAAAAAGAGTTGGTCAGAGGTTGGGGGATGGATTTATATGACGTGGCAGGGATGGGTCCCACACCTATCACAAATCGCACATCGGCATATTTAGTATATGAGTGATGGAGGTAAAAATTAAAACTTGTGATGTGCGAATTACGAGGAGAGGGAGGTGATGTGGCAATGAAGTGATGGCTGCCCGCAACATCGCAACCCGCAAGTTTTATGAAAAGGGGAGTGGAAGGTAAGAGTTAAGCCTCGCGAAGTGCGATATGCGATGGGGAGAAAAGGATGATGTGATGGTGAAGGTGGGACTACTTGCAAATCACATGTCACAAGTTTTATAATGTTCACGATGGGGGTTAAATGTTATTTTTTTGCAAAGTGAGAAGTTTGGGGGGGAGTGATGTGGCAATGAAGTGAGGGCTGCCCACAACATTGTAGCTTGCAGGTTTTACGAAAATGGGAGCATAAGGTAAGAGTTAAGCCTCACAAAGTGCGATATGTGATGGGGAGAAAAGGACTACGTGGCAGTGAAGGTGGGACCCCCTGCAGATATCATGTCACAAGTTTTATAATGTGCATGAAGGGGGTTAAATGTTATTTTTTCGAAGTGAAAAGTGTGGGGAGGAGTGACATGGGATGATGGAGGTGTGGTCCTGCCCGCAGATCACATATTGCAAGATTTATAGGTGCACGATGGAAGGTAAGAGTTAAGACTTGCGAGGATCGATGTGCGATGAGCGGGGGGATGAGTGACATGGTGGATGGATGATGGGCTGCTTACGTCAGTACAGGGGTGTTCTGGGGTATGACGCACCCATCGAGGGTGTGCCCCCGCAGCTATCGTGAACTATAGATCTATGGTCAGCGGACTTCTGGTGGAGTCAACTGCGGAGGCACAAACATTGATAACCTATGGGCTATTTGTGCCCGTGGTTTTCCGCTGATTAGAGATCATTGTTCATTTCTTTAAACCCCACCCGATGATTATCACGGGAATTAATCCACGATGGGTGATGAATGATGTGGCGTCGCAGAAGTGTGGGCTGCCCGACTCGTGCATGAAGAATTGGGCCTTCATCTTACCCACTCTATCTCTTCCTTTTCTTGACCTTTATATTTCCTTATCCCTTCAAAAGAGTCACAAGCCAACATTGGCTCCATTGGGGATGACACACTCGTTCAAGTGTGTCGAGAACTCACAGACCACCTACTTGTGTTCTTCTTGATGTGCCTGGGATCATCATTAGGACCAATTTCAAGTAGATTTAACCAAAAAACAAAACAAGAATTGGTGCAGAAAAACATAATGAAATATATACACTATGAGGATATGTACAATGGGGCTTCATAGCCTTCAATCAGTTCTAGAAGCAAGGCTTGAGAAACTGTCCATTGACAGGCATCTCGAGTGCATCTCCCTCCAAATTATCCAGCGCAAAAGTATTGTTGCCTTTGACCTCTGCCGCCCTAAATGGACCAAACCAGAGGGGGTCAGACTTCCCATGCTTCCCTTTGTCTGCTCGCCTGATATCCCATCGCAACACCAAATGCCCAACTCGTATTTCTCTATCTTTAGCTCTTTGATCAAATAAGACTTTCATTTTTTCTTGATACTTTGTTAGTCTGAGGCTTACTTGTTCCCGTGTTTCATTCAACTCCACCAACAAATTCATTCCTCGGATAAGGTCGTTTGGCTCTTCCTTGCTTTCTTGTAAGAATCGAGCCACAGGTAATGCAAGCTGGATAGGTAAGATTGCGGCTTTGCCATACACCAGTTCATATGGGGACTTTCCAGTGGATCTTTTAGTGGTGATTTAGTTTTCCCAGAGTGCAAAATTGAGTTGGGAATCCCAGTTCTTTTTATTTTCGTTGATGGTCTTTTTCAAGATCCTCATAAGTGTCTTGTTAGATGATTCTTCCAACCCATTCCCCTGTGGGTAGTATGCAGTGGAGTGTCCCAGAAGGATATTGTAACGCTGACAAAAATTTACAAATTTAGACGATTTGAAAGCCTGAGAATTGTCTGTAATGATTTTAGCTGGGCATCCAAACCTAGCTATTATGTTCTCCTCTAGGAACTTGATCACCACCAAGTCTATATCATTTCTTATGGGCACGAATTCTACCCGCTTAGTGAATTAATCCATAACAGTGAGGATCCATCGATGTTGATTGCCAGAGGCCGGGTGAATATCTCCTATGAAGTCAATCCCCATTGTTTAAAAGGTTCTTCAACATGTACTGGGATTAATGGGAGAGGTGCATACCTTTGCTTTTTACAAACTTCTGACACTTCTCGTAGGCTCGGACGCAGGCATGTACATCTCCAAACAGCTTAGGCCAAAAGAAACCTACCTTCGGGATCTTGTGTGCAGTGGATCACCAACTATAATGCCTGCCACATAATCCCTTTATGGAACTCAATTAACACTGTCAAGTTTTTCTTTTCTCCACAAACACAATAACAAGATCTCACAAAGTTTTTCCTGAATATAGGCTCTCATTTTCATTAATGTACTTTGAGACCTCTCTTTACTTCTGTTCAGAGATACTTGGTATTATCATAGTGAGGGGGACACCTCAGGGTTAAAAGGTATTCCACTATGTCTTTATACCACGAGGATAGCAGGTACTGTACATGTGTCTTTTGTGTGGAATATTTTATGCCCTGATGCATACCTGTATCCTCCTGTGCTTCTCCTCTTGTCATAGACAAATTTATTCCCAAAGCCTGACAGTAGGATTCAGACATGATTTTTTCTAGTCCCTAGCCTTTGATGAGTTTGGTAGGCTTTATCTCCATCTCATACTCCTGGATCTTAGCTATCCATTTTCCCCTCTTCCCTTCATTATCGCCTTGTACTAGAATATCCTTCACTATTGCAATGGGTACATAAGCTTTATGGTTGAATGTAACACATACACTCGGAATGCCTTCAGTGATTTAACCAGAGCGTAATCTTGCTTCTTCAGGATATCATATTTTAGTTCGACATCTTGCAAGACTTGACTGAAGAACGCAATGGGTTTTTCATGCCCCTCGACATTTTTCTTTAAAAAGTACTGCAGCTATTGTGTGAGGAGAGGAGAAGGAGAAAATCACGAACGAATTCCCATAATCTAGACCTGCTAACGCTGGAGCTTCTGCAAAGGCTTGTTGATCCTGTTGAAAGAGTCCCTAGGTTCAGGGTTCCATCTAACTTCACTATTCTTCTTCAGCATTTTGGTGATGTTTCGGACAATCTCGACACAATTGGGAATGAACCTTCTGAGGAAATTTATTCTTCCTAGGAATACCTATACTTATTTTTTGTTTCTTGGTAGGGGAATGTTGTTTATCACCTCTACCAACTTCGGGTTGATCTTCAATCCCTCCTTAGTTACTATGTGCCCCAGTAACTTTCCTTCCTCCAAGGAAAACATGGATTTTTGGGGATTCAGAGGCAGGCCATACCTGTGGCATTTATCAAAGGTTCGTCGAAGGTGATCTATGTGCTCAACGTCACTCTTTGAAAAGACGGTGATGTCGTCCAGGTAAATCACCACAAACTTATATTGCTCTCCTATGAAAGCAATTTCTGTCACACGTTGGAATGTGGCATCAACGTTTATCAGGCCAAAGGGAATTCAGATGTACATGAAGGTTCCCCAAGGCGTAGTGAATGCCATATTCTTTTGGTCTTCTGGGAGCACTACCACCTGATTATATTGGGAGAAGCCATCCACCATGGACATGTAGGAGGATCCCATCACCTTTTGCAATATGTGGTCCATCTTCAGGAGGGGATAATTATCTTTGAGTGAGGCTTTATTCAGATTGCGGAAATCCATGCAAAGACTAATTTCACTGTTCTTCTTTCTAACAGGCACTAGGTTCGCCACCCATTCAGAGTACCTTAGAGGGACAATGATCTTGGCTTGCAACAACTTCTTTATTTCCTTTTAAATAGACGGGAGAAGAAGGGGATTGATCTGTCTCAAATTTTTATTATGAGGCTTAACGTCCTCTTTCAGTGGTATCTGACACTGTATAATGTCAATATTTAAAGTCTTCAGATCCTGGTATGAATAGGCGAAGACATCTCTATATGAATGAAAGAGCCTAAGGTACTGATATTGGTATTCTTCAGTGACCCCTTTTGACAACTTTAACACCTTTGGATCTTCTTCTGTCCCAATGTTCACATCCCTGATAGTCTCGTCGAGGGTAAGTTTGTTCGGATTCAATGGGATATCATTTTTATCAAACATCCTCTCCAATGGCAGAAGACCCCTAGGGATGGCATTTCGCTTTAATTGCAGAACATGGTGTGTAGTGTAATATTCCCAAATTTTCACATCATATTTAGAATATTAGAGTCATGGATTTTATTAATGAATTAAGTAAATAAAAGGGTGGATGGAACCACAATCCTCAATAAGAATAAATATCCTCTTTTTGTGTGTGAATGTGGATTAATTTAGACTAGATCTGCAAAAAGAGGTAGTTGAGCAACTACTAATGTGAATGAGATTGGATATCACATCTCATTTAATGAGAGAGATCATGGAGGGTTGATTCAGTCAACTAAGATCTTGAAGATGTCAAACAAAGGGTCATTGAGCATTAATGATTAAGTGGCGGAGGAATCAAGCACACATGATGGAGGAGGTGTACATTGCACCTAGACTGTTTGGTTGATTTGGTCAAACAACGCAGTCCTACTTGGAGGATCTTGTCCACATGAGACTGCGCAGTTGAGATTAGGGCCAAGGCTTGGGATGGCTCAATCATTATAAAGGAGATGAAGGCAAAGGTGAAAGGCATCTTGGATTATTTTTATGTATGATCTTTTAGATCTGGAATTGTCAAGTAACATTCCACTGCAATCTTGGGCTGTTTAGCAGAGATTGCAGGTGCTGTTTAGCACAGGGTGTTCCCAGGTGGGAATCCATTCTCTTTATTTGAGTGATCTCTAAGGAAGATGTTTTTAATTCATTATACATTAGGCTTTAAGTGCCATTTCCATTTCCTACTTTCTGCAGAACATTTATATTCAGAAAACTGTGTTTTTCTAAACATCAATTTGGAAGGTGGTAGTTGTCTTTGGTACTTTAGCTGGAGAACAAGGTGAGGGATTATTCCCATCACTTGGGCTTATATTGCAGCACTCCCAGAGCCACATTTCAGATTTGGCATCAGGCCAAAATTTATTGACCTCCTAGCATTAGTATTATCTCCAAGAATAACGCTGTCCATATTGCATATCTGAAAGGAGGAAGGAAGTTGCTAGTATTTCAGCTAGCAATCCAGTGGAGGATCATTCCTTCAAATTTCCATTAGTATTACCATTAGCCTCAATCTTATTGCAACATTTTTTAGTAGGCAGAAGGCCTCTCTTTCCCTCACAACACTGTTTTCAAAGGCAGTTGTGTTGCAGCTGCTGCAATCATCTTTTGGAGGATTGAGAAGCTAGATCTAGAGCTTCTAGCTCATAGATATAAGGAAGGGATCAGCCCTTCAAGAATAGATCTAATCTGAGCGCATATTTCAGCCATATATTATTTAGATCTAGCTTCAGATATGTATTTCCCAGCAGATCAAGGATCAAACCCCGGGGAGGTGATTTTTCCAAAGTTGCAGATCTGGAAAATCCTTTCTGGGTTATCTTGGAAATCCATCACAGTGGCCAGATCTTGAATCATGGCATTAGCAGAGCTCCAGTTTTGAGTATATCTGCATTTCTCTTTTCAGCCTACAACTCCATGTTTATATTCTGCTGAAGAAACATCACAATATTTGTTGCAGAGCCTCAACAGTTACACTGTACATGCTTCACACATGTTTTCTAGGTGATCTTAGCTCTTCTTTTTGGCTAGATCTACCTATATCTTGTACTTGTGTAACTGATTCATCTCTAATATAATAAAATGGCTCAGCTCTTTCTGCATATTCTGATTTATACTTAGATTTATTTTCTATCTTGCTCTAAGTTCTTATATTGTTTGAAGTATTGCTGCATGTTCCCATTTTGGGATATTACAGCGGTATCAGAGCATGATCTTTGTGTAATGTCCCAATTTTTAGCCTCAAGCTAAAATGGACATTATAGTTGCATATTTTTATTTTTGTTGAATAAAAATGGGTAAAGTGACCCATTCATGTAATAAACAGGAATAAAATCCCTTACAATGTGAAAAGGGGTCATCATGGAGCTGGATTTCACACCCTCATGTGTGAAAGGGGTTAAATTGCAAATGGACAAGGCCTAGTTGACCAAGTCAAACTGCGTTGGCATGAGTTGGAAAGCACTAGGTGGGACAACGCAATTTTAGTAGAGGAATATTCAATGAGGGGGGGAAATTATAGAGGAAGAAAGATGGAGGCTTCATTGTGTTTAAAAGAGAGGCAAGGCAGCCCATTGAGATTATCTTAGATCATTTGATTATTTGTCTACTAAGACAAATTGCTGCCTCTTGCTATTCAGCAGAGCTGTAGTGCCCTCGGGCACGAGGGAGTCCTGTTTAGGATTTCCTCTCCTTCTTGAGTAGCTCATGAAGGATTTCACTCATCCTCCATATTCCAGCATTCAGGCCATGGCTTCAGCCGTCTTCATCAACGCAATGTCTGCAGCAGATTATTGTGCAGTGTAGCTGGGTGTTGCTGGAGGTTTCCCACAACACCATTTCTAGCTGATATTTCAGAGGAGGGAAGTTATCTACTTCTAGGAGGTTAGTGAGGATGGTTTCTAAGCATCTTCCACTATCATTGGCAGGAGGCCAACCATTTCCATCAGTCTCAGCGCAGATACTCTCATAGACTGTGTTCTAGTTGGAGCATATATGCAATGAGGGGTTTGCAGGTATTTCAGAGGGTGAGATATTTGGTGTAGGGATTAGCCTTACACTTCAGATTTCCAGAGGAGAAGGGCTCTACATCAGCTTCAACCATTCAGCCTTCTCCATTCCATTGTATGTATTGAGTTTCTACAGCTACCCAGTAAATCTGGCATTTCAGTAGTTTTGCATATTTCAGCCAATCCTTCTAGGATTGACTTGAGGTAGTGATTGGGAGCTTAGATATTCTCTCCCAATGATGTATGAGCCATATCTATGAATATCCTATGATTTTTTTCACTTAGTGTAGCAGTCTCCCTCATGTGACTGCGTAGTTCCTATTCATGGGAATCCTGCTATGGGCAACATTTTGTATTATGGCATGTGTATTCATGGAAGGCTTCTTGCCTTATTCTTTTGATCATCATTGTATCATTTTACTGCTATTGTTTATAATAAAATGGCTCAAGGGTTTCATACATTTTGGCATAATGTTTATTCACTGCTATTTCCAGTTTATGTCTTTGCTTATTGTTGTAGCTGCATCTTTGGGTTATCTTGCTAGATTCCCAATAGTGTTGTATTCCTTCTTGGGGATATTGTCCTTTGAAAATCACTCTATAGACAAAGTCTGATAGTGGGCTAGGAAGCCTCTAGAGTTCATCCTTCCTTGTGGAGGTGACAAATACAGTAAATTCTCCTTCAGTCCATCTCTGGAATAATTTCCTTGTCAATTGCCAATGTTCTTGAAAAAGGGACATTACAATGGTATCAAAGCATAATCTTGGCTCAGCCTGTGGATCTTTGCCAAGATTCCATCTAAGAAGATGAGGAAGACTCCACTATGTGGAGAAGAATAAAGAAAAATGAGATGAGCTATCCAAGCTTCTCCCTCAATCCACCTAGGGCTTTCATGAGAGCCCCAAGCAAAAGAGAAGGGAGAGATTTGAAGAATCTCCACAAGGGTTTGAAGCAGAAACAAACTCTAGGGTTTCTGATGAGGAATGTGAGAATGCAGTCACATCCTTTGATGCACAACGTAGTCACATGTGTAGCTTTTTCATGGAAGAGATGGGAAAATAAGGAGAGGTGATCAAGAGGGAAAACTCTTGAAGATTTTCAGAGGGAGTATGAGTCTCAAACTCCGGCATTCAGATATCATCTCACTTCATGGATTTTTGCAAGCCCAAGGTGAAGGAGATCCAACAACAAGATATATTTTTTCTATCTACTTTCAGAGGTTCACCTACATGTTTAGCCAAAGCATGGGTAGAGGAGCTGAAGACCATGTTGCAGCAGCACAAAAATTCCAAAGGAGATGCTATCAGATTTGCAGCATTGCACTTGAGAGGTAAGACCTATGCATGATGGATATTTGAGTCATGTTCTTTAAAAGAATACTTCTTCCTATTTCAGATTCATTAAAGCAATGATGGAAAGGTTTGGTGGGAGGAAATTTGAAACACATGTAAACCAAGATCTTGCATGTAGAAAGGAGGAAACATAAACTCAGTCCACTTTAGAACATTGATGAGAAGTCTGACATCTTGCATCACACCTTGTTGGAAGCAAGGTATCCATCTCATATTCTTGCACAAGAGAGCATGGAGGTCTCTTTTTCAAAAGGAGATCAAATTTCTGGAGAGGTTGCCCCTACATGTTGATGAGGAGAAGGGCAACTGCACTAGTATAGCTAGAGTTGATCCAGTGCCTCATGCAGAGGTAAGAGGAGCTCTTTCTCCACATAGAGGGATTCTTGTGTCTTGAAAGAAATTTCCCCAGGATCTCCCATGTAGGGATCAAGGCACAACTCATGATACATCTGTGCCATTGGAGATAGGGTGCAGAGCTATAGAGATAGAAGGAAGAGATAGGGATGATGATCAACATCATGTGATGAGGAGCACACACCCTGTCTATTTTATTAGGTTAATGCACCTAAGATGATGATTGGATTGCGTAGTGGAAGCATGGAGGTTTTTCTCCATTCATACATTCAGTCATCTCTTGATGATGGTGTCTCACTGCATGGAGACATTGCACCAAGGAGACCACTAGATCAGCAGAGGAGGTTGGATGTTCCATATTTGGGGCCTCACACTTTGATTTATGGAGGGTGGAAACCTTGGGAGAGTTTAACACAACGCAAAGAGTTTGGGATAGGCTCAAGGAGGAGGGAGACACTCTCTCATTTTCAGCATCACCCACTCTCATCAGTCATACTGTGCTGACAGATATTGTTGCAGGGATAGAGGATTGCATCTTCATGATGCAGGATGGTTGCTCCATATATTTTGTGAGAGATATGATACTTCCTTTGAGGAAATACTCTTTCATGCATTGGAGTAGATGGAGGCCACTCATGCTTACATTGCCCAGGGTCGAGAGATTCTTTGGAGATGATAGTCTCTCATGGGAGGCTCATTTTCAGAGATAATCATTTCTATTTGAGCACGAGTAGCTGCATGATGGGCATGGCAGCAATTTTGAGGATGACTTTGACATGAGGGGATGTCAAGGTAGCAGGAAGCAACGTGATGGAGCACCTTATTGTAGAATACCAGCACTATCTATGTGGAGGATTGATCCATGTTGGATGACTCAAATTTTGGTTGAGAGGTCCCAGGATCTTGGTGCATGCATGATTCTTGGATGGCCTTGATGGTGATGGAGTAAAACTAGTGGATGATATGAGAATCTATCATCATGGCAAACTCTTCTTGGCTAGAGTTTCTAGTCTCAAGGAGAAATTATTTGCATGCAGCATAGGAGGGCTTCCTAGCTATGCACTTGGATGGATACTTTGATTGGCCAGGGGAGTTCATATGGAGGGGATTCATCATGATCTACATCAGCATATGGATAGATGCAGATCCCAGTTTTTTTTGGCGAGGTTGGCACAACCATTCCCTTACTCATTGGAGGAGAGGGAGAGCATTCATGATGAGCCATTTCAGCTCAAGATCTCAAGTACATGGTAGAAAAGGTATAATTTCACAATTGTGTACCTTTTTACTTTATATGAGAAGCATATTGATCAAGGAGGATCATTCCTTCTTGCATTTGTTATGATGTAATTTCAGTTACCAGTAGCCTTGATTTTGGCTATTTTTGTGATGGTTGTGGGGGAAGCCACATGCTTCTTGGTGTGCACCATTGGCACCAATTTGTGTTTTGATGATTCCATCTTGTGAGGAGTTTGTGGCAGCAAAAAAGTGGCTAGTTCAACACTTGTTACTTTGATTTTGAGGCAGGCCAAGGAGGCACTGCGCAGGTTCCATGAGTGGGATTTGGAACCACTCTTTGGTTGTCATTCGACAACTTGTTTCTATTGCATATTACTCCTTATATATTTCTGATGTTGTATATTTATTAAGGAGTATTATTTGGAGAGTATTGTATGTACAACCCATTGGGAGCATGATTCTCCCCATTGTATATGCTTTATCTTGCAGGAGATACCATGGGAAAACCATGATTGCCACATTTCTACTTGTCTCTTCTTGTGGGAGGAACCACTTGGAGAATTTGAGGAGGCAATTCATGGCTGATTTTATTGATGGGGTGGCTAGGGCCATTCTTAGAGGCCATACATTTCAGCCGAAGGACAGAGGTAGCCCCATGCACACTTCAAATGGAGAGAGGGCCATCTTGAGCAGTACAAGCACACTCTCCATTCAGCCCCAACACATTGCAGAAACTGGGGGTTGAGATTTTCATTGGATGATAGCATGGATGAGAGGATCATCATTGGGAGCAGTATTATCCCATGCATATAATCACTCCTACCTTAAGGAGGCCACATTTCAACAGGAATATTCCACTACACCTTCTTTCTTTCCATGAGGTGCATCATTTTCAGTTTGCATATTTGGGAGAGAGCATTGGAGGGTAGATTTATTGCAACATATTTGAGCAGTGGTGGGACCATGGATGAAGAGGCCACAAGAGAAGAAGGAGGAGGCATTTTTGTTCTCTCTATGCAGTTGCTTGAGGATAAGAAACATGTGGGAGGGGAGGATTGTAATGTCCCAATTTTTAGCCTCAAGCTAAAATGGACATTGTAGTTGCACATTTTTATTTTTGTTGAATAAAAATGGGTAAAGTGACCCATTCATGTAATAAACAGGAATAATATCCCTTACAATGTGAAAAGGGGTCATCATGGAGCTAGATTTCACACCTCATGTGTGAAAGGGGTTAAATTTCAAATGGACAAGGCCTAATTGACCAAGTCAAACTGCGTTGGCATGAGTTGGCAAGCACTAGGTGGGACAACGCAGTTTTAGTAGAGGAATATTCCATGAGGGAGGAAAGTTCTAAAGGAAGAAATATGGAGGCTTCATTGTGTTTAAAAGAGAGGCAAGGTAGCCCATTGAGATTATCTTAGATCATTTGATTATTTGTCTATTGAGACAAATTGTTGCCTCTTGCTGTTCAGCAGAGCTGCAGTGCCCTCGGGCACGAGGGAGTCCTATTTAGGATTTCCTCTCCTTCTTGAGTAGATCATGAAGGATTGCACTCATCCTCCATATTCTGGAATTCAGGCCATAGCTTCAGCCATCTTCATCAGCGCAGTGTCTGCAGCAGATTATTGTGCAGTGTAGTTGGGTGTTGCTGGAGGTTTCCCACAACACCATTTCTAGCTGATATTTCAGAGGAGGGAAGTTCTCTACTTCCGGGAGGCTAGTGAGGATGGTTTATGAGAATCTTCCACTATCATTGGCAGGAGGCCAACCATTTCCATCATTCTCAGCGCATATACTCTCATAGACTGCGTTCGAGTTGGAGCACATATGCAGTGAGGGGTTTGCAAGTATTTTAGAGGGTGAGATATTTGGTGTAGGGATCAGCCTTACACTTTAGATTTCTAGAGAAGAAGGGCTCTACATTAGATTTAGCTATTTAGCCTTCTCCATTCCATTTTATGTATTGAGTTGCTTCAGCTACCCAACAACTCCAGCATTTCAACAGTTTTGCATATTCCAACCAATCCTTCTAGGATTGACTTGAGGTAGTGATTGGGAGCTTAGATCTTCTCTCCCAATGATGTATGAGCCATATCTATGCAGATCCTATGATTTTTTGCACTCAGTGTAGCAGTCTCCCTCATGTGACTGCGCAGTTCCTATTCATGGGCATCCTGCTATGGGCAACATTTTGTATTATGGCATGTGTATTCATGGAAGGATTATTGCCTTATTCTTTTGATCAAAATTGTATCATTTGCTGCTGTTCTTTATAATAAAATGGCTTAAGGGTTTCATACATTTTGGCATAATGTTTATTCACTGCTATTTCCAGTTTATGTCTTTGCTTATTGCTGTAGCTGCATCTTTGGGTTATCTTGCTAGATTCCCAATAGTGTTGTATTCCTTCTTGGGGATATTGTCCTTTGACAATCACTCTATAGATAGAGTCTAATAGTGGGCCAGGAAGCCTCTGGAGTTCATCCTTCCTTGTGGAGGTGACAAATATAGTAAATTCCCCTTCAGTCCATCTCTGGAATATATTTCCTTGTCAATTGCCAATGTTCTTGAAAATGGGACATTACACTTTGGCTCAGCGTGTGGACACTTCATCTTTTTACATTGAAAGAAGAACATATAGGTGAGATCTATCATGGAGAATGAAAAATATGTCACTCCTTTCTTTAGATCCATGCAAGATCTCTCCAAAGAGGTCTATCAAATGGATGAGGAAGAACAGAAAGAAGATCCAAGGAGTAGATCTGATGAGGAAAGCACTTCTTATCAGCAGTAAAGAAGACCGGAGAATCCTAGATCTACTCATAGATCCACTATGCCCAGTTTCTTTGAAGGAGGTGAGAGGTATATAAGTGAGGGAAGGAATGAAACTAAGACTCATGAGACTCTCAGTCTGTATCTTGAAGAGTACAAAGCACAATCTAGAGCTTTCAAGGAGAAGCTAACTCTCCAACAATTCTTCCAGATTAGAGAAGAAAGAGGATCCTATAATAGTAATAGAAGTAAGAGGTATAATAGATTCTATTTGCCTACATTTTATGGATCTTCCTCAAGCAGTGTCAAGGCTTGGAGGAGGGATTTAGGTTGTTCAAATTGCAGCACTTCATCTCTTAGATGAAGTAGAAGATTGGTGGTTTGCGCACCTAGAGCATGAAAAGGTGACCAAGTATTCATATTTTTTTTCACAAGTTGAGAAATAAGTTTGATGTGGAGAAGACAAAGTTGTGCTACAAAGGGGCATCTCCCAAGGAAGCCAAGGAGAATGTCAATCTTGTCACTTTGGACAAGAGGTCACTATTTTCACCACCTGCTGCAGAAGTACTTGTATCTGGAGAAAAGAAACTTGCATCTTTGCAAGATAGTCTTGATCTCTTGACTTATGGTGTCCCATGCATGGATCAGGAGGTGCATGCGGAAGAGGAGGAGGATACTAGCGCTGGTACACTTGAAGAAGAGAGGCCATCACTCTTGCCAGCAGTTGGAGATACTATTGTACCAGTTGGAGGAACTCTTGTGCTCTGTCAAGAGGTTCCCACATATCAATTGATCCAAGGTATGCATAAAATTTCAGCTCATATTGTTTCAAGATCAATGCATAACCAAGGATTAGGGCAAAGTGCTGATTTGAAGCAAAGACATATCACAGTGCAAAGGACCCTTGATCTAATAAAGGAGGAGATTGAAAACTATCCGTGTTCTTCATTGTTGAGCTACATTCAACCCCTTGAGTTGAGATGTAGATTTTCAGAAAATGGGATTAGCATTATCCTATGTACAATGACTGGTTGTGAGATCAGTGTTGTAACTTGCTTTGAGACAGTGCATGTATTACCCTATAGATATACAAGGATGTCACTTATTAGCTATGACAAAGAAAGGGCTTCATCATTCTTGGAGCATTCTAGAGGTAGCTTCACTCATTAAGCAATGGAAGAAAAGATGACAAATGGTAGAAATATTGAATGAGAAACCTTTTCTCCCTTCTAGATGACCCTTTCTCAATGAGCCTCTCACTGCTCAAAGAGAAACTTCTACTTGCAGTAAATCCATAACTTCTTTGGTTTTGGAGGGCCTTTGATGGAAAGAGAAAATCATTAAGACATCTCATTAGAGATGCATTTCAACATTTCATGGAATGAAAAAGTCTTCAACAGTTTGGGAAGGATAGCATTCTACAAAGGGAGGATGCCATGATTATACAGTACCTCATTCATCATCCCCATGGGAATGAATGGGTAAGGATGATAAGAAACGGGTTGCAAAGCCACTTGCATATTTGTATGGGCCAACATGCTTGGTTACATTGGTTTCCATTGGGAGATTTCTATCACTCTCCAAAGGCACCTATTTTTCTGATCCATGCCTTGAAAAACATGTATGAAATGAAGAAGGAGGCATAGCTGCGCTGGCTGTTCTTGGGAGAGTATGGATACCACCCAATATCTCATCATTTTATAAATCATGCCTTGTTTTCTAATGATAAATTTCAGAAAGGGAAGGCATGCTCATTTTTTTTTTACTTGAGAGATTTTTGCCACCACATGACATCTCCTATGTCTATGTGTTTTGTGTTGTTTAAAATTTGGCATAATGATCTCATAATGTGCATTGATGATGTTTCTTTGTATTGGGATGATGTGACATCTTATATGTCCATTAGTATGCTTATGCTTCATGATGCACATGAGGGGAAGAGAAAGCAGCAATATCTCTTGTTGCTTTGGTTGCTTATGGGGGAGTTTGGCTTGCCCATATTACATGGAGGAGATGAAGGATGGTAGCAAAAGGCCCTACTCCGGTGGTTATTGTTAGGAGAATATGGGTTGACATCTTTGTATACCCATATTAATTCTTCCCTTCTTCTTTTGCATAACCTTGGAATGATGGAGTTTGGATCCAACAAGGCTAAGTATGGGAGCAAATTAATGCTCAATCTAGTTCATGAAACATGGGATGAAGGAATGTATTGTATGATGAAGCTTTTACTTTGTGGAAAGAGATACTTTATTTTATGTATCTCATGTATTGTTGATGATGTTGGACATCACATGGTTGTCACTTGGTACTTCATGATGGGAGGAGGACATCTAACCAAACAGTTGGAGATCATTCCTTATGTTTTTAAAAGACAACTTTGGAACCAAACATACATAACCTATTGTAGAAAATGGAGGAAGCCTTCCTTATGTGTATGCCATATGGAGGGGAATATATGGCCTTGCATCTACTTTTGGAGTTGCTTGAGAACAAGCAACAATTTACCAAGGGGGGGGGGGACTGTAATATTCCCAAATTTTCACATCATATTTGGAATATTAGAGTCCTGGATTTTCTTAATGAATTAACTAAATAAAAGGGAGGAGGGACCCACAAACCTCAATAAGAATAAATATCCACTTTGTGTGTGTGAATGTGGATTAATTTAGACTAGATCTACAAAAAGAGGTAGTTGAGCAAATACTAATGTGAATGAGATTGGAGATCATGTCTCTTTTAATGAGAGAGATCATGGAGGGTTGATTCAGTCAACTAAGATCTTGAAGATGTCAAAAAAAGGGTCATTGAGCATTAATGATCAAGTGGTGGAGGAATGAAGCACACATGATGGAGGAGGTGTACATTGCACCTAGACTGTTTGGTTGATTTGGTCAAACAATGCAGTCCTACTTGGAGGATCTTGCCCACATGAGACTACGCAATTGAGATTAGGGCCAAGGCTTGGGATGGATCAATCATTATAAAGGAGATGAAGGCAAAGGTGAAAGGCATCTTGGATTATTTTGATGTATGATCTCTTAGGTCTAGAATTGTCAAGTGACATTCCACTGCAATCTTGGGTTGTTTAGCAGAGATTGCAGGTGTTGTGCACAGGGTGTTCCCGAGTGGGAATCCCTCCTCTTTATTTGAGTGATATATAAGGAAGAGGTTTCTACTTCATTATACATCAGGCTTTAAGTGCCATTTCCATTTCCTACTTTCTGCAGAACATTTATATTCAGAAAACTGCGTTTTTCTCAACATCAGTTTGGAAGGTGGTAGTTGTCTTGGGTACTTCAGCTGGAGAACAGGGTGAGGGATTATTCCCATCACTTGGGCTTATATTGCAGCACTCCCAGAGCCACATTGCAGATCTGGCATCAGGCCAAAAGTTATTGACCTCCTAGCAGCAATATTCTCTCCAAGAATAACGTTTTCCATATTGCAGATCTGAAAGGAGGAAGGAAGTTGCTAGCATTTCAGCTAGCAATCCAGTGGAGGATCATTCCTTCACATTGCCATCAGTATTACCATTAGCTTGGATCTTATTGTAGCATTTTTCATTAGGCAGAAGGCCTCTTTTTCCCTCACAGCGTAGTTTTCAGAGGTAGTTGTGTTGCAGCAGCTGCAATCATCTTTTGGAGGATTGAGAAGCTAGATCTAGAGCTCCTAGCTCATATATCTGAGGAAGGGATCAGCCCTTCAAGCATAGATCTAATATGAGCACATATTTCAGCCATCTATTCTTCAGATTTAGCTTTAGATCTGTATTTCCTAGCAGATCAAGGATCAAACCCTGGGGAGGTGATTTTTCCAAAGTTGCAGATCTGGAAAATCCTTTTTGGGTTATCTTGGGAATCCATCACAGTGGCCAGATCTTGAATCTTGGTATCATCAGAGCTCTAGTTTTGAGTATATCTGCATTTCTCTTTTCAGCCTGCAACTCCATGTTTATATTCCGCTGAAGAGACAGCGCAGTATTTTCTATAGAGCCTCAATAGTTACGCTGTACCTGATTCACACATGTTTTCTAGGTGATCTTAGCTCATATTTTTGGCTAGATCTACCTATATCTTGTACTTGTGTAACTGATTCATCTCCAATATAGTAAAATGGCTCAGCTCTTTCTACATATTCTGATTTGTACTTAGATTTATTGTCTATCTTGCTGTAAGTTCTTATATTGTGTGAAGTATTGCTGCATGTTCCCATTTTGGGATATTACATCCAGCTAGTGTCTCTTCCCATCTGGTTTTTGGCTCTTCATTTTCATCCTCGATGACTGAGTCAATCACCATATTTGAGAACCCTCCCACCGTTTCCATAAAACGTTGGACCTAATCTTCATCTTTGAAGACTTGTCAATGCTTTACGTTATCCGGAATGCAGTGGCAGTATCGCACTTCAACCTCATATTTGAGCAGGGGATTTTGAGGGACTAGAAGCCCTAGTGAATCTGCCATTTTGTTCTTATCCATTAGCATGAACTGAATTTTAAAAGAAGAAAATAAGTTCTCAAACAAATCCAATACCTCATTTCTGTAAGCTCTGAGCCGCAGGTGCTTATTTTGGAATTGGCTCATGACTTGTCTTACTACAAGTTCTAAATCTCCAAAAACCTTAAGATTCCATATTTTCATGTTCCGTGCCTTCTGCAATCACAACAGTAGGGCTTCATATTTAACCACATTATTTGTGGCTTCGAATTCCAGATTAAAAGAGAGGGGAACCAAGCATCCTTCTGGTGATATCAAGAGTACCTTAGCCCTGTTTCCTTCCCGTGAGTAAGCTTCATCAAACTAAAAGGTCCATATCTTGTTTTCCTCTCTTCTCATAGGATTATTTTGTATTATAGGAAAAATCTTCGTTTCTTGCAGGAAACTTTCGTCCTCCTCAAGCATAATACAAGATAATTCGCCCTCCTTACCATATACCAGAGAATTTGTGGATCCCCAGGATCTGGAAAACAACATTCTAAACCAAGCTGGGATATCAACCACAACAATGTCCATTACCACGCTTTTGGCCGGAATCTGGTCTAAATTTACTACCAGATATTTTATCATGCCCAAGAATTTCACCCTCTTGGTATAAAAAAATACATATATTTATAAGGCTTGGTAATCTGCAACCCCAACTGCTCCATGATGGAAAAGGGCAATAGATTATGTGAGGCCCAGGAATCCAACATGCAGTTGTGAAATAATAGGTCATGTATAACTAGAGTCACATAGAATGGGGGAGTGGCTGAGTCCAACTCTTCTACATGAGGTCCAAAAACTTCCATGGGTATTTCTTCTTGGAGATTGAGGCTGTTAGGTAGAGGGCCTACACCATGGGGAAGCATGAATTGAGAGACTTGGGCCTTGTATGAGGGTTGTTTTAGGAGCTCGATTAGGGGGATTGGGATCTTGACCTTCTCTAATTCTTTCTGGAGGCTAAAGGTCATGGGAGATTTTTCTGTAATAACTTATTTGAACTGCTCTTTAGTAGGGTCGGGTAGTTTCAAGGGTATAGCTGCGGATCTCTCATTTTTGGGAGGATCCAAGCCATGTTTCGAGGAGGTGGATGCAATGGATTTAGGAGAGACAGACTCCTCTAACGAATTTCCCCCCTTACAGGAAGAATTGGTAGGGGTATTTTCTCTTGATGTCGACTCTTGATATTTTTCCTGTACTTAGGTTCTCTTCCTGGAGGACCTAAGATCATACTTCCTGTGGAGTTGAGCTTGCATTAAATCCATGAACTGCCTGCAGTACTTGTCAATATCTTGATCCGCTGAAGGAAATTCCCTCTCCTCTTTCTCCCCTTGCAAGGTAAGTTAACCTTCCTCATCATCCGAGTAAGCGAGGAATTGATCTCCTTGCACTACTACATTTGGCGGAAATTCCGACACTTGGTTCCGACGCTTTTGACCAAATGTGGGAAATTTCCCCAAATTTTTTCCATCCCGCCCGAAACCGTTGCTATACCGACGTTTATAGAAAAGTGTCGCAATTGCGATGTTTGGAGGAAGACATCGCAATTGTGACACTATGGCCCTAAGCGTCGCTATTGCGATGACTGCCTCCAAATGTCGCAAGTGCGACACAATGTCTAAGTGTCACAATTGCGACGTTTGGAGGCACCCGTTGCAATAGCAACGCTTTTTCCGCCGTCGGTATAACGACACTTATATGCGCGCTACATAAAAATACGAAACTTATATGCGCGCTACATAAAAATGATTTTATTGTTTCGTATCCATCGCAATAGCTACATTAACGTCTGATATCACGCGCGCATTCGCTCTCCGCCCTTGCAGAATAGCATTCGCCCTCAGCTTTTGCAGAACAGCATTTGTCCTCAGCATTCGCCCTCAACGTTCACCATCAGCTCTTGCAGAATATCATTCGTCCTCAGCTCTTGCAAAATGGTAAGTTCTTACTGCAGGCCCTTCCTCCTATAGTAGGGTTGACTCTATTTGGGTTTTTTTGGTCAATTCCATTGGATTGTGTTAGGCCGTAGGGTTCTCTGTAGATGTCAAGAGTCAAGATTCAATACCCTCTATTATCTTCATCACCCAATACAAGATTTAAATTTTTCCCAAAGAAACGCTTATTAATTTGGCAGCCATTATTTCTCCCTGCTTTAAAAACCCTACATTTAAATGAAAACAAGCATTGCATTTCAACTACAAAAATCTATTAGTGTTCAAATGTACATGTGTGCTACATTAACATCTGATATCACGTGCGCATTCGCCCTCCACTCTTGCAGAACATCATTCGCCCTCAGCATTTGCCCTCAGCTCTTGCAGAATAGCATTCGCCCTCAGCATTCGCCCTGAGCTCTTGCAGACCAACATTCACCCTGCATTCGCCCTCATCTCTTGCAGAACAACATTCACCCTGCATTCACCCTTAGCTCTTGCAAAACAACATTGGCCCTCATCTCTTGCAAAATAGCATTCGCCCTCAACTCTTGCAAAATGGTAAGTTCTTACTGCAGGCCCTTCATCCTATAGTAGGGTTGACTCTATTTGGGTTTTTTTGGTCAATTCCATTGGATTGTGTTAGGCTGTAGGGTTCTCTCTAGATGTCAAGAATCAAGATTCAATACCCTCTATTATCTTCATCACCCAATACAAGATTTAAATTTTTCCCAAAGAAACGCTTATTAATTTGGCAGCCATTATTTCTCCCTGCTTTTAAAACCCTACATTTAAATGAAAACAAGCATTGCATTTCAACTACAAAAATCTATTAGTGTTCAAATGTACATGTGTGCATCACTTGTGTAGGGTATTCCTTTTCCACTTTCACAATATCCAAGAATGTGTGCAGTATAGTTCATATTTTTTGTGATTTAGATTATCTTGAAAAAGGAAAGGTAAATTATTTCCCATGGAAAAAGAAGGTTTTCCTTTTTTACTACTAGAAATGGTACAACAAAGTTCCATTTCTACCCGAAACTCCTATGAAACAGGAACCAAATAAAGGCCATGTCCTCAATGGACATCATTTGGCTTTGAAAATGGCCATTGCACCGTGTTGTTTCTTATATTACATCACGATAGTTTCTTAGGTCATTTCTTGTTTCTTGAGATGAAAAACAACCAAAAAAATTGTGAAGATCCTTTCAAGAAATAAATGACCATTTCTCAATCATATCTCAACTATTTTTTATTTTATTCAGTGGTTGCTTACTTTGAGAGAAATTTGACACTTTTATAAGGAATATAATATAAAAACACAAAATGGGAAGGAATTGATGAGGTAGATGACCTTTAGTTGTTGTCAATTAAGAATTGATAATACACGATGCATGTTCTATACTACAAACTAGATTCCTTCCTGGAGTTAGGACACAGAGTATTGAATCAAAGTTGTAGTTTCTAACTTCTTGTATTGGTTCATCAATCTTGAAATTCAGACATTGCATGTCTTAATTGATTCATGTTTGAATAATTTGCATCATATCGTACAATAGGAAATTAGGAATTATGATTATTATTACTTTATGGATACGTTAAGTTAATTTAAAGTTTGCATGGTTTAGTGTGAAATTATTCTAGTGTGCCCCTAGGCCCAGGTGAAGGAATTCCAAGGACTGAGAACCCTATTTTTTAAATGGTATTGTTTCTTATACCCAAAAACCCCTCAACATCACTTCTTATTAGTTCTTAACAATAGTGTTGTAAACAATTTGAGAATTGATATAGAAAAATCTTGCACTTCTCAAGATAAAGTCCTAAAGCTAAAGTGTGATACCATGCGTAATTCAATAGCCCCATTGTCACCAACTTTTTCACTGGCTAGCTCTCCAACCTTAAGGGGTTTCTCCTGTGAGATGTAGGGATTCATTTTTTGGCTCAATCAAACCAAACAAGAGCCTCTTTGAACATGTTTACTACCGCTATCATAACCCAAACATTGAACAATAAAATAATGGCATCCTCAAGATAAATTGCTAGGTATTTTGGTAATTTCGTAGAAACCTTTAACACATATAATCAAGGCGAATATAACGTGATTTCAAACAATATTGAAACACTGTCAAAATCCATTGAAATATTAATAAAGAAAAAAGGTGATGTAAATATATGCTCATTGAAGGTTTCCAAGGATTTTTCAATAGTTGCTCCAAAAGCTTCACTTCAAGGCCCTTCAAGATCGCCTCCAACAATGCTATACCATCAGCTTCAACAATGTTGCTCCAAAAATGTCCTCAAGGTCTTCACAACAAGTTTACTAGAAGTTGCTCCAACAATATATTCAATAAGGTCTTCATTGTCAACTCGTCTCTTGTTTGGGTGCCTTAATGTGCAATGACATGTTTCCAGGACTGAATTCAATGCAAGGCATATTTGAAACTTTAACTTTGTCTTCCGGTGTCTTATTAGAAATTATTTCAGTTTTCATTTTGTGTTTTCAAGTTAGATATTGTTTTCAAGTTTTTACATTTATAATTTTATTGCAATGTGGCAGACTGATCAGAGCAGTGCAGGAACAACCTCGAGACAGGATGATCGCGGAAAGAGGCCAGCGGAAGAACATGTAAAGTGCCAGCATTTCTCTATCTTCACGTATTTTAGTTATTTACATAATTGAAATAATATTAATTTTGTTCAAATATGCAGACACCTAGCCATGGTACGCCTGATGATTCCCTCTTTGAGGAAGAGCTTTCTTCATCCCTATCTCCAGTGTTCTTGTTGCAAAAAAAGGCACGAGATGCAAGGTCGTAATTTAATACTTTGATAGACGCACCTCAAACACCTGAAACAGAAGAGAGGATACAACATCTTATGAGGCAGCTAGAAAGATATCAGGTAATAATAAAAATTCAAAAGGATATTTTTTTTGTTCTGCATGAGATGAATTTTGATAGTTTGATTTTTAATTTTTACATTGACTAAACTAACAAAAAGTTCTTTTGTATGTAGCGTTTTCTGGCACTTGCTGAACCCGGTGTTAGTGGTAGTGGGACACAAGGGCAAGATATTGCCCAACAACCCTCTTGTACACCTTCTACTCCTTTGGGTGCCAGCCAAGAAACACACCCTGCCCAAGAAGACACCCAACCAACCACTGAACGTGTTGGCAATGATGAGGCTGATATGGCCAACTACATTATTGCATTTTCTGGAGCTACACGTGTCAGTTCCACAGGGACCACTAATGGCATGTTGTTGGTGAACGATGAAGGTTTCCCTATAAAGCATGTACAACTCCCAGGTAAATTTTAATATTTTAACTATTTTATGTAATTTATCTAAAAACATATTTATCATGATTTTATTTTGAAATTAATGATAATATATATATATATATTTTTTTTTTTTTTTTTTTTTGTTTTTTTTTTTTTTTTTTTTTTTTTTTTTTTTTTCTGTGTAGGAAACAATGAGTTCTACAGGTTTCTGGAGAGCCATGCGTTGGTAATTTTTGGCCCAACCATACGCATAGGGTGGAATTCCCAGAATTCCAACCTGAAAAAAGAACTTCTAGATTATCTAGAAGCCCTTTTTGGGATCGGCACATTTGATAGAACAACGGTGGCTCGGGTAGCCGGCAAATATTTGAAATATACCAGGGACACCTATAGGACGCAATTACAATTTAACCCTAGATATGAGCGTCCTCTCGCAGTTCCAAAGAGTGAGTGGAGAGCACTCATCCATGACGGAAAAGAGAAAAGCGCAAAGAAAGAAGGAAAAATGCCAACTGGACCCGCAAGGTAAATTACAACTTTAATTCAATAGCTTTAATTTTCTCTATGTCTAAAATAAAAGTGTGCTACGTCATATCTGACTTCAATATTTTGATGATAGGTTGCTTGAAACCTCGAAGGCAACCAAAGCTAGGATTGAAAAAAAGGGCCATCACAAGCTAGGCCAGGGCGACTACTTGAAATTAGCTGCAAGAATTGTAATTAAGTAGCTAAACATCTTATAATTAATTGTATCGCCTTCCAACGTTTTTGTAATCCTATAAAATATGATTAAAAATACACAATCATATGTAATGTAGGGTGATGACTTCGGAACAGAAACTACAGAGGAAGATAAAAATATCGCTTTCCGTTTTGGCTATCAAGCTGTAGTTGAACGTCGTAGAAGCTTGGGGCAGGTCCCAAGATCTAGAATGCCTGATAAGGTAAAACATTAACCTTTCAATATTTTTTTTTTCGTCCATAAATTTAATGTCTAACAACTTTGTTTAAATCAGGGGAGCAACACTACCGACGAGGTAAATAACCCAGTTTTAGAGCTAGATGTAGATGATCCTCTCGTGCAACCTGATCATTGTAGTGGGGACCAGGCCGACAATGCTGCTATCAGTGAGGGCCGTGACGGTAATTAATTTCCACTTATAATTTTTTTCTAATTATACCTTGATGGTTGTCCTTATAACGTTTTTTGTTTAAATGACAGAGAATGTTTCCCTTGAGGATCTTACCACCAGAGAGGAAGACAGGGCAACAGCCTCAACAACGACAACTAGTGCACCAGGTAAATAATCTCATTGCAATTTTTTTTATTAATATTACCGAACTAGTTCAATGATATTTAAAAGCTGACAATTAAAATTTAATATTATCTGTTTTTGTAGGCGATGCCCCGTCACTGGATGAGACCAGACATCGTGACTACGCAACTAGGTCAGCGCCGACAACTGGTGCACCACGTAAATAATCTCATTGCAATTTTTTTTATTAATATTACCGAACTAGTTCAATGATATTTAAAAACTGACAATTAAAATTTAATATTATCTGTTTTTGTAGGCGATGCCCCGTCACTGGATGAGACCAGACATCGTGACTACGCAACTAGGTCAGCGGCGACAACTGGTGCACCAGGTAAATAATCTCATTGCAATTTTTTATTAATATTACCGAACTAGTTCAATGATATTTAAAAACTGACAATTAAAATTTAATATTATCTGTTTTTGTAGGCGATGCCCCGTCACTGGATGAGACCAGACATCGTGACTACGCAACTAGGTCAGTAGTGCGGGTCGAAAGGCACGAAACAAGAGCAGAGCATGATGATATTGATGATGTAAATAGGAGCTTTATAAATAGGAAGAAGAAAAAGAAAATTCAATAATGTAAAATATTGTATTATTATAAGACAAACGTTATCATACTTGGAACGTTTTTTGCGTTATATAAAAAGCTCATTTATCATACTATTTTTATGTCAAGCATTAATTGAAATGTTTCCTTGCGTACTTTTTGTTGAATTGTTTTTTTATTAGTTATTGAATATTTTTTTTTATGCTCATGAAAGTAAAAAATGAAATATAGATTGGGTATTGGGGAATTGAGAGTGATGTGAGGAAGGGGGGGGGGGAGGGGCCATAAGAGCTTCCACCTTCACGTGGTTGGTCCTGTTTAGTAGAGAATAATTTATTGGAGCAATTTAATCTTGGAGCAAACCTCCCTCGATCCAGCGTAGCAACAAAAAAATCACTGTTGACTTAGTTGCTACTCTTTCAGATCGTGGGAGGCTTGTTTCGAGTTCATGCGACTCCAATAAATTGTTCTTGAAATGAAGAGGAGCTTATTCAGGTATGTTTTGACATTTTCAACATATGTTCTAACATTATCATAAGAATGCATCTTAGAGTAAAAAATACTACATCAATTACTTGTATTTATTGTATAGATAATGATGGAATTTTATTGACTTGGCAGTGCAGGTACAAATCCTCTTGTAGTAGGGAATTTGTTTTTGGGGATATAAAGGAGAATTTCATGTAGATATCCCATTGGATGCATTCATAGATGGGCACGAGAGGTCAAGAATTTAAATTAAAAATATGCAACCTCTAGCATGGCAACCTGAAGGCCGCGAGAGACACTAGTTAAAGATTGTTTTGTGCTGGCCTTAATATAGTCGTGATTTCTTTCTATTATCTTAATGCAAATATATAGTACGGTCTCATTAAAATGAGGATTGTGGTTGTATTTCTCTTTGGTTGTTTCTCTCTTAATGCTCCAGAAGTTGCCAAAAGTTGCGATAGTTGTTTAGTTTGCCTGTTACAACTTAAAAGTGGTTTTTAGCAATGGGAGTCATGTTTTTTAAAGTTCATACTAATATGAAGATCTTGTAATTCTATATTCAGCATAAGAGAAGATGGCCTCTGCTTTGGGCAGTATGACAACAATTGCCACATCTACCTCATTGGGTAACAATGGAAAGGGGAAGAAGTTGGGTGCAATGTTTGATAATTATGGCAAACAATTGTCTTCTCTTTCAATTTTTTCACCCATTTCCTTTAATCGCTCAAGCAGAAGAGGGACTCTGAGATTACGCGATAGAGAGAAGGTAGTTAATACAAGAGCTATGGAAAAGGAGTTGTACTTCAACAAGGATAGCTCAGTGACAAAAAAATTGCAGGTCAGAGAAAAAATTATGTTTAAAGGAAGGTCACCTGCACGTGAAACTTCACTGCGGTGGATCTTTCCTTGTCCACTTATATTTGATTTTAATGTGTTATTTTAATTTTTCATGGAGGGTTGTTTTGGCATATGGTCTGGCATTCAATTGCACACTTACTGAAAGCATTGTCAATTTGTCTTGCGGGCGGTGTGAACAAACTTGCTGATCTTGTTGGAGTCACCCTTGGGGCGAAGGGAAAAATGTTGTCTTGGAGAGCAAGCATGGTTCTCCGAAAATAGTTAATGATGGTGTGAGAGTAGCTAAGGAGGTAATTTGTAGATGTGTGCTCTGGTTTTCTTTTTAACGTTGTATTAGTTCCCCCTCTTAAATGTCTTAGATTTGGTAGGCATAATTTGAAAACTCAAAGGTGAAAGGAAACATGTTTGTTACCCAGTGGTCTACTTGGCCTATGGACTAGCCACATTAGAGTAATGCATAAATATTTTCACAACAATAAAAGGAAAGGGTTATGGCTGAGTCAAATTT